>ML677348.1:4496140-4614199 GCA_007922305.1 Dermatemys mawii
ACAGCTAGAGGGACAAGCGTGCCTGTGATTTTCCAGTGCTTAAGCTTACTACTAGACCTTGAGAGATAACAAGGGTTCAGAAGTTTATAGAGCGTGGTTTGCCAGCGCCCAAGGCCTTCATCTCATCCTTATTGCTGATGTTGCTTTTAAAGACAAAGTGTACAAGGCCCTCAAAATTCCAGAAGGTCTTCAAATGGTGGGACATCTAAAAGCCTGAAAAGTGTCGTGTTTTTCCTATGCACAGTGTTTAATTAGTGCCAGGGCTTGCCAGGGCTGTGCCCAGGCATGTCAAGGCTTGACAGTTCATAGCCTGGGCAACTCTGGGATTGCTATGTCAGTTGTAAAAAATATTGCTCGAACCCCAGTGCCTCTTTCATTACAAATTAAGAACTGACTACCCAACTTACTGGAGCCTCAGACTGGCAGTGCTACCTTGAATGACAACTTCCCCTGAAGAGTTTCAAGATATATGGTGCTGTTCTTCATGGCATGGGTTATTATTCCTAGCTTTGCCACTGTCTTTTGTTTAACCTTGGGCAAGTCACTTACTCTCTCTAAATCTCCATTTTCTCCACTATAAAAGGGAGATGATAAGTCTCACCTACTTCATAGGAGTCTTATGAGGAGACATTCATTAATGTTTGTAAAATGCTTAAGATCTTCAGATGGGAGATGAAATGCAAAGTATTGTATTATTAGTACTGACATGATGATATTGTTCCATTCTCCTGTGAGGTACATAGTGAGGGGATATGGGAACAAAACCCTAGGGTCAGGCATAAAAGTAGGAAGCTGTACCTGTCTGGCCTTGAGTTGTTTGTTTTTTTCCACTGTTCAGCCATTTGTCCTTGGTTTCCTGATGCTCAGATCCTATTCCTGCACTCTGAGGCAAATAGACATTGTAATGCAGGCTCCTAAAGAAATCTGCAAACAATGTGAACTCCCTGTGAGTTACTCAAAACAGACTGTACATACATATTGCTTAAAACCTTGTAAAAAATCAGTACCCCCAAGGGAACATTCTTGGCCAGCGATACACTTCTTATTTCTTTTGCCACACCACCCTGAATATTTATGGAGTGGCATATGATTTGTTGGTATCTGGTTCCATATGTAATGCTGATGTCATGTGTTTTAAATTTAAAATGCCAGTTCCACTTTGCAGTTCATAATAATTTGTTTTTTTGGCAGCCTATAAAGAATTTCACTGAATCTTGGCATTTCTATTGCAACAATGTGGAAATATGGGAGTCTGATTGTATATTCTAGGAGTTGCATCAATAGTAGCTGTTGCAGGGTACTTTTTTGTTCCGTAGGAATGAGGCACACAAATAGCTGTTGAATAGAAGTAGTGAGTTTATTGAAGGCAAAGTGACACACCCGCAGCGGGGGCTAATTTTTGCTGCTGTTACCTAGACGGGGATCCGACGCATTGGAGCAATGCCCGGGGAAGAAGCCCACTGCGTGTGGGCACACAGGCAGAGAAATAACAGGAGCATTTGCATTTTATGCATACTTTATGAATAACTAATACCTTGTTTTTGTTTTGTTAGTATGCAGGTGTTTTGTTTTAAGGCAAGCAAACTGTGAAAGCCAAGTTCGGCATGGGAAATGTGCGATAACAGGGTAGGAACTGATAACAGTGGCCAAAAGTACTTTTTTTTTCAGGAGTGGGGGGGGAATGCACCCCCCCGAGTGAGGGGGGGGTGAGCACCCCTTTTTCTTCTGGAGTCGAGGATGAGAGCGCTCTTCGCAGTTTACCGTTACAATGTTTTGCGCATTTTTACATTTTTTCCTTTGCTTTTTTTAGAGACTTCAGTGAAAGGGTAAAGAAAAATAATAACTCTGGCAAAAAACGGTAGCATTTTTAAAAATTACACACATAGTTATTACAGGAACATTTACAACACAAAAAGCATACATTTGTGCAGAGGGCTGTGTTAACACTTGACCCATACTATAAAAATTAGCATAAACAACAATTTTATTAACATTTTTTAGGAGTGTGTGGCACTGTAACATGAAGGACGCTGCACCGATGCTTAGAAAGCAGGTTTTTATAACGTTGCCAACTGCATAGGTATGGGGGAGGCAAAAGACAGTAGAGTTTAGGGCACTTTGGGCCAGAGCCACTTACATATTTACAATCATGCTTTTAGCAACAAACAGGCAACCCTGCAAGGATATTAAAAAAAAGCACTTGGTTAGTTGGTGCTATGAGGCTGTTTGGTGGGGAGACAGTTTTTCTGCTCTGGTAACATAACAGCCCAGCCTTTTTTTGTGGCGAGGAAGGTTGCGGCTTTAGCTTTTTTGGGGGGATTAGTTTACTAGACACTGGCCGGGGGGGGGGTGCCCTTCGTGGTTGTTGTTGCTTTGCTTTGCACCTGTGGAAGTCGGGGGAGTGGACATAGATTACAGAGAGAGCGGCCCCCACTTTCCAGTGAAGGGAGGCATTAGTTTGGTTTCCACAGGTTACTGCACCCAGCGCTTTGTTTTTGCTGTTACTGGCACGTTGCGAGGTAAATACAAACTGATTTTAACTTTTAAAAACAATAGCAATTAAAACTAAAGCATTAGCAAAGTTAGTAACTGCCTGCCGGGGGGGGGGGCATACTGCGTCTTCACTTGCCCCCCCACACCCCTCGCAGGACATTAAAACCCAAAATGTACTTACCGGCGGGTGCCACTAGCACTGCCACGGGGGGCGGTGCCTTACCCAGGGTGAGAGTGACAGTTACGGCGAACGCCTGTGGCTTCGAGCCACCCAGTCCCCGTACCACAGTCGAGCACTCCACCTTTTGTGTGGAGTGGGGGATGGTGATTTCAGCTTTCGTGTTTAGCAAGGCCAGAACGTGCTGGATTTTTTCATACGGCCACTGGACTGTGAGTGGGACGAAGGGGGGGCGGTCCCCCACCTCCCGGGTCGGGTGCATGGCCGCGCACTGGACGGGGGATCCGCCTTCCCGTTACAAGGCACGTGGAAGACTTTAATTTACCGGGGCACTCGGTTCCACCAGGCACGCCGGCTTTTGCTTTTTTTTTTTGTTTGTTTTTGACGAAAATTTTTTACAATTTTCTGTAGCTTACTTGCTTTGAAGATACTAACAGCCTTTTGAAGTGAACCATCCTTTGCTTGCAACTTTTGCACCGGGCATGCTTGTTGGGGAGCGGGGGGGTCAGCCTCCTCACTCTCCAAGGCTGAGAAAAAACTCCAAATGTTGCCATTCTGGGTTTTAGGGTCCCACAAAGGGGCTGCTGTAACCACCCTGACCTGGGCGACCGTGACAGGCTTCTGCCCCTGTTTCACGTGTCACTTGTTGGCAATACACACTGCAAGTGCCTCACAGCAGCGCGTAGGGGCTTGAGCCCTTTCCGCCTGCAAGTTCTCCACCTTCTGTGCTACTGCCCGCGCCTTTGCTTGTGCCAAACACTTTTGCATTTTATTTTTTACAAGCCTTTGCAGACGCAGAAGCTTACTGTCCTGGGCCCGGAGCGCAGTTAGAAACAGCCATGCCAACTCACCCATAGCACGCCGCTCCATCCCAGACCGCCGGCTGACTCGCAATCGGTGCAGTCCCTCCACGAGATGCACCGGGGTAACCCCAGCCGCCTGTGAAACTCAGGCCACTCTGCCGGTGCTGCCCAGCCACCACCACTCGCGCAACTGGCTCCCATCGCTCCGTCGGGGGCTCTTCTGGTATGCGCTGCAAGGGCAGCGACAACTCCCCTGCCTCCCCTACCTTCAACCAAAAGGGCATCGTTCCACGGGACCCTGCTCACTGCGCCAAATGTTGCAGGGTACTTTTCTGTCCCGTAGGAACGAGGCACACAAACAGCTGTTGAATAGAAGTAGTGAGTTTATTGAAGGCAAAGTGACACACCTGCAGCGGGGGCTCCCTTTCGCTGCTGTCACCTAGACGGAGACCTGACGCATTGGAGCAATGCCCGGGGAAGAAGCCCACTGTGTCTGGGCACACAGGCAGAGAAATAACAGGAGCATTTGCATTTTATGCATACCTTATGAATAACTAATAACTTGTTTTTGTCTTGTTAGTATGCAGGTGTTTCGTTTCAAGGCAAGCAAACCGTGAAAGCCAAGTCTGGCATGGGAAATATGCGATAACAGGGCAGGAACTGATAACAGTGGCCGAAAGTACTCTTTTCTTCCCAGGAGTCGGGGGGGGGGGATGAGCACCCCGCACTCCCCGGAGAGAGTGGGGGGGGTGAGCACCCCTTCCTTTCCTGGAGTCGAGGATGAGAGCGCCCTTAGCAGTCTACCGTCACAATGTCTTGCGCATCCTTACATTAGCTCAAGTTATATTTCATGCCTGAAAACACAGAGAGGTCAAAATAATGCTATGTCCTTCCATAACATTGTCTATTCAAAACATTTTACCAATAGTCATGAATATAGCCTCACAATATCTGTGAGGAGGATAAGTATCAGCAGTCAGTTTAAAGATTGGGAAACTGAGGTACCAAGAGTTGAGACGGCTTACACAAGACATCTGTGACAGAGCTGGTGGTTCAGCCCCACTGTTGTGGTTTCCAAGCCTTGGTGAAAGCCACGAGATCATCCTTCCTCTCTGAGTGCTTGTCTACACAGCCTGAAGTTTGGACTATGCAGACATGAACTGCAGTGCACGCTAGCATACAGCACTGCAACTCCCCCATGTGGATGCTACAGGGGTAAAATAAAGGGCACTGTAGTGGGAAGATGTGATGACCAGCTTGTCTAGTGGTCAGGTCATGGCCTTAGAGTTTCTGCCAGCTTACTTGTCCCACAGGTAGCCCCAGCTGCAGCCGCAGGCATCCCTACATGCTCTGATTGCTCCTCCAGACATTCTGTCACTACAGAGCAACCAGGAGGGGGCAAGGCTCACACACTTCACCAGGTCCAAACCCACAGGCCTTAGGGAATTATCAAAGTGTCCAGCCCAGTTACTGAGCCACCCCAAATTGTTTTCCCCAGGGTTACTCTGTAGCAGGCTGGAATGTCTCAGTTTGGGGCATGGTCACAAGTTTAGCAGACTTGCCTCAATCTCTTCGTGTCTTGTTCAGTCAGTCTCACTTCCAGCTTTCAACACCCAAAGGGGAGGGAGAATCCAAGTCCTTGTGAAAGAGCAGCCCCCACCAAGCTGTTGCCACAGCTCTCAGCATCAGCCTTGCTTTCTGATGCCACATACAGCTCTTTCTTTCCCCTACATTCCCCACCCCCCTCCTCAACTACCACTGTCTTTTTAAACTATTCCTCCACTGGGAACACACCCTGCACCTGTTGAGGAGTGGGGCCTCCCAACCCAAAATAGCTCTACTCCCAGCCTTGGTTCAGTGTGAGGCCTGTAGACCCCATCGCAGGTACCTAGGTTGTGTTCACTAATCCTCCTTTTCAAGGGGACTACATTAAACACAAACTAAGTGCCTTTAGTTCCACTCCAGGGAGTTGCAGCACAGCAGCTAATGTGCCTTGTAGTTCATGCTCCCATAGTCTGAACTGTGGGGCTGTGAACACATAGCTTGAGAACAACAGCTGTATTGGCACTATTTGGCTACCCCTTTTCTAGGTGTTATTTTCATTAAAGATAGGTCAAACCAGGACCAGTTATATAAACCTTCCTGAAGGTGGGAAGTTCTGCTAAAAAGCCCTATGGGGTCCGTTCATGCCCATATCTAATTTTATTCTCATTTCCAGCACAGTATGAGGGGCATACTTTTAGGGAAAAGATGCTTTATAGAGATAGACAAACTGGATAGGATAAGAAAGAAAAAACCCCAAAACAAATCCAGGCCTAATACTCTGAGAAACAGAACTTGAACCCCAAAGGTAACAGTAACAGAAATTAGTTAGCCTTATAGTTAGCCTTATAGTAATCAAACAATAATATAACATTTAAAGAGATGTATCAGTTCAGTATTTATATCAGCTGAATATAACTCCTTTGTAAAAAGCAGATGAATTCTTCCATGTAACTGCATAAGGAATAGGAACACCTTGTATATTTGTGTATGTTTATAGTAGTGCCAATGACGTGCTAGGGACTTTCCAGACATTCAAGACAGGATAGTCCCTGCCAGAGGAGCTCTAGCTCAGGGCTAGTCAACACACAGTTTGTATACTAATTCAACTATATCGTCTGCAGCAGATGTAGTTTAATAAGTGCAGGCCCCTATCTATCTCAAGCGAGGGCTATATTAGAAAGCATTTGCTCATCTAGTTATATCAACAAACTCTCCTAGTGTAGACCCAGCTTATACCAGTAAAGATATGCTTTTGTCAGTATCACTTATAGCAATACCCTGAGCAAAATATGCTTTACTAGGGAAAAAAAACCACTTTTATGTTGGCATAAACGTGTCTACACTAGAGCCTCTGCTCGTAGAGAAGTGTTTGTTAAAAAAAAATTACACCTCTAGTCAACAATGTGATACCAGCAAATGTTTCTAGTGCAGACCTGGCCCCATCACCATGGTACCCGAGAGTCTTGTAATCTTAAATGTTAATATTCTCACAACACCACTGTGAGAGAAGATCTATTATCCCCATTTTACAGATGGGGAACTGACACACAGAAGGCTAAGTGATTAGCCCAGGCTAGCACACAAAGAAGTCTGTGTCAGAGCAGGGGATTGAATACAGGTCTTCAGCTGATGTTCTAATCACTGGATCATCCTTCCTCCCTAGTGTGGATGCAGTTATAATGATATAAATGTGCTATTGTCAGTATAGTTTATTCACACAAATACAAGCATCTTTCTAGCAGTAAACTGTGCCAATACAAGGGAACTGCACTGATTTAATTATACCTAATTCTAAACCAATTAATTAAATCGGTACAAAACCTGTGTGTGGCCCAGCTCTAAGGAGCAATAACTGAAGAATCCCAGTGAAGGATAAAGAGAGAGAAATCAAAACAATGGTCAAATAGATGCAGAAAGAAATTATCAGTAAATCTTTCTTTGAAATAAATAAAATTCTATGTATAATTTCCAGTTATCTGTAAGGTCAATAGTTGTACCAAAAGGTCTGCAAGGATAAAATCACAATATACTGCAACTCAATGTACCATATATTGCTCTTGTAGTTTTCTTTTGGTTTTTTTTTACTTCACTTGTATCTGCACTGCCTGGTTTTATCTTTGACTAGAAGCAACTTTTTCAGATGAAGTACTCATATATCATGGTGATATGAACAAGGTAAGTGTCTAGGAAGGTTGACGAGACAAGACTGAACTTTCTTATTATTATTGACCTAGCCAAAACCAGCAAGTACCAAACAGCTTGTTCTCATGAAATGTCTAACCTGTTTTGCAGACCAAAGAGATTTCAAATAAGCCTGAGCAGACAGCCAGCATTTTGACACACATCTGAATTTCTGCATTCATGCCTTAGAATGTATACAACAGAATGTTTTCTGCAAAAACTGGCTTTTAAATTTCACTTGCTCAGAAAAGAGTAGAGGCGAAAGGCCCATTGGTAAGCAGCAATGAAATTGTCATGGCTAGTGCAACACAATCAACAATTTATTGGCAAATGTAGCTTTATTTCTTTTTATGAACTGTCCACACACAGGAAGTGAGTTTTGCAGCTATGATTGCTATTCATAGATGTTAGAAAAACATGTGAACAAATGTCATCCTATAGATTGTGATTTAGTAGTTGGGGCCTACCTTAGTGTATGTGATTTTCCATGACTTCTGCAGGGGCCAGTGTGACTGACCCCAGGGCCACCCAAACAGCTGGTTCCTGGGACAGTCACACCAGCTGTTGTTGGAGAGACCCCGGGGACAGCCACAGCAGCTGTTGCTTCTGTGGCCATTAGCAGCGGTCCCTGGGTGCCCAGCAGGAGCATCCGCAGTCTGCTGTCTCCTGGTGCCACTGGCCCCAGTCCTGTCCCCTGCAATAGTGCCCCTCCTCCTCCAGAACCTCCCAAGATTTGATCACAGGTATTTTTAGTAAAAGTCATAGACAAGTCACAGGCCGTGAATTTTTGTTTATTGCCCGTGACCTGTTCATGACTTTTACTAAAAATACCTGTGACTAATTCGGAGACTTAGCTATACGGCATATGCAGAGCTTCCTCAAGCTGCTAACTTGTTCTTCAGAATCTCACTTTACTTTTTATTTTAAAATAGGCGTATCTAGCAGTTCAGAAGAAACACTCAGCTCAAATGTTTGAGGTTAACTGATGCAGCGATGTCATCTAAAGACCCAGGAACAATAACTCTGAGAGGTGTGAACTGCCCCATTCCTCTCAGGAAGTTAGCTCAGATGCCCAGGGATGATGATTTAACTGTAACACAGTCAACTTTTTCACTCCTCACATAACAAAGAGAGAAGATCACAAATCTGCAAATTTCCTATGAGCAACGTCTCATGTTAGTGCCTCAAATGGATGGTGTTTGGGACATCCCACTGCTTATTTTTCCTCCCCCAGTCATGGAGCCTATGCCAGGAAGCCTAGTGAAGCCCATGTGCATATACAAGCCTGGAGATAGCTAAGATCAAGGAGCCCACTGGAGCTCAGAGAGATCTTATTTTGAATAGCTGCCTAATCTACTGTGGGAGGCATTTCATTTTGGTGAGTCACATGTGGAGAGCTTACTTGGTGGGTGGAATTTGGAACAATGCCACCACTTTTCTTTTCTACTTTGACTTCTGTTTGTATTAGAGTAGTCAGTGCTTGCGGGTCAATATTTAAATTTTAATCACTGATCAGCCAAGTGAGGTGGTTCTGTGACTAGGTGACCTAACCTTTGTAAACATGTTAAGGCCCTGATTGACTCACTGGGGCTTTGATTCTTAGGGGCAGAGGAGGAGGCGACACTTTAGGGAGAAGGAGATAGAGGAGAAAAAGGCCTAGGGAATTTTATGACTCTTTCAATCCTTTCCCCTTTTCTACAAATAGGGTGACCAGATGTCCTGATTTTATAGGGACAGTCCCAATTTTTGGATTTTTTTCTTATATAGGCTCCTATTATCTCCCACTCCCTGTCCTGATTTTTCACATTTGCTGTCTGGTCACCCTGTTTACAAAAAAGAGCTTTATACATAGCCACACACATGACCTACAAATGCAAAAATACCTGGGTCCTTCTATTACTGAAGGAGAAAGAGAGACATACAATGTAAGGTCAGGTCTATCCTTAGAAGTGCTTCGACTGTAGAGCTCTGCCAGCAAAGCCCCTTGTGGCAATTCACTGTGCACCAATAAAAAAACTTCCCTCAAGGATTTCAGCTTTGCTGACAAAGGGATGTTTTTGCCAGTGTAACCCTTCTGCCCATCAGAGTTGGCAGCAACAAGGGCCGGGTTCAGTATCCAGGGGTTCCATTCCAATAGCACAATACAAAAACCGGCTCGAGCCCCCACCCAGTGACCTGGGACAACCATATACCACTCTTCTGGGTGTCTGTAAGAGACAATACTTCCCCTCTCGCAAGCACAGAGTCTGAGTGTACCAAAGCCTTTTAATAACAGGGAGAAACAATGTGGCATTATATTGGGGAAACACCACAAACAAGGTTAATAAACCAAATCATGAACCAGAAGCCCCCCTCCCAGCAACTAGGCCGTGGCCTTCCCTTTGGCTCTTGAGTTCCACAACCCCAAAAGTCACTCAATAGCCCCAAAAGTCCAACAGCCCAAGAGTCTCTGTTCTTGGTCAGTGCAGAGTTCAAAAGTCAATTGGCAGAGTCTTACCTCCAGCCTGGGTGGAATTGGAGGGTAGGGCACGGGGCACCTTACGTGGTCCGAGGCCAACTGCACCGCCTCTCCATGAGGTTCCGCTGCAGCTCTCACCGCAATCGGCTCTGCTCCGCTCCGCTGGCTGTCCCACGAACCGCTCTGCCCGTTGATCCGCTAGCTGCTCGGCTAGCCGACACACAGACAGCTGTGCCGCACCAGTCACTCTGCCCGCAGCACCAACGCCTCCGCTAGTCAACAGACAGCTCTGCCGCACCAGTCAATCTGCCCGCAGCACCAACGCCTCCGCTAGTCGACAGACAGCTGTGCCGCACTGGTCACTCTGCCCACAGCACCAACAACTCCGCTAGCCGTCCTGCTAGCCGATACACAGACTGCTCTGCTGCACCAGCCACTCTGCACTTTTCTCAGGCCCCCCTACTTAAGACAGTGCTCAGTGATTTCTTTAGCTCTTAGGTGATTTTAGCTCTTAAGTGATTTCAGCTCACAGTAGGGGAGCCTTAGTGCAGGTGCACCAGTGAGCCCAAAGCAATTTCTAGCTCAGCAGCCTGAAACCAGGCTCCTAATGAAAGCAAAAAATCAATTCTGACATTCCACAGTAGAGAGAGGCAGGGTGCAATAGGCCTGGGAGGCCCTCAGACAGAGCCCTCACCAAAAGGTATAGGTGCTTGTCCACTACCTCTCTCAATCTCACAATGTTCTGAAAACGCATGGCCCTTGCCCAGTGAGTGCTACCTAGATGATGGCTAGTCCCTCCATCATAACAAGGGCCAAGTACATGTCCATAGTCCTTCATTCACATAATCACAGTAACATCACTTTATCATTCCTGCCCCAATAACATAGAAACTGGGGCTCCCTCATCAGCCGAAGTGGCCATGTGGGCTGCTGTGGGCTCAGGCTAGGCGCAGTGGGTGTGTCCATGCAAATTGATCAGCCCCAGACTTATTTTGCACGGCTCACTGCGATTCCCATAGTTCGCCACCAGATGTCAGAATATATCTCATTCCTGACACTGCTTACACCAGTATACGCTGTGATTCCAGGAGCTTTTGCTGGCATAGTTATGTTGGTTAGGGTGTGATTTCTGGAGTGTAAGTCTGGCCCTAATGTGGACTCATCTTAATCAGCAAAACTGCACGTGAGGCTGTGCTAACTCGAAGCAGGTTGAAAGAACAATGTGGCCCAACCACATTCTCTCCTGCCTCTTTCTGCTTCTATCATCCCTGGCAAGCCCTCAACACACCCACTGAGCTGGGGTGATTTCCAGGCCAGGGAAATCTCCATCTCTCCACTTGGGACAGCTTTATAGCCTTTTCCAAGCCACTTCAGCAGTACAAAAGGGCTGTAGCATGGGCTAAGATTTAACCCAATATGTTTCTCTTCAATTTAAGGCCCTGCCTACAACCCACTCTCTTTAAAAAAGTATTTTGTAAATGTGCATAAGCTCCTGGAGTCATTTGCTTGTTTTTTAATTTTCCATCCGATGGGAGCTCTCAAAGCCAAATTACTCCCCACCTCAGTTAAACCCATGTGTAATGACATATACTCCCCCCACTGGCTCTGAGAGGGCTGAGGTAGGTTAGGTTGTCCCAATCAGATAATTAGGCTGCAAACCGCGGGGATTAAGAGTGAAAAGAAAGCCCTAATTAGAAGGAAGCTCACCTGAGCACAGGTAGCAGGGTTAGTATAAACCCAGAAAGATGGCTGTAGCACTAAAGAAAGGTTGTTGGGAGGAAGTTTGTAATTACCATCTGTATAGTAGAGAGGGAAGGAGCTGGATTGTGGGGATCTGGCACAGAGGGCTGGGTGTATTCTGAAAAGAGCATGGGGGAGAAGAAAGCTGAGCCTGTGAGATAGCAAGTAGTAGAGGGAGTAAGCAGCAAGGTTGGGGACTAAAGAGACTTTGGCTGCATGTTGTAGGGTCCATGGGCTGCAATCTGGATTAGAAGGTGGGCCCTGGGTCCCCTGCCTACCATGGGGGGTGGGGTAGGGAACTGAAAGACTGCCTGGGTCACTGCAGGAGTGACAGGGTCAGGGCCCTGGGCCTGAGGAGAACTGCTGAATGCCCCTGGAACATAAGACTTTGTTGGACTCTATCCTGGAAGGGAGAAATGCTGAGTGATCTGGATAGAGCACTGAGTCATGAAGAGGCAGCAGCAGCTCCTGGATGAGAGAGGGGCTGTGTATTAAAAGTGCACCATCCATCTGCTGCTTCCAATGCTGGGAAAGGTGTTGTCCTTACAGAAATACTCCCAGAATGGCCATCAGTGAGTAGAGTGCTGCTGTCATACCATGTAACACTGTGAAGGCTGTGGGACTGCAGAAATACAGTTAACAATTTTAGCTACCTCCAGAAACAGCCCCAGAAAATTAGGTTTATTTTCCATTGTGCACTAGCAAATACTGTTAGTGAAACAGGCCTGACTAGTTTAACTAAAAACTAAGTTGGAAAAAAAATTCCTTTTATTCTAAACTTGGTTTCACAGATTCTAGAGCATTTAGCTAGGGCCAGTCTGAATAACTGTAGTTTTAGCCTCTAGATAAGTAACATCACAAACAGCTGGTAATAGTTTGCACTCAGAAGATTCATCAGCACTTTGCCTTGACAGCATACTGTAAAAATGGAAGTTAAAAGGAATGTAATTTCACATCTCATCAAAGAAAAGAAATTTGTTACAGCGGGTGGGGGGGAAAAAAGATTATCCATCAAAAACTTTCTAGGCTGAATCACACCACAACTGGGAATCTCTGCTGTCATATTTATGGATCAATTCCCATATGTAATAATGCTTAGCACTTCTACAGAACTTTTCATCTTAGCACCATTCATCTTGAAAGCATTTTACCAAAGTTAACTCATTAGTGTCTGCAGCACTCTGCGCTGAGCTAGAGAGGTTAAGTGACCTGCTCAAGGCTAGAAAGGGGAGGCATTGTCAGATCTGGGATTGTATCTCAGGAGGTGTTCCTGTCTCTCAGTCCTGTACTTGGATCACACCACTTTCTGTGAATATGTCTGTGATGGAGATGTATTCCCCACACTAGCTCTGCAAGAGCTGAATTAGGCAAAGTGAACCCAATCAGCCAATGAGGCTATAAATGGGGGCAATTTAGGCTGGAAGAAGCTAATTAGAAAGCAGCTCACCTGTGAGGGAACAGGTGGAGCTTCTATATGTCTCTAAGAACTAGCGTGGGAAGGCAGTAGGGAAGAAGCCTAAGTCCCAATCTCCGAGAAAAGGAAGGGAAGAAGGAGTCCAGGGATGAGAGTAGCAAGGTTGGTTTAAGACCTTAACTGTCCATGACAGGACCCTGACCTGTAATCCAGCCTAGAGGGTGGGCCCAGGTTCCCCTGGAGAGAGAGAGAGTGCGACAGCCAGAAGTGACATGGGGGTGACAGAGCTAATCCCTAAAACTGCCAGGAGGTAGTGTCGCTCTGGGGTGAATAACATTTCCAGTCACCATCTATCTATTTTAGGATTGTGTTCTGCTGCCCATCAATTATCTGAGCACCTTTCAAATCAATAACAAAGTACTTAATGGACTTTATGGAGTCTCTGGCACTTCTCTCTTTTCAGGGTAAAAGCTCTCCTTGGAGTAGGGTTTGTGGTTTTGTTTTTTAAAACTTGTATTAATGTACTTTTTTTTTTTTTTTTTTTTTTTTTTTTAGGTTGAGTGGTTTTGCGAGTGGTTGATGGCTTTTGGTTGATTGGGGTTCTTTCAGTAGAAGGGGTGTCAGGTTTGCAAGCATCATTTTTATCAGGGAAAGGCCTTTTAAAAGAACCATGTTTTTCAGCATTTTCTAAAGTTTTGACACTGGATTTGCTTGGTCTCCTCTAGAAGTTTGTTCCATCACCACATCCTTTCCATTGAGCATCCTTTTGGATGGGTTGGGCACAAAGCCAAGCTTTCATGCACGTCATCCTTGGCTTTGTGCCCAACTTGTTGTTCTGTACTGTCATTTTTAAGCATCAACTCTGGAATGGCCGTCAGTAACTTTGTGGAGTGCAGAAAAAGAAGTTACTATCAGCAGGTCTTTTCCTTGAGGGTTACAATAAGTTTATAGCAAGTAAGTAAAATAATTTAACAATCCAAGAATAAACTGGAAAAACTCCTTAGCTATGTGGAAAGCCCTAGTGTGGATAAGTTTCCCTGTTTCCCAAGCATACACTTTGCCTGCACTTCTGTTTGAGAGGCTTTAGTTCTTGTGATAAGTACCAGAATGACAACAGCCAGAGGATGGATAATATGATTAAACCCATCTCCAAAGAAAGATGGGCTTAATGTTTAAAGACCCATTCAGTCTTTGGTCTCTTTGTTCAGGTCCTTGACAAAAGCAAATGCCCTGAAGAGGGATTACTATAAGGAAGGAGAATCTGAGTGGAAGCACAAGAGGGAAGTTTTGGCATATGTCAATGGAGAGCTAATTGGAGATTTTGAACACAATTTAGAATGTGAACTGTGTGTTTTTTCACAGACAGCGCTGACAAAACACAGTCATTTGTATATGAACTACAGGCATGGAAAATATGATCATACTTAACAAAATTCAATCCATACTACTGAAAACAAAACACATTCAGGAGCCAAAACAGTGGCTACCTGGTAGCTTCTATAAATGACAACAGAACTGTATCCCTAACTTTCAATGTATTATGCAAAATTGGGGGAGGAAGAGTAATGCATGTGCTTTAAGGAGCTGTTGCCTCTATGCAATGGATTCTTTGAAAGTCTGTGAGGCATTTTATTGACCCTATTGCTGCATGTCATGCAAACTACATATACATAAAGCCTTCACATTTTGCTTTTATTAATAAAGGATAGGCCCTATCTTTTTCCTCCTCCGATTCATATTATCTGGCTTTTTGAAACAGGTATTTCTGATGCTTTGGATTTATATCCAGTCAACCTGTGGAACTCTCTGCCAGAGGATGTTATAAAGGTCAAGACTACAACAGGGTTCAAAAAAAGAAATAGATAAGTTCATGGAGGAGAGGTCCATCAATGGATATTAGCCAGGGTGGGCAGGGATGCAAAATCATGCTCTGAAGTGTCCCTAACCTCTGTTTGCCAGAACCTGAGAATGGGTGACAGGGGATGGATCACTTAATGGTTACCTGTTATGTTCATTCCCTCTGAAATACCTGGTATTGGCCACCATCAGCATATAAGATATTAGGCTAGATGGACCGTTGGTTTGACCCAGTATGGCTGCTTTTATGTTCCCATTAATTTACATTTAGCATCTTTTATCCAATAGGAGCCACAAGTGATTCACAAATTAAAATGATCTACAGGACTAACTTCATCCACAGCTAAAGTGTAGCATGTGGTAAGAAAGATGGCAGCTATTTAAAAAGCATAGAGAAAAACTACTGAATAGGTTTGGCAAGAAGTAAAGAATTCTGGCCATATTTTCTAACTTGGGTGCCTACAATTAGGTACCGAATTATAGATTTAGGCATCTAAAGAGGTAATGAGCACGTAGCAGCTCTCATTGAAGTTGTTTTAGGCCACTCATTAAGATATTTTAGTCGGAACTTGGGAACCTTGCTTTAGACCCCCATTTTTGTCCATCGGAATTGGAACACTTAGGTACCTGTCAGGTAGACTGTTAGTCCCTGAATGACAGTCTAGCAAGGATGTCACAGCTAACACCTCTATTGAGAAAAGTGTATGTGTAACTCATATATAATTTTTCTCTGAAGCCAACCACCGTCTGTCGTTGTCATTCAGTGTTTCAGCAGTTGTTGTTAAGTCAGTATCATGGGTAGTAATGTCAGGGGCAGCAATCTGTAGTGTCACTACTGCTCCTCCTACACAGAAGGGTTGGGAGTGGGTAGGAAAGGGATGGAATTTTGGCTCCATCTTCCTTAATGCTTTGCCAGCACAGCTGCAGCAGGGGAAGTAATCGGTGCCAGGTATAGGGATGGTGCTGATTATTTTCCCCCAGGAGCAGGCTGGGAACTAGGAAGTAGACTGTAACTCAAAGACAAAATCTGGTTCCCAGTCTGTTCCTATGACAGTGTCCCATGCACAGGGCTTATGGACAAACCAAAACAGAGCCCTTAAAAACCACCCTCTTAATTGTGCCAGTGGCTTCTTTCTTATTTAACAAGTTTCGGGCAGGCTTATCATATGGCTGGGGCCTGGGTCACCATCTCTCCAGCAAAATAAGCGCAAAGCTAAACTATTTTGATCATCTTCTTTTATAGAGTGGTGCCATTCTTACCCCACGTATTTCAATAAATCTTCTCTGGAATGTGTTGCCCTCAATGCCAGGAGGAAAGTTGAAATACTTTTTGTTCATCACTATTCACCTCAGCAGGTCAGAGCAGAACTTTGATGTAAACTGAAAGGCATTCATGGAGCGATGGTTAAATGAAACACATGCTTAAAAGGTTCTTCAACATTAGGCTTTATTTTTATTTGACAAGTTTTAATGACATACATATGACAAGAGTGTTACAGGAACAGAGCCAACCTTGATTTAATACCCAGCTTGATTTAATACCCAGCATGACCTAAAAATATTTAACAAAAAGGAGCCGTTATCAATCTTGCCACATCAAAATATTTAACCATTTTCAGGTGATAGCATGCATATTTGTGGTTTTTTACTTTAAATGGATTGTTGATTATGCATTGCAAAGAAAATGTGTTGTCTAGCTGTTCTAAGGAGTTCTCTGTTGGTAAGGTTCTCTTGCACCAGTATATATTTCCTAGGACACAGAAAATGAGCTTTTTTTACTACTTTATGATTTGGCAGCTTTTCATTCTTGTGGATTTCAGTCAAGTTACGTTGCTGGCTCCCCAGTTCCTTCTGCATGTTCAAGACCGGGGATATGCTTGTGGCCAACTACAGATGATGTAATCACCTCCACCCTGTTTCTAAATTGTTCTGTATCCGACAAAAATATAATTGGCCATATTTCAGTAATCACTGAAGCAGTGAGTTTTATGGCTTGTCAACTCAGAAAAATAAGTGGGAACATTTTGATTACTTATGAATAATGTATGTTGATATTGAGGGTAGAATTTTGTTTGTTTTAGGGAGTTTTCTGTGGGCTTTGTGGTATTTGCTTAGGGTAATTTTATGTGAAATTATTGAAATGCATAAGATGGTTGGTTAAAGCCTCTCTTTTGGTGGTGGCAGCTGGGACTTTTTAGAGTGGCTGGTATTTTCCTCAGTTTCTTTTCGCTTGTAGTTCTTTCAGCCCTTTTTTGTGGGGGAAAAAGGGACTAATTTGCATATGAATGGCTAAATCAGCTAATGTAAACTGTCAAAATAATACCAAGCTCTTATTTATGTATAATGTATATTGATTTCAATAGCAATGCTGATTCACACCTAGTAAGGACCTGGGCCAAATAAAGTAAAGATATATTAGGTCTGATTATTTTTTTTGTCCCCACCTAAGCAAGGGAGCACTCTTGTTCCTTCCCCAGTTGCCCAGGCAACCCATGTCTTGTTCCCAGGTTCTGCCCCACTGGACTTGCACTGCAGCCACCACTTCAACAGCGATGTGTTCATCCAAAAAGGCGAGGGGGCAAGGCAGGGTGTGGAGCGTGGGGTTGTCCAGATCCTGTTGTGGCTGAGCTGAGTAGCTCCAGGGAAGAGTTGCACAGGGGAGTGGGGCAGATGGACAATGGGTTCCCAGCCCAAGGGGCGGAGGCGGCCAGGGGAGGAGGTGGAAGTAGGTGCCCAGGTCTGTGGGGGAAGGGGGTGCAGGAGGGTTGTCGGTAGATCTTGTCCTGTATGGGGTAGGCTCAAATCCTATCCAAACAGTGGGTGTGTCACAGAGGAATGTTACAGATGTTGGTGTGGACTGGCTTTTTATGTAGGTCAGGTACCATTTCTACGCTATAGAAGCAGACATACCATAAGTGCCTGATCTAGTCATGTAAAATGGACTCCGTATCATGATGTTTGAAAAATACTGCGGATGTAGATGTGTTGTTCTAAATTGCATGGCAGTATAGACCTTTGGTTTCAAGAGTGGTCTGTTCAGTTGTGATAACACTTGTTTGCATTTGGTGCCCGGTCACGTGAATGAATGCAAAACAAATGCTGATTGTGCTCAAATTGAAAGTTTTTTCCATGGGTAAACTTGTGGGTTTAAGTGTAAAGATTTCAGGCTTGATTCCCTACTGCATCATTCCCCTTGTACAGCGGTGTCTCTCCATTCATTTAGTGCAGTAACACCAGCTTGAAAGCAGAGTTACAAAGATTAGGATGCCCAGAATATAAACTTTTTTAATGTTTCCATTATAGAATTCTACCTCTTCACAGTGCCACGTCACAGTACGTCACAGATGAGCCGCTTCTGGTTCTCTGCACAGCATCCCCACTTTGACTTGCCTGAATTCCCCACATGTGTTGTTTGGGGGTCAGCTGGCACAAGACCAGGCCTCCACTGGCTCAAGCCTACAGGGGAAGTCCTGTGAACCCACCCCCCCATCATGCCACCATTATCTGCATTCTGAGTGCAAGCTTGCGAGACTTCAGAAGCATGTCACGGCGCCCTCCATAGCCATCTGCCTTCCTGCCTAGGAGAGAGGAGCCAGCCACAGGAAGAGACCAAGGTTGCTACCCCCTCTGTGCAGCCCCACCCAGCACTCCTGGCCCCAAAGCTGCTCTCAGCTACCTGGAGCTGCTTTCTGATGTCATCTGCCTCCATAACGGAAGTGAGGCTCATCTGCACCTTGCACTTGAAGCAGAAGAGCTGCAGAGCAACCAACAGTACAGGGAGCTACTCCTGAACTTCTGTGTGTGAGAAGGCAGCTGAAGGGAGTCAGTAAAGGGAGTTTGAACCAGAGGGGAGCCAGGGAGAGTAAAGGAGCTGTTTGGTTGCACATCACACCATAACTGACAGATTGTTTATCTAAAAAATAGGGTTTTTTTAAGGATGATTTTTTTAATGGAGAGAATTAAATCAGTTCTGCCATGTGATTTACTGGGAGCAAACTTTCCTAAAAACAGGTTTTATAGTGGAAAAATTCTTATAATCTGTTAATTATGGCATGCTGTGCAGAAAAACCAGGATGTTCCATTTTTTGGTCCTTTGTCACACATTTCAATGCCTTGTCACTCACTGGCGTGCATGGAGGTTGGAAGATATGCACAGAATAATAAGGGACGATCTGTGTCAGGTATCTACTTTATAACATACGCTAACGTCCACGATATTCGACCAGTTCAAACAACTGGTACAAAACTAAATTTCTTGGAACTTGGGAAATAGACAAGAGAATTAAACATTTATTTATTTAGAGGGCTAGAAACGCTGAAAAATTGAATCTAGGCACCATTGACATAGCTTTAAATACATTCTAAGTGCAGCAATACAACTTAAAATAATCCACCTCTAATAAGACGCACCTTAAATTCTCAAACCCCCCTCCCCCTCAAAGAGTACCTCATCCATACCTCATTTCTGAGGGGAAAATATGAGCTTTGCAACATGCCATGAAGGACATCTGCTTGGAGCTAGTTTGGGCCACAGGAGAGAGAGAAAACATCCTGCTAATTGTCTTCTCTCCCTTATACAAAAGCAGTTCCAGGCTGAGTGCCTCTGCTGCTCTTAGCTGGAGCAGTTTGGGGTGGAATGTGTATCAGGCTTGGTGTAATATTTTCAAAGCCATGGAAGCATCACTAGATGTCCCAATTTTTATAGGGACAGTCCGGATATTTGGGGGCTTTTTCTTATATAGGTGCCTATTATCTCTCACCCCGTCTCAATTTTTCACATTTGCTGTCTGGTCACCCTATGTGGCTGGAGCACATCTTTGGTGATCCCTGGATAGCTTAACACCACTTTGGGGTCCTTTACCAGCTAGAGGAAGCCAAACCAGCCCTGAGGTTTCTCTAACTTGTATGGCAGCTGAGTTGGCCCTCAACAGTGCTGGAGATCAGAAGAGCACAAAGGTGAAATACAGTCACCTTTGCTCCAAGGTCAGCAAGATCCAAGGGTCTGGCTCTTAGGCTATGCTACACTTCAAACGCTACAGCTGCAAAACTGCAGCAATGGGAGGGATTCTTCCATTGCTGTAGATAACTCCCCTTTCTGAGAGGCAGTAGCTAGGCTGACAGAAGACCAAGTGCTGTCTATACTAGGGATTTTTCACACCTCTATGAGCTGTAGCTACACCAATATAACTTTTCAGCATAGACCAGCCCTTAGTATATTTTCCTTGCAGGCCCTTGGTCTTCTTAGCCTGGGTAGATAACCTGAGACCAGGCTGCTATCTAAAATGCATGATGGTGGTTCTGAAATACATGTAGTCCTGTCCTCCTATGAGAATACATTATAATAATTCCTTTGTAACTTGGCTTTCATTTTGGTCTCATACCAGTATATGGCACTTCAAGACATAAAACACAGCTACTGGAAAGCCTGTGTGAATTCCTTACGCTGTGCGTAATGGAAACAGGTGAAGTTTAAACAGTATGCTCGCATACTTGTCTAGTCTCCATTAGAGTTTTGAAGCTCTCCTTTATTTAAAAGATACATTTTTTCTGACACTTAAAATAAGTTAAACAATGTGTTTGAAAACTAACATAAAACAGTGTTACACTGTTCTTTCTCTTAAAATTGTTCAAATCACTATTCAAAATTGTCTTTAAGAAGGTGAAGATGTTTGGATTATATGTATAGTATACAGTGTATATATGTATTCTTTCTAAAAATGGATACACAGGACAAAATGAGATCTAAATATACAAAAACACAAAATTAAGAAACAAAATGCATAATTGTTTGGAAAGAAGTTACCATCAGTCATACTGAAAAGAACTCCAGATAAAGAACCAAACTTTTTTAAGCTAATACAGTAATACCGGTAGGATATAGTACATGTTAATAAACACAGAAAGTCAAGATTATTTAAAGAGAAGTATTCTGAGATAGTACTTGTTTAAAATATCCATGTGGATTAAAGCAAGTAGAAGGGCTATCACTCCACATAGACTGGTTTTATATCCCTAAAATAAAACTGTAGAGGTTTATTATACTATTTTAGATACAGTATTTAAATATCAACTAAATGTCATCTTTTTATTATCAAGTCTGTTTCTATCACTTTGGCTGAAAAAAGTAGTGAATCTCATTACCCACTAGATCAGAGGTTTATTTCAGAATAATTCTAGTTTGGATTATTTTGATTTTGTAGGTAATGTCTTTGTGAGACCCTACCATGTAAACTAGCTAATTTTTTGTGCCAGCACTAAAGAAGTTGGTAACCCCAGATACAGTAGCTACATGTCTTTGCTGGGTCTCACTGTATGATAAAACTTTGGGATTTCAGACATAATAGACTTTTAGGCAATTTCTTCAAGCAATTACCTTGAGTGTGGTTGCTTCTTGATGTAATTTTTTTTTAAAAGCCAATCTCTTTCCCCCCTCTCGCCCCCCAATTGAACATGGTCTTCAAGAAGTCACGAATAACTTCCTGTAAGGCTGTAAAGACCCTTATATTTTGGTATAGGATGGAATTTTCAAAAGTACCTACATGATTTAGGAGCATAATCATTGACTTTCAGTGGGACTTGTGCTCCTAAGTGACTTAGGAAGAATTTTAAAACATTCCTGTAAATGCTGTGGTAAAATACAATCAGCCTACAGGTGAGTCGCATCTTGTGCGCATTTAACATGCGCAATTTCAGCTTTACGCGATTGACAAAAAGGGGGGAAAAAAGGAAAAATAAAAATTTAAAAACTGTATCTGTAGGTTGGCCGATTTTGCCCACCATTAAACTCAATGAGTTTTGACTAATGCGGTTTTCGCTTTACGTGTGGAACGTAACCTAAGTGTAAGATGCGACTCACCTGTATTAGCAGGAGTAAGATAGTCTGCGTAGATCACTGTTCAATTTTCAGACCCACTTATGCAGTGCAGATATGCATATGTTGTGATACTGAACAGAAATTATTTTGGGTGACCTCCACTGATCATTTTCATACTTCATAATGTATATTTGGGAGTTGTCAAGCTATCCAGCCAGTAATTACCTGGGTCAATGTATGAACCATTTATAAATATTGACACAACACTTGCTTTCTGCCAGTCCTCTGGAACTTCTCAGGTTTTCCAAAAATTATTAAAAATTAGCATAAGATTTCCAAAACTCTTTTTAAAGCTCTTAGGTGCAAGTTCAGAATAAGTGATTTTAAAATGTTTAACTTTAGTAGCTGCTAAGTCCCACTCCATACTGCTGGGATGAAAAGTATTTTATCACTATATGATATGAATACATCGTTCAGCTTCTTTCAAAATCTAGAACAGAAATATTTCTTCACACCCTTGTCTGTCTACATTGTTATCAACAATTTAGCCACCTCCACCTAATAGTGGATATAATTGTTAGGATTCTTTGTGTTCCTCTGATACTTTTTAAAATCCTTGTTGTCCTGAATCCTACTGGCCACAAATTTTTCATTGAGGCCTTTAGCTTTCCTTCTCCATCATCCACATTTTAAATTTCTAATATTAATTCATTGCTGTCAATTTCCCTTTCCTTGTATGTTTTTCATTTACTTTTTATCTAAACCAATATTTTTTAAAACGTGTGTAGCCTTCTTATGTGATTGTGGCTTTTAGAATATCTAGTTAATTATCATTTCACAGTTTTCAGTGTAATTTTTTTCCTCTTTTTAAAATTTTTCTCAAATATTTTCAGCTCTGAGAAATTGGCCCTTTTTTAAAGTTGTATCGTCTCTCCTCTCCCCTGCTTTGGGCAGTGCTTGCATTACAGCAAAGAACATGTTACATAATCAATACTACGGAATCCATAGCATACTATTAGATGTTCTGCCCCTCTATTACAGAGCACCAGCATTCAGTAGAGAAGGTTACCTCCACAGGGAAGCCTTAAGCAACAGTATCTGCTGTGTCATACACCCAGAGACCTAAAAAGACCATGTCTTCCTATTAGCTCATAGAAAACCATCATCTACAGGAAAACTAAATTAGACACATTTCTGGACAGTGGAGAATTACTCTTCTCTCTCACATGCAGGGCTGTCCTTAGGCATATGCAGCTGCCTAGGGCACCATGAAATTTGAGGCACCAAATTGCCCCAAATTTCATGGTGCCCTAGGCAGCTGTATTGTATATATGGCAGGACCAGCCCTATCCCTCAGCGCCCTCCCCACCCGCCGTGGACTGCACCCACTGCAAGGGGTAGGGCCATCCACAGGGGGAGCATGGGGCCCCAGACAACTCCCTCCACCCTGCCGCTTACCCTTTCCCCAGGCCCGCCCCCATTCCACCTCTTTCCTGCAGTGGCGGAAAGCAGAGCAATGCAGCCCCAGCGTGCTCTTCTCCGCTAGCTCTCAGCCGCTTTGTGCCGCTTTGCTCCGCTTCCCACCACAAGTGAGTGCAGGGAAAGGATCACCCTCTGAGCTCACTGGTGGCAGGAAGTGGAGCGCTGCAGCTAGGAGCTGGCCCCAGCCTGCTGTACTCTGCCAGGCTGCTCCACTGCCCGCCACTGCTGGTGAGTGTGAGGGAGAGATCCCTTCCCACAAGCCGCCGCCTCCAAGCCACATGGCTGCGGTCAGGGTGAGGGAAGCAGCGCAGGCTCCTCCTGGGCCACTCTGCGCCTGTGGGGGCCCCAAAAGTGGCCTCTCACAGCTCCTGCCTGCCAGACACTGTGTAGGGGGAGGCCTGGGGCCCCAGCAAGCCCCCTCCTGGGGGATGGGGCTGCGCAGGTCACCCAAATGGCTAGGGATGGCTCTGCTTATAGGGACACTTAATTATTTCCATGCAAATATGTCAAGCTGAGCATGTTTAGTTTTAGTTTTCAATTAAATATTGGAGGTGATGGATGGAAGTTTGCTAGTGGCAGGCCTAGTTAGTGTAGGACTGTTGCTGCAGTATTACAGAAGGCAGCTCACACTCCAGTTCCTCATGCTTCTGCTCTCATTAACAGGATTTGCTGTCATGCTCACACCCTTATGTAGCTAGTGTTACAAAATGTCCATCTTATTGGTTGTCAGCTGCTAAATTCAGAGAGCCAGTACGTGAGAACCATGATATTATATCTGTCAAGGAGGACCAGAGATACAGTACATACTACTTGATAGTATATTTTCAAAGCCAGCATCCTCAATCCACACTTTGAATGAAAGGGTAGATATCTTTTAAATGATGGGCTTACTCAGGAATCCAGTTAGGAGTTGTGCCCCAGCAAGTAGCTGCTTCAGATTTGGATCCTGGAAACCAATGGATTGGTTGCTATTAAACTGTTTAACCTCAGCCTGTGGCAATGATAACAGCTCACGCCTCTACAGATAATTGGGCTTACTTTGTATACCCCCAACCACATTTCTGAATATAATATTTATACTTTAGGCAATTTGTACTACTGATGATAGCAGAGAAAAATCTCATTGAGAAGCAGAAACTGGGCCTCCTTTCTTTGCGCCCTGTGCTTTTTGTCCATTACTGATAACAGGCTTCACTGTAAAATTTCAAAAGAAGCTGAATCTGTCTATATTGTCCACTCCAGGGGGCGAATGTTACTGCATTTATTTTAACTATTAATCAAGAAATAGATTGTCTCTTAAAAAAATCAGGACTGACTGTTGGCTATGAAACACCATGTGCCACAGTCACAACATTATAATCTGCTTTTTGTCAGGGGTATTTGCCAAGAGAATCAAAGCAAGTAGAAATCGTTTCTGCAATACTGAGAGGATTTACACAAGATATTACCAGTGAAATCATTAGTGCTTCGGCTGATAAACAATGGGAAATATTTGCAATAAATCATTTCTTGTTAAACCCTTGCAGATTTTCCTGGGAAGTCAAAGGAAGCACCAGCTCTTTCTGCAATACCAAAGAGCTTTGCTATTATACAGTATATTTTATTTACTTCTACTTATCTTCAAGCACCCAAATGTATAGATTCACATTTCATTACCAAATGTGAGGACGAGCGACAAAGCTAAAAGTTATGCCACTATTGCAAAATTCTGCCTGGCCATTTGCCTGGGATGAATTCTTTATTTAAAAATAAATGATTAAAATGGCTTTTTTCCCATGTCCATCAACCATCCTGGTTATGATAAGCAAATGGATTTTGTGCTTGATTTGTAAATTTTCCATGAGCATGCTGTAAGCATCGGCTATGCATTTTTCTGCAAACTTCACAAAGAATGGGGCTGTTATACTAGATTACTCCCTCCCTTCCTTCCTAGGGACTCAATTCTGCTGCAAATAACTGTTCTTATGCCCCTTGGAAGACATTAAAGGTTGCACCAAAGATCTTTGTTTCTCAACAGGCCAATATTTTCAGTAGCACAGGAAAATTGCCATGCCTGCAGGAAGCCTCCTTTGTAGGAATGTTTGTAATTGGGGTAGAGGGGTGCTGCAACAAGCCATTTGCTGCACTTTGTTGCCATTGTGCTGAAGAGTGGCATTTTGGAGAAGTCTGGGAGCAGGGGTAATTCCCTGGGCAAGTTAATGATAGAAAGGTAAGGATGGGTGTCATATGAGTCATAAAAATCTACATAATCTCAATTTGAACAGTCACCCTCTGCAGAATGGTGCAGAGGAGCTCTCTGCCCCCCACCCTGGATTCCAGGTCCTCCAGGTGGGGGAAAATTTTATAACATGTTGTCAGAAATGGAATGAGTTGAGTATCATTCAAAAGCCTTTCTCCCACAAACACAATGGGACCAAGTGTAAAAAGGCTAGAACAGTCCTGTAGATAAATATTTAAGAAAATGTTTAAAAAGAAAAACATTTTTTAAATTATACTTTAACACAGGCATGTCAAACAGGCAGCCCTCACCAAGTTAAATTGGGGCTCCTGACTGACAGTACTGTGTTCCCCATTAATGCTCTGAGCATACCTGATTAATTTTTGTACTTTCTGTGGATGAAAGGAATGCTTCAAGTTGATTTGCTATCCAAAAAAAGAGGCAGTTCAGTGGTATTGATTAACAGCTTTGTGTGCTATGCCAAAAGCATTGTAGCAAGGCACTAGTGAAGACATCCGCATCCTGATAGAAATTACTGGAATCTATCTGCAAATGGTATGCACTTTGTTGCATAACAATTAATTACAATGCCAAAGAAATGTATTCTAAAATCCTTGATTTTTACTTTGGTCTTGATCACTTTTATGCAATGGAGAGATGATGAGCACTGACTAGTAGCTGAATCTTTGGAGAATATCGCTGTGGAAGACCTGGTTAAACACAGCGCTCAGTGGCACCTTACATGCCATAAGAAAGGCAGCCATAAAGTGAATTTGGCAGAGGAAGCACATCAAGCAGAAGAAAAAGTTGAAAATGCCAGGACAGGTGCTGACTGCATGCGAGACTTGCTTTATGCTAGTTCCCTTGGCATACATTTTTGGGAAGAGCACCTGCTTCTTCTCCAGTAAGCCTGAAAGCATCCATTCAGTACAGTTTCAGCACGAGACTGGTGAAAAGCACAAGCCACTCATGAATATGACATTGCATCTCACATGAAATGCTACCCCAAGAATGTATGTAATGTGTTGAATCAAAAGGTAATACTGATTTTTACTACTGCAAACTGTGCAACTCAGTTGGAGCTCATAAATTGCCTGGCAGAGGCTCTAAAGGATGGGAAAGTGGTGGTGATGACTGATGTGCAGAGAAGAATGTGCTTTGAACGCGATTGAAGAGGAACAAATGCTTAGCAGGCTTATAAAGTACTTATCGATGATGAATTATGGCTTATGGATGTCATTTTTATTAATCCTATGTGCAGAAATGAATCTTAACACATTCTTAAAAGCTGCAAAATACCTGGAGCTACCAAGTGTGTGGGGGGAAGCACTGATGTCAACAGTAATATGAAAACTCTTTGCAGCACCTAAATTTTCATGGAAAATTTTGTCCTGCAGTACGTGGGAGTTTGAGGGATCTGTAGCTGATGCCAAACCTGATAAGAAAATAGTACCCTGTTGTCATAAGCATAAAGTAGCCTAGAATTCCTGCTCACCTGTAAGGGGTTAAGAAGCTAAAAGAAACCTGGTTGGCACCTGACCAAAAGAACCAATGGGTACCAAAGATGCTTTCAAACCTGGGGGGAGGGAAAGTGCTTTGTCTATGTCTCTCATTTGCTCTGGGGCTTTCTGGGGCTTTCAGATGAATCAGTTTTCTTCTCTCCATCTCATTTATATCCTTTTTCACCAGCAAGAGTAAGTAATTTAGCCAGGCAAGGCTGTAGCTTATATTTGTGTTCTTCACTTGTGAATTTCTCAGGTTTTTGGGGAGATATCCTGTGTTTTCTCTGTACTTTGAACTCAGCAGAGGAGAGTGGAATTCCTCTGTGGTATGGGTTTTTCTTTGATTCTTTTTGTGATTGTAAAGTGGTTTTTCACTGATTCCTATAGAGATTTTGTTTCTCTCTTTATCCTTTAATTAAAATCTTTCTTTTAAGAATCTGACTGCTTTGTTTTCCATTGTGTAAGATCCAGGGGTTTTGGATCAGGCTCACCTAGCAGAATTGGTGAGGGGGTTTTCTCAAGCCTTTCCCAGGGAGGAAGGTATAGGCTTGGGAGGATTTTTGGAAAGGGGGGGCTCCAAGTGGCCCTGCCCCTAGTTCTTGGGGTATACTTCTTGGTGGCAGCATACTGTTTCTCCAGGTACAGAAGAAACTTGTGTCTTGGGGAAGTTTTAACCTAAGCTGGTAAAATAAGCTTAGGGGGCCTTTTTATGCAGATCCCCACATCTGTACCCTAGAGTTCAGAGTGGGGAAGGAATCCTGACACTGTGACCTGTACTACTGCTTTTATTGTTTCAGTGGTGGTCATAGAGACTTCAGCACCAGCAAGTGCTGGCAAGTGTGACAGTAAGGAATTGGAATATCCGCCTCAGCCCAAGGTGTTGGTTTTCCTTGTCCTCTTAGGTGAAGTACAACTTAGGGGTTCATTCCCCCTCTCTTTATAGTTGAGTAACCTTTTGATATTTATCCTCAGATGAAGTTCCTTCCCCTTACTGGGTGTGGATGCCCTGGTGTCTTGTGTAGCCTCCTTGTTGCCTTCTTTACAATGCAAAAGATCTCTTCCTGCTGCAACCTCCAATACAAACGAAAAGCCCATTGAATATGGCTATACCTGGCCTGAGATATTAGCCTCTTTCTTTTGGCTGGAGAAAACCTGTTTATCAACTCCCCAACATGCCTAGTTTAAACATCTTGTAATCACAGACTTTAAAGCAGGGGTTGGCAAACTTTTGGGCCCAAGGGCCACATTGGGGTTGGAAAATTGTATGGAGGGCCAGGTCAGGGAAGACCGTGCCTCTCCAAACAACCTGACCCCACCCCCTATCTGGCCTCCTCCCACATCCCATCTCCTGACTACCCCCCTCAGAATCATGGACTTATCCAACCCCCTTTTCCCATCCCCAGACCACTCCCCACCGAACCTCCGCCCCATCCAACAGCCCCCTATCCTCTGAACGCCCCCCCCCCCCGGGACTCCCTGGCCCCAGCCCCCTTACCATGCTGCTTCCTGGAGGGGAAGGCAGTGGAGGGACCAGGAGCAGCCTCCCGCACCGGGAGCTCAGAGGCCAGACAGGACAAGCACGTAGGCTGTAGTTTGCCCACCCCTGCTTTAAAACATCATATTAGTAAGTATTCCTAATTCCACATACAGCTTTGTCACATTTCACAATGATATTCATGACCAGTGTTAGTTTTCAAGTGATACCACACAAGGCATGTATAGTTGTACAAATACAGTGGAGCCCTGCTATAACGTGACAGATGGGATCCATAAAATCCTATCGTGCTAAATGTGGGGTTGCGTTATAGCAGGGCCCCACTCCCTGGCAGGCAGGGGGCTGCGCTTCTCTCCTGGCTGCCCAGCAGGGGAGAGAAACTGCGGCCCCGCGCCTGCCCGGGACAGAGAACTCTAAGGCTGCAGACTGCAGCCCCGGAGTTCTCTGTGGAAGCCGCTGCCCACCCGTCTGCCGGGGGCAGGTGAAACCGGCGCCTGCAGCCCCGGAGTCCCCTGTCTGGGCAGGCGTGGGGGCAGCGGCTTCCAGAGAAGCCTGCTGGAAGCCGCGGCTCTGCACCTGCTGGGACAGAGAACTCCCGGGCTGCAGACTGCAGCTCGGGAGTTCCCTGTGGAAGCCATGGCTCCACGCCTGCCAGGACCAGGGGACTCTGGGCTGCCTGAGTCTCCCGGTCCCAGCAGGTGTGGGGCAGCGGCTTCCAGGGAAGTCACAGCTCCGCACCTGCTGGGACAGGGGGCTCCAGCAGCCCTGAGTCCCCTGGTCCTGGCAGGCGCGGAGCCACGGCTTCCACAGGGAACTCCCGGGCTGCAGTCTGCAGCCCTGGAGTTCTCTGTCCCTGCAGGTGGGGGCCGCAGCTTCTGTCCCCTGCTGGGCAGAGAGGAGAGAAGCCGCAGCCCCCGTCTGCAGTCCTGAGTTCTCTGTCCCTGGCAGGGGAGGCTGCAGCTTCTCTCCTCGCTGCCCAGCAGCGGAGAGAAGCCCTGGCCCCCACGCCTGCTGGGGACAGAGAACTCAGGACTTGGGAGCCACGGTATAACCGCACTATAACCGAACTCGCGTTATAGCGGGGCGCGTTATACCGGGGCTCCACTGTATTATTGAAGTAGTGTATAGGCCCTGAATACAGCAGTGCCTAGGGTCACAACCACCCTGCAAATGTTTGGCCAGCAGCCTGCTTTGTACAGAAATGTGTAAGTGTGGCACAGACAAGGGGCAGTGTGACAAGGGGTTTAGCTTAATCAGGGGTCTCAAACATGTGGCCCGCGATGTTCCCCCTGCCCCCGCCGCCAAGCTCTCCCGCGGCCCCCAACCAAGCTCCCTGAGGCCCCGCTTCCCCTGCCAAGCTCCTGTGGCCCCCCCGAACCCCTTACAAACTCCCTGTGCCCCCCCTACAAGCTCCCCACAGCCCCTCCCACATGCTTCTCTCCCGCACTGCTGCTTCCCGCTGCTCCGCTTACTGCCAGGCCATTCTCTGGTGGCTTAGCGGTTTCTGGGAGGGAAGAGCCAGGATTGGGAAGCCTCGTGCACAGGGGAGGAGGGGGAGAAAGGAGCGGGGATTTGGGAAAGGGGTTGGACTAGGGGCAGGGAGGGGGCAGAGTTGGGGTGGGAGCTTTGTGGAAGGGGTTGGAAGAGGCGGAGCAAGAGTGGAGTGTGAGTGCAGCCCAGTCCAGGAGGGTGCTTTAATAGAAGTAAATCTAAGTTCCTGTTTGGTCTTTTGAGTGAAGTGCATTATTAAGTGAATATATTTTATTAAAACTGCTTGGAAATGACTTCATCAAAAAAAAAAAAAGAACATTCATGGAAGAAAAGAGAGTTTTCCAAGATAAATGGGAGAATTTATATTTTTTCACAGAGGTAAAAGATAAAATTCAATGCCTTATTTGTCAGCAAACGATTGCTGTTCCCAAGGAATATAACATGCGTCGGCACTACGCCTCGATGCACCGTGAAAAATATTTTTTACTATACTTTTGTATCGTTGTATTTGTAACACTGAGGCTGAATATGAGGCTGAGATTTGTTAGGTGATGGAGTAGTTCACCTGAGGCAGGGGTCACAAACACGTGACCCTCAGGTTTATTTTCTGTGGCCAGCCAAGCTCCCCATGCCCCTTCTCTCCCCCCACTTAATTTCCTGCAGCCGCCAAGCTCCCTATGCCCACCCCCCACCTCCTCCCTGCCTACCTCCAGGTGCTTAGCATTTTCCAGGAGGTAGGGGGAGGAGCTGCACGCTCAGGGGAAGAGGCGGGGCAGGGGTGGGACCTCATGGAAGGGGTGGGGTGGGGCGGGGCTGGAGGCAGCGAGGGGGGCATGTCAGTGATGCGGCCCTTGGACCAATGAACTAGTCCTCATGCGGCTCTCATGGTCATTTGAGTTTGAGACCCCTGGCTTAGATGAAGATGACACACATGGTGGCTTTGAATAAATGTTTTCAGTCCTACATGTCGAGGCTAATTTCCTTAGGATTAAAAAAACCCTAACATTGGTCTTAGTTAATGTAACCAATGCATGCCCATGTTAAACAGCTATTTTTAAAAACTGGTAAATATTTTCTTCACTATATAGCTACGTAATTATTTGTTTGTCATATTTGGTAGCATTGGGTTCAAGGCAGAAAGGGTTTTTGAATGAGACCCAACTCAATCCATTTCCAGCAATACTGTATTAAAATTTCCATCAACCAGAGCACCCAGAGCTGGGATCTGGTGCAGAGGGAGCGGGTAGGGAGGACTCATTTCCCACCTGCCATGCCAAAGAGGGTAGCACCACTGAAATTAGGATTCTGGGGTTTTTTTTGTTTGTTTGCTTGTTTTATGGCTCAACTGATATCTCTGACCTTTTTATTACTAACTTACTCATGGAATAAGATTTTACTACACTATGACCTCAGACAAGAGTGTCCAACTCTAACTCTGTTTGCAATCAATCGGAGTTGAGTGATTATGGGTTCAGGTAACTAGTTTCCATCCAACTTTAATGCTGTTTTAAGCTTCAAGAGAACTGTATTGGGTAGGCAGATATGAACTATATTGTTTAAATACTAAACACTAAAGTTATTCCTTTGTTAAAACAGAACTAAATCCCATAAAAATGTTGGAAATGTTACACTGGGCTTCTTATTGCTGCTGTCACAAACCCTGTGACTCGTCAGCAGGGGACACTGGAGCAGTCAGAAATGCCAACTGTAATTAGAAAATTAAATATATAAATACATTTCACAGTTAGAGATTATCCGCAGTGAGACATGCCTCTGTGCCCCTTGTTGTGTTGAGCAGGATGGGGACAAAGCTCTGTTAATTTCTACCCTCAGTTTCCTCACATGGTATGAAGAGAACATTTAATTCTATGCAAAAGAATAAACGGACACAAATCTGAGATCAGGAATCATAACATTCAAAAATCAGTAGGAGAACACTTCAATCTCTCTGGCCACTCAATAACCGATCTAAAAGTGGCAATTCTTCAAGAAAAAAATCTTCAAACAGACTCCAATGAGAAACTGCTGAACTGGAACTAATTTGCAAACCGGATACCATTAAATTAAGCTTGAATAAAGACTGAGAGGGATTGGGTCATTATATAAACTGCAATCTATTTCCCCATGCTAAGTATCCCCCTACTGTTACTCATACCTGCTTGTCAACTGTTTGAAATGAGCCATCCTGATTATCACCACAAAAGTTTTTTCTCCTGCTGATAATAGCTCACCTGAATTAATTAGCCTCTTAGAGTTATTATGGCAATCTCCACCTTTTCTTGTGTTCTCTCTCTCTCTCTCTGTGTGTGTGTGTGTGTGTGTGTGTAATCATCTTCCTACTGTATGTTCCACTCTATGCATCTGATGAAGTGGGTTCTAGTCCATGATAGCTTATACTCAAATAAATGTTAGTCTCTAAAGTGCCACAAGTTCTTCTTGTTCTTTTATTTAATTCCAGGATTCACTAAAAAGAGGGAGCTGCTACTGTTGAAGGTCACCAAGCAATGTTACAATCCACTATATGGCACTTGAGCCTTGAAGGGCATCTAGCTAGAAAAAAGCATGTGTGTAGAATCTAATCATGCCCTTTGTTAACAATTCATTTCCCTGGCTAATGTGGGAGACCCTGAAAAGAACACACCATCACAGGGAGAAATTCTCACCTGGCTGTGAAAGGAAAGAGGGCAAAGCCCCACCCTAAGTGACATGGAAGAATGTTTTTTATACTTATTGTGCAGTATGTATTCATTATTGCGTTGGGGAGCATGACAACAACTTGTATTCGATATAAGGGGAGAGGCAGCAATGACAAAAAGAGCTGAAGTGGGGAAGCTCTTGCTCATCTGTGTGAATGAAAAGCACTTCTCCAGAGTGACATGCAGTACCTGGCCTGCTGCAGGTCTACTATCTATGACTAGCACCTTAATTACTGGGTCTTTGGCAATCTGCCCCTCAGGTGAACTCTGCTTCTTTAGGAAGCAAATTCAGCAGCTCTAAAAACTATGGCGCTGATCCTCCTTTTATTTACTCCTAATTTACATTGGCTGAAGTCAGTTGAGTTACACTGATGTAACGGAGAGGAGAAACAAGACCTAAACCTTTATATCCTGAAAGACATTAAGCACTTGCAGCACATGTACAGCTACTGTGTCTACAGTGAAATGCACATTCGTGACACCGGTAGCTGTAGGATGGAATGTACAGAGGCAGAAAGGGGACAAGTGTCTGTCAGTGCCAGGTTTACAAGGATGCCACAGCTCCAGGCCCCCACACATAAGGGGCCCCATCCTGTCCCACTCCACCTGTGCTGTGCCCCGAGGCCCTGCGAGCTCATTGGCTCCTCTCTGCCCCCTCACCTCTGCCAATCACTCGCTCCTCTCAGCTCCCCGGCCATACCCCAGTGCAGCTCTGGTTCTGGCGTTCTCTGCTGCCCACTACCTGTGGCGCCCTACCTGCCGCCTCACAGCCAAGCCACCTGGGACTGGTGCAAAAACTAGGCCAGTTGTGGCCAGTGGGGTGAAGAAGGGGGGGGGGCTTATCTGGGACCCTTCAGGCACGTGGGTTGTGAAGGAGCTGGGCCAGAATGGGGGCAGGCCCTGAGCTGGCTGATCCTACTGCTCCTGCAGGGCCAGAGCGATTCTCCACTCTGGGAACGGGAGCAGCCCCAGCTGTGCTGCCAGCTCAGCACAGCGGACAGTCACTTCCCAGAAGAGCCAGTGACTGCAGCTGGGGGGCAGAGCCTGGCGGTGTGAGTCTCTGGGGGCATGCTGATCTGTGCGGGGGTGGGGAGCAGTAGGGCAAGTTTGTGTGTTTTGGGGTGCTAGGCAGTGGGGTTCTGTGTGGGATGGTGGGGGTGGGGGTGCACAGTGTGCTGTGCATTTGTGGTGGGAGGGTCTACGGGGAGAGTGCTGGGTATAGTGGGTCTGGGGGCACTGGACATAGGGAGTCAGGGAGTGTTGGGCTGGGGGGGCTGTGTGGTGCAGCAGGACCCCCTCCCCCGAGGGGAAGGGTCATGCTGGCAGTACCCTGTGTGGGCCCCTATGTGACTGGTGACTGCCAGTTTGTAAATAATGCCCTTGCAGTGGGCTGGGTGGAAAGAGCCACCCCTGCCATGCCATAATCCATTGCCCCTGGCTGGCCCCTCGCTCTGGGAACCAACCACCCTGCACCAGGCTCCACTGCCCCCAAATGTATTTAGGGCCAGACCCACACAAGGTTAATCCAACCCTGGTGTCCTCCTTCAGCGCAGAGCCTCTAGTGGGACCCAGCTGTGAAAGAATTGACTAGAATCAGAGGGGTACCCGTGTTAGTCTGGATCTGCAAAAGCAACAAAATCTTGTAGCACCTTATAGACTAACAGATCTTAGGGATCATAAGCTTTTGTGGGCTAAGATGAAGGGGGTCTTAGCCCACAAAAGCTTATGATCCCTAAGATCTGTTAGTCTATAAGGTGCTACAAGACTCTTTGTCGAATTGACTAGAGTTCAGCTGGAGCTTTTTGTTCCTTAGAAGGGCGAATACAAGGGTGATGGTTTGGACCTTTGCTTGTTGCTGGGATGGATGCCTGCTGTGGACACTGGACTCCCTATGGGAGCAGGAAAGAGCCATGCTGTCAAAGCTTTCCTGGGCACTTACACACGTAGGGTACAAGAAGTCATATTCTTTTGTTGTGCTTGCACTTTGATTCACTGAGGCCAAGACATTTATACTTGGCTGTTGCTTTAGCCTCAGCAGCTGGTCACACTATAAGCCACCTACTTCCTGATAGGAGTTTACTATGGTCATACAAGCTTCAGGAGAGGAAGTATATTTTCCTGATAGCCACAAGTACCACATGCCCTGTCCTGCTGTGCTGGAAGGCAGTGTTTATGAGACTGGTATTATTGTGCCAGGAAACTCCAAGGGCTCAGTTTTGTAACTGACATTTCTGGAAGTGACATCTTCAGGAGGCAGAACAGACAGGAGGCTCCCTGTAGGGCTGCATGAGGCACTTTCCTTCAGCCAAGAGCTGGGAGAGATCAGAACAGAGTATCAAAACCAAGCCTCCAGCATGACAGTGTACAGCTTTAATCACTGGACCATCCATCCACTTCATTAAATGTATTAGCTTCAGCAGATTTGTTGGCTCCTTCCTTTAAAGCAATGTACATTTTCCAGTCATTCAATAACACAAATATTTGCAGATTTTCTAGGAGTATTTTGCATTTGGGGCAAAATTCACACTTATATGCAAAGGGTCAGGACACTGTTTATCTGCCAACTGGAATCTATGTAAGCCCTATTTTTAGGATGAAAGTGGTGCACAGACCTGGTGCTGGCCCTCTGCACCAAGGTTTTGCCCTTGGAGACTAACAATTGAGTGTTGGTTTGTACAGAGAGGGTCCTAGTTTAAAGCGCTGGGTGGGTAGCATTTTAGCCAGAATATGCCAGATATTTTTACTGGCAGGCATACAACTAAAGGCCTGTGCAACTCCTTGGAAATAGAGACTGAACCATTTAATCTGGACCTTTTGGTGTATGGTACATCATTGACCATATCAGCCATGGTGATATTCAACAACATTACTCATCGCAGCCATTTCCTCTGATGAGATTTCATCCTGACATCTCATCCGGAAGAGTTAATATACAATTCTTCTTCCATTTCTTGCATGTGGCATTTGGAGCTGAAAACAGACCCCTGCTCCCCAAAAATATTAAGAAAGGGAGACAGGAAGGGGAAAATATCCCTTGTGTAAAAAATTAGTTGACAAAATGTTGTCATTTTTGCATTTTTAAGTGGTGATTGTGACAGGATCCCAGGGGATACAACCTGGAACTGTGGGACTACTGTGCTCCCTTAAATCTGCAGCATGGCCTCTCTCTCACAGTGCTTTGTTAGTGACAAGCAGCAAACCTCTGTGGTCACTCAGCCGGGTGTGTCCCTGCCTGCTGTTGACTAAGTTACATGAATGTTCTCTAAGCCACCCACAAACCATACAGACAGAAACACCAGCAAATTGCCCCAGCCTTGCACCCCCAGAAATGTATGTTTTTATACTGCTCAAGACCTTCTCTTGAACCAAGCAAGTTCAATAACTAGTACCCCAGCACACCCATACCATTCTCACCCTACCCTACAGATGCTACAAAACACTTCAAGGATAGCGCACGTGCGACAAAGTCTAATACCTACTCTTTGATATGGCAAAGCTCTGGGTAGGGTGGGCATTCTTACAGACCCACCATAGGAGCTACCTGCACCCTGGCCTAAACTCACATTGAACCTGGTCCACACAAACTCTCCCAAATTTGCAAAATGTTACCTCTGCTTCATCATTTCCCTCAGGAACTCTTCTGAGACATTGCCTTCACTTACCCCATAGCAAGCCCTGGAGCCCACAGTCATGTATTCCACTAGATGGCTAGCAATACCCATTGCAAAAAGACACCCCTGTGCAGTGCTACTCATACAAACTACAGAACTCAATGCTGAAATGGGGCATACTGGATCCTTTGAAGTACACATACACCTCATCATATCACAGCAAACCTCTGCCAAACTGCTCCAACTAATCCCTCCATTATTCAATATATCTGCACCTAACCCAGTAAAGATAGTGGAGTGAATGTAAGTAAGTGCTGAAATTCAAATCAGTGGAGTGCAATACAAAGAACATAACTTTCTTATGGAACTGCCCTGGCTGAAGCAGCCCCAGTGACTACTGCCAGCTCCAGGGGGCAGAGTTAAGGCTGCATGGAGGTGGCATGTATTTAACTTTGTATTTCCTGGTTTTCAGAGGTTTAAGTTTAGCCACGAGGCACCACGGGGCAACCTTAGCTCTGTTAATTAAAGAAACAAGCCTAACCAGTGAATAGCAGAAACTTGATACTGCTCTTTATTATGCTACCCATGATCTTGTCACTGTTACCTTATCCTTACTTCTGCTGTCTCTCATCATGTACCCTAGTTCATAAGCTTTTTGGCAGAGGCTGTCTTACGTGTGTACACTGTGTAGTGCAATGGGATCCAGTTACCTAAATGGAGCCTTGTAGGCACTTCTGCAACACAAATAAATAAAATCCTAACTCTGGAAGCATTTATTTGTGGAGCTGGTCAGAAAAATTCTGATAAAACACCTTTTGTCAGAATTTGCTGCTTCAGTAAATCAAAACATCTTGTGGAGACAGCTCATTTTTGTCAAAGGTCCTGCAGAACTCAGCTAGAACTCTCCATTTAGAAGCCTGTTTGGTTTCCTGGTTTCTGCCAGCTGATCCATGCCCTGGGGAAGTTGGGTTTCTAGAGGCTGCAGCACTGGTGCTAGGACCTTTCAAGGAGATCCAGCTCTGAGGTGGCCAGCCAGACTATCTCGGAGTTGGGGCTCCATTCCCTTTTGTGAAAAATGTTGGGTTTTGTTCTCAATCAGAACGGAACCAAATTACAAAATAATGAAATCCTCCATGAACCAGAATTAAATTTCCCTGCTCAGACTTACTTATTTGCTGTACAACATGCTGCAGATTTAAACAGGGGTGTTTCAGGATAAGGAATTTTTACAACTGTGCAAAACAAAATTCGTACTTTTTTATAAAGTAGTTTTAACTGGCATCTTGCCTGCCAGCATAAGGTGAATAGTATAACAAAGTGTGTTCTAAACATGCTCATCAAGCTTTGCAACTCTTCTGCAGTCAAATAACCGGCAGCTGTTGGTCCAACTGTTTCCCATTTTAAAAAAACAAAGTTTATAAAAGAAAATGTCCAGTTAAACATTCCCCCCTTTCTGTTTTATGGATGCCTTCTTTAATAAAAACTCCCTTTAATAAAACTCCCCTTTAATAAAAATTCGTTCATGGGGTCTTCTGTATTTTACAAAATATTTAATTGTACCTTCAATAGCATATTCTTCAGAGAGTGGAAACTAGCTATAATTATGTTTGCTTAGTTTAATTTTGTGATGAAACTACTGGTCTCAATTATTGGCATTTTCTCTGAAAGAAACAGCAAATTCATATGTCAAAAAGCAAGCAAATTGCTTTTCCCCTCCACTTTTTAAAAATGTTCTCCAGAAGTTTTCATCCCAGTGTTAATCTAGAGGAGATTGTAATGAGATCTATTGAGCCATCTGCTGACATACAATGCACAGAAAGGATGTGACAAAAATCTTCTTTGTGCTTTTCAGGTCTTCTCAAGAGCACTATCTTGCATCCACATGCAACATCCCCAGGGTCTGTGGTGGTTCAGATCTGGCCTTTTAATTTGGGCACTCTCTAGAAGTGCTAGAGCTGGGAGCTAATTTAGCCTTGGCATAATGAAGTACAGCTTTCCATTGAAGACAACAGTAGATAGGATTCCACACCTGATTGGGCCTTTAATTGCTACCCTAATACTAAAAATTCATAGTAATAAATAATGATTGTTTATGGTAGGGCTGCATTTGGCCTATGTTGTCTAAAACAAGAAGTAGTTTCCTTTCATTAAGTTCAGCTCATTCCCTCCTAATTGAATGTATTTACACCCACCCAGTGTGAGGCTTATTTTGTTCAGGCACATTGAATAGAGTCCTACAGACTCTATTCAGCTGCCAAGCCAGCTATTAAACTTCTCTCTACTTTTGGCTGTTTACATTTTATGCACAGACACGTGCTAATGTCATACACAATAATGCTAATGACATACATTTATTAAAAGAAAGAAGCACACTGCAAAGAACAAAGAGGTGTAAGAATAACAACCAAATCTAGTAGTATATCAGGAGTTGGCTGAAAAACACCAGCTAAGCTTTCACTGTTCCAGTACCAAGACACAGACAGAGAGATATTCCTTAAAGAAAGAAAGTAAGATGGAATGGTTCTGGAAATTGTTCCCGTCCAATTTGGACATAGCAAAGACACAGATTAATAGTCATTTTTGTCAGACTACGTAAAACATGGTAGCTGTTAGTGTAGTATAACCCTTCAACCACCAGCTTTTTCCAGACAGCCATAAGAACATTTAATAGAACATGTGCTGGGCTCAATAATTTCCCTTTCTCCAGCACCCAGCCATCTCCAGGTGTGGTCCACTGTTGAAAAAGAACAAGGTAGGACAAACTCCTTTCCCAGGAGGACAGGTGCTCCCTAATATATATCTCATGTATCCAGTTATGGCATGCTCCAGACAATGTGGAGCAGCCATGCATGTAGAAATATGGTATGGTTATGATAAGGAGGCTGCTTCCCTACATTTCACAAGTGTAAACCTTATGGCCAGAAGCTCCAGAGAGGAAAGAGGTTTCTGCCTCCTATGTTGATGAACAAAAGTGCTGCCATAGAAAGCTTCATTTGCATAGGCTAACAACCCTAGGGTCCAGAAGTGATGCTTGGGAGATCACCAGATATGCACAAAGAGAAAGAACTCTTACCTTGTGGGAAAGAGCTAGTTTCCAAGCAGACAGAATTCTGCCACTGGCTCACCTCCTGAGAGGATTTCACAATAAGAGATGGCACAGAGGACAGCAGCAGAGGTGAGTGGACTCCAATGAGCCCCCAACTACCCTGCACCTTAATAGAACCTGACTCATTATGCTGAGTTAGACTGTGGCATTTCCACATGGGATTGGGCAAGCAGCTCCCATAGGACTGAAGACAGATCTGCAAAGAGACCTTTGAATTATTGCTATATGATAATCCCAACCTGTGAGGGGTTTGGTGGTGTGGTCAATATGGGACATTCTCACCAGTGGGTGGGAAGGGAGTTAAATGGACTGCTGTAATGTTACTGTGTGGAGGTTTTTTATTCTTTATTTGCATATGTTCTGTTGCTGTGCCCTCCCATGGTTATGACTATGTTCTCTTTTCCTCTGATAAAGACTCCCTTGTTTGTACACAATCTCAGACTGTTTGTGAGAGGGGATGTTCTGCCTATTAAGGGCACCCAGGAAGGATGTGCTTAGCTTCCCCGGGATTCTGGGTGGAGGCTTAAGCTAGTTTAATTATTGTGTCAAGGGGGAACCTAGATGTATTGAACCTGACCCTTTTTGCTGCTGTCAACCATCTGGTAGAAGGTTTACACACAATTTTAGCTGAGATAACCCCAGTGCGTGCCATGCACAGGTACCAGAGTACAATAACCAGCCAATAAGATCCTGGATAAGATAGTGTGTATATGGTTGCCCATTGCTGTTAGAAAGTTATGGATAGATTTGTGTTGTTCCTGGGAAAGGATTTGCAACCATGGCATGGATGGCAGCAGGATCCATACACTAGCTGTGTGGAGGGATAGTCTGGCAATGATGTTGGAATATTCTGTACTGCTCTTGGGCGAATGGGATTGGTCTGCTGACATAGCTTACCTTCAGAAGAGAGACTGTAAAGGTTGAAGGCTTAAAGACCATTTCCTTGGAATTATAGGAAGGCCTTACTTTTGTACTTTTTTATAAAGTAGTTTTAACTGGCATCTTGCCTGCCAGCATAATGTTAATAGTATAACAGAAGTGTGTTCCAAACATGCCCATCACGCTTTGCAAAATCTTCTGCCATCTTTTGCTTTCTTTACTTCCCAAGGTTAGGGTTAACTATTACTTTGGGCTTTTATTTTTTCCTGCACTACTAATATTGTACCATTTTTCTCACCGGGTGATCTATTCTAATAGTATGTAAGAGCCTAGAGTTAAGGTTATGTCAGTCTTTAGTTATGGGTTCTTGCTTTCTGGAATTTGTAAGTCAGCAATAAAAATTTGCTCAAAGAAACTTGTCTTGCAAACATTCCATCAAGGACATTGTAGAGTTTGAGGAAATCACTTTGGTTTTGAATTATATAAATGAAAATGTTTTAAAATATGGTTTATCAGTTTGGGATTGTTTTTGTAACGATTATAACTCCAGTGTCTTCACTTTAAAATATAAGTGATATGGTCTAATGACTTTTGGTACGAGGACAGTTCAGTTTAATTTGATTACTTACCAAGTAGACTGCATTTCCCCCTCACATATTCTCAAATTATTACATGTACTCTATATGCATAATTAAAGACTAGATTATAGTCACTTTAACGGCTCTGTTCCAGTGAACTAAGGCCTGCAAGTAATATGATTTAAAATTTACCTGATTATGGACCCAGTTCTGTCACTCTTTTTCATGCTGAGTAGTACTTACTCATAGGAGTAGTCCAGTTGCACCCATTGGACTACTCATGTAAGTGCTACTCAGTATGAGCAAGGGGGTCAGAACTTGAATATACCTCATAGACCAGAACTGTTCCTCCAAAGCTGAGCAAAATAATACAAGGAGTTTATTTTTGATATGGGAGAATTGCAGATAAATAATACATAATCTGAAGAATTCAGAATATTTTTTTCTATTTTCTTAGATAAAATTTCTCTCTCTCTCTCTTATTTTTTAAAAAAAGGCAGTGTGTATTTACAAATAAAAAAGAAAGTTTGATGGGGAAGGTGGTAAAACAAACTGATAAAAGCCAAGAAATTCACTGTGAATATTAAAGCTCACGGTATTATGTTGCAGACAAACTAAAATTTTGTTAGTATTTGTATGTGGGTCAGGAAACAGACACCATACCATGTGACTTAAGCAAACAATTACACAGCTTGGATATAAAATTGTGACTATTGAATTCATTGTGAATAATCTTGTGGGGTCAGCCACCTCCTGACTGCCCCCTCATGGCCAGGAGTTGCTTCTCAGGAACTCTGTCCCTGTTAGCCTCCTCATGCAGGCCCCTTAGGTACATCACACAATCGCTCTTGTGGCTAATGGCATCTCCACCGAGGGCTGGATTAATAACAGTAATGGTTCAAGCAGTCCTCAGGGGCCCCAGAATAAAGTCTATAACCATAACACAAAAGTTCATACTCAGCCCTGGTTCTTCTGCCATACACCATCCACTCCACCAAAAGCTGCCAGTCCCTGCTCTTTCTGGCTGAAGTACAGCCCTCTGGCTTCCAGGTCCCCCAACCCCTTCTCCCAGTTAGGATCTCCATCAGGACCTGGGCCCACTACTCCCAGGCTTTACGTGACTGAAGTTCAGCTCTCAGGTTCTGGCTTCTAGGCCCGAATCTTTTGCTCGGTTGGGATCTCTAGCCAGAGCCTCCTACTCACTGCAGCTCCTCTCTGTCACGACTTTCTTAGTGTCAAGGTCTTCCCAGCAGTAGCCTTTTACTGGCTACAGTTTTCTGCATTTCCTGTTCATTGCAGTCTCCTGCTGTTCTTTGCAGGGCAGTCACCTGGTGTCTCCAAGGTGCGGCTTATTCTGTAATCAGGGTTGGCTAACTTCAGTCTGCAAAGGGCAAGATATCTTGTCACAAATTACAGGCTGAAACTGGTTCAACTGAATTCAAATAGTTCTTAGATTTTAGAGCTTTATGAGTGTTCTTCATAAAAACTATAGTCTGTCTGCCCGAGAAAGTGCTAACAAAATGGTCTAAATTCACTCAACAAATTATTTATCTCCAATTATTCATTTAGCTCTACTCCTGCTTTTTCTTACCTATACATGAAAGTATCTCCCTAATTTTGGCTTCCTTGGCCTCTGTCCGTATTATGAGAGTCCTATATAAAAAAGCAACATACCTGTTCATGTGTGTATGTGTATAGTTAATACTTATAAAGAGCACCATCTACAGGCATATAAGAATAGGGTCTGCAACATTGTTAGTAAGTTTGTAGGTTCAGTACAGTTGTTACACTGCAAAATGACTTCCTTGCTGAGTAGCTCTGACATGTATCTTAATAAAAATACAATTACCATTAAAATATTATATTATATTATATTAATATATGAAACATATCATGAAATCTGTAATGGGTAATAATCATTTAAGACAGTGTCCTTCATAAGCTTTGCCAGGAAGACCAAGGATGTTAAGGGCTAGTGTACAGAGCAATCAGAGAAAGCCATTTGCAGTATATTTAATGAGTTTTATCAGTCTTACAAAACCCAGGAACTATGCTATATGATCTTGGCTGCTGTCTACTGGCGCCTTAGCTAACTGATTACATACATACAAGTTATAGAACATTCTGGTAACAAGGTAAACATTCAAGATGGTCAGAAAAATTCCAACAAAACTGTTTTTTGTCAGAATTTGTCAATTCATCTGAATGTAAATGATCCACGGAGATGGTTTGATTTTTGACAAAGTTCCTCTGGAAACCAGGGAGGATGAAACCTTCCAGACAGGTTACCAATGGAAACCTGCTTGTTTTCCTACCAGCTTGCCCATCTAGCTCCTGGGCAACGTGTCTGGCTACTTGCTGGGTAGCCTGAGCTTCCAGGGTCTTCTGCTCTGGGGCATTCCACCAGATGGACTGCCACAGAGTCTAGTCCCCCACCCCCGCCCCAAGTCTTCCAGAGTCTGCAACTCTATGGCTCCATCCCCTGTCATGGAGAATTTTGAAAGTTTTGGGATTTGTTCTGAACTGGAATAAAACCAGATCTCAAAATAGCAAAATCCTCCACAAAACGGAATGACCATTCTCTGCCCAGCTGCTGTAGATATTGTTCTGTTTCATGAATAAGATACTTGCAGATGCGTGCGCACACACGTGTTCAATGACTGATTTCCGAAGGTCTGGAAAGTCTCCCGAAGCTCCGTATTGCAGGGGTCTTTACCTGTGGCAGGGAAAGGCTCCTGCAGCTCCTCACTGCTGGCTGGTAGCTCCCTGCTGCAGAAGTTTTCCCTGCTGCCTCCCCCTCTTTCACTGACATGTAGCTACACCACAGCATGGATTCAATCTGATTTTTCTCTGTGTGTAGCTACACATACCCAATGCACTGTGTGACATTGCTTTATAGAAACATGTTTATGAATGTAAATATGACATAACTGGCATGTTTTATGCTAGATATGCCATGTAACATGTCTTCAAAAAGGTTATGTTCTACTGCATGTATTCATCCTATTAGTATGCATGTATCATTTTTATATCTGAAGTTGTGAGCATTGGCTCTATGCTCGAATTTAAAGTGTTTGCTGTAGAAAGCACCTAAGGCAGATTTAATCAACATTATGTGAAGGGGTTATTCAAGTAAGTGGGAGTATTTGAGGAACAATGGACCTCGAGAGACACCAATCCACATCTGAGCTTTCCTGGGAATGTCCCTGTAGAGAACTAAATCATGCATGGAGAAGTGACTCCAAGACTCCATCCTGTAGCTAGGATTCTACACAGGGGAGGGAGGGAGGGTTTTCCACCAACAAGACAGAAACTATATAAAGTCCTGGGAGACCTCTCCATCTGTCTCAAGACAAAGCCTCTCTACCCCCAAAGGATACCTGAAAGCAACTAGAACAAAAGAAAGTAACTACAGGGGTGAGAGTGATTGCTGGACCCAGACTAGAAGGAGGCTAGTCTGAAAAGAAGCTTACTGGAACATCTCTGGGGATGAGATTTCATCTGTAATCACTTCCTTACTGTATTAGGTTTAGACTTGCATGTTTTGTTTTATTTTGCTTGGTAATTTACTTTGTTCTGTCTGTTATTACTTGGAATCACTCAAATCCTACTTTTTGTATTTAATAAAATAACTTTTTACTTATTAATTAACCCAGATTATGTATTAATACAGGGGGTGGGGGGGGGACAGCTGTGCATGTCTCTCTATCAGTATTATAGAGTGCAAACAATTTAAGCTTTATTCAGGGTGAAACAGATTTACTGGGAACTGGGCACCTGGGTGTTGGAGACAGGAGCACTTCTTAAGCTGTTTTCAGTTAAGCCTGCAGCTTTTGGGGGATGTAGTTCAGACCTGGTTATGTGTTTGTAACAGATTGCGTGTCTGGCACAACCAGACAGGGCACTGAAGTCCCAAGCTGGCAGGGAAAACAGGCTCAGAGGTAGTCTCAGCACACCAGGGGACAGTCCCAAAGGGGGTTGCTATGACCCAACCTGTCACAGTATTGCTGCAAGAGGTGTGCAGTGATTACTTAGCTTTTTCCATTGCAAAGTGGAATGTATATTTGTGGAATGCATACCAAACTGACTATTCAACATAGGTGCTGGAACTAGCAGCATGAGGTGAGGGGGAGATGCCACTGTACCCCCTGGCTTGAAGAGGTTTCCATTATATACAGCATTTACAGTTTGGTTCAATGGCTTTCAGCACCCTCACTATAAAAATTGTTCCAGCGACCTGCTGGTTACCAAAGCAATCTGGTTGTTCTGGATTTAATGTTTCTGGAATCATTCCCCCTACAAAATAGGGATTTTTCCAGTGATGTAGGGCTGCCATGGGCTCTCCTGTGCTCCCCCTGGACACAAGCACAAGAGGTGTGGGTGGCCAAAAAGGAGTTTGGCCAGCGCATTTCAGCACCTTGGTAATCCCTTGCAGTTGGAACAGTCCTTTGGAGTGGTGGGAGCCAAGCCCACATTAAAGCAACCTTCAGACTGTTTCAGCCCCTGGATAGTCTGAGGATCAGGGAAATGTAAAGATGGCTTATAACCATCTTTATCACAGCATCCACCTCAGATCTTGTGCCAAGCACAGCTCAGCCACACAAGAGAATCTGTCCTATCATCCATAGTCAAAGTCAATACGAAGAAATTGATATCACATAGTGATATGGTGAACTAATGTTATCGTTTCGGAAATTTGGACATGCTGAAGGGAATTCCACTTTTCTATGGTAACTGTTAATATAACTCAGGGACAAGTCATGGGCAATTAACAAAAATTCATGGAAGCTGTGACCTGTCCCTGACTTTTACTAAAAATGTCCGTGATGAAATGGGGAGGGAGGAGGGTCAAGCAGCCTGCCCTGCTGTGGCTGGGAGCTTCGGCCCTTGCCCCGTGACTGGGAGCTGGGTGGGATCCCTGCCAGTGGCCGCTGGGGAGCTGTGGGGGATCCCCTGATGCCTGGGAATGGGGAGCTCTGGGGGATCCCCCCCAGGCAGGGGAGCTGCAGGGATTCCCCTTCCATTTAGGATGGCTGGGAGCTCTGAGGGATTCCTCCTCCCCCACGGAGGCTGGGGAGCTGTGGGAGAACCAGCAGGGGTACCCCAAAGGTCCCAGACACTACAGGAAGTGGGGGTAGCCTGCAGCTCCCAGCTGCTGCAGGCTGAAGTTGCAGAAGCCACAGATTCCGTGACTTCTGTGACCTCCATGATCAAATCGTAGCCTTACTCATAAGCAATTTCATTGATTCATTTTTGCATGCATTTATACTCCGATTTTAGCACCTATGTAAAAGGGGAACAGCCTGTGACTTCTTAAAATTCAGTAATTTACAGAATGTAAAGAGTGATTGTGTGGACACATTTTAGATTGAGGTAATGGAAATGGTAAGGAAACAAGATAATCAAATACTACACTCTGTACCTGTTTATCCTGAATACTGCTTTAAAATGTATTTATTATTATTTAATACATATTATGTTACTGCTTCGAGATCAGCCAGACTAGGACCCCATTGCTAATTGCTTTACATAAATGTATTAAATGACAGTCCCTGACCCCAAATCATATACAGTCTAGAAGGATCTAAAATCTACAATCTAGAAATAGAAAGAGCTAGCTAATATGTTATCTAGTGTGCTTCTTTTCCTGGGTGCAGGATTGTTGTCTATTGAATCTTTCTTAGTGTATTTTCGTCTAGTTAAATGGAACACGTGATAAGGTTTCAGTTGCTCTCTTGAGAGACTCACCTCTTACTATCAGGAAATTTTTCCTGATATTCATTTTACGTTTCTCCTTTTCAGTTTCATTCTAGTACTCTGAATCCTATACAAAATATTTGGCTTTCCTCTTTGAAGGTTATATTAACAACCTTCAAATATTTGTAGTCTGTAATCGTAACTCCCCCAACACATGCACATCATTGTCTTTTAAGCTTTGTCACCTTACAAGAAACCAGAAACAAGTGCTTCCTTGGTGATTCATTCATTCTTCCTTTCATCCAATGGCAGAAAGGGGTATTTGGCAGTAGTTATTTTTTCATTATGGTTGTGGCGTAGCTAAGGTAAAAGGTATACTCTTCATTCTGAATGTGCCAAAATTCATGCTTATTCTCCTCTCTTGAGGAAGGGCATTCCATAGCCATGGACTATCTGCTGAGAAAGCTCTCTCTAGTTTTCAGAAGCCTTATCTTTGTTGTAGACAGCTCTGTTTTTCCTGAGGTACACAGCTGAAAAAAGACTCTGGCCATGGAGTGCTAGGCAGTTTGGATCCAGCCCACTGAAAGCTTTGAAGTTTTGGCCCTGGGACTTTGAACTGGATCTATTATTCAGCGAGGAGGCAGCGTTCTCCTCCCTCTTCCTTGTCCAGTGCCCCACAGCTGACCTGCCTCCTACCACTGCTTTTATTATGAGGAACAGCTGCTGTTGTGAAAGAAACACTCAGAGAAGCCTGCATGTGTTATGGAAACAGAAAAGCTGGATGGGTGGTGAGTGGTAGGGACTGGAATAATTGATGGATTTGTAGGGGGAAGAATATAGACTTGCTGCAGAGGTTTTTAGTGAGATGGGTGGTATTGAGTATTTTATTCAGGGAATGTCCTATTATCAATGGGTAATTTTCAATTCTGACCTCTCTCTAGGTCCTGACATTAAGGCTATGTCTAAATCTTACAGATTCTTCCTGCATAACATCTCTAAGGCCAGGTCTACACTACCCACTGGATCGGCAGGTAGAGATCGATCCTTTGGGGACCAATTTATCGCTTCTCGTCTAGATATGATAAATCGATCCCTGAGTGCTCTCCCGTCGACTCCAGAACTCCATCGCACCAAGATGCACAGGCGGAGTTGACAGGGGAGTGACTCCGTGCTGTGAAGACACCGAGGTAAGTCACCCTGAATAGGTCGACTTCAGCTATGCTATTCACGTAGCTGAAATTGCGTATGTTAGGTTAATCCCTCCCCCTGCCCAGTGTAGACCAGGGCTAAGATATGGTGTTAGTTATCCATCTACACAGCTAAAACTCTTGTCCAGGCTGTCCTTTCAATTAATGCAGCAGCATTTTCTCTGCCCTTAACAAATGCAGCCTTTCTCTGCTCATGTCCATTCAGAATGCTGCTGCTGCAAAGATCATTGTCCTAGCCCATCACTTTGGTAATATCACCCCACTCTTTGCACCCCTTCACTGGCTCCCTTTTCTCTTCCATCATGTCAAATGTAGGCAGCTTCTCCTCACTTTCAAAGCCATTCACAGCTTGTCTCCATCTTATTTATGATCTCTCTCTCACTCACAATGTGTCGATTCCCATCTCTGACTGGCTCATGATACCAGCCTCCTTCTCTCACTTGTTAAATGTTCAGACAAGCATCTTTGTGCTTTCTCATATGCTGTCCTTCACATTTGGGAGGTACTCCCATCCACAGAGCCACTTTATTGTTCTTTAAATCCCTCTGTAAAACTCTCCTTTGCTGGGAAGCTGATAAAAAACCCCCTCAAAAATGGTTACTCTGGTGGTGCACTGATATCCCTGACTGTCATGCTGAACAATATTGCCTCATTGTCTCCATGTGATCCACCATCTGTCTATATCCAGCTCTTGTTTCTTGTCTTATCATAAATTGTAAGCTTTTGGGGGGCAGAAACTATCTTTCTGTTCATACCTGGCACAATGTCTGGGGCTCCTAGACATTATGATAATACAAATAGATAATAATAATAGTTAACAATGTATAATGAAGGCATTCTCATTTGTTCAAATGTTGGCAGCACATCACTGCATTATAGACTCCATTTCTGGAAGGAAACCTTTGTCTGCACGCTGTTCCTGGGGATGGGTGGGAAGTGAAGGTGTGCTCGTTTCCACCCCATTTAACCAACGCTTGAAAGCATATTGGAATCAGAGTACATTAGGCACAGTCAGTCATGGGCCTGGCATTTCCCCACTCTGCAGTACCAGTGGAGTGAACAAATCTGGTTGTCTGGGTCACTTGCTGGCACACTTTCTAAGAAGAGGTGATTTATAAGATGAGAAGTAAACTTCCAAATTGTATGTTTAGTACGCTGTGCTCACCTCAGGCTGTAGCTGCAGACACAATGTGATGCTGTGGTCTGATAATGCAATACCAAGAACTATAAAAATAGCACAAAGGAATGATAGAACCTGCTATAAAACCTTCCTTTATGATTCACTTCATTCTTGATAATACATTTCTCAATTTCATTTCACTGCTCCTGGATTGTCTTTTTATGCTAGGAAATTTTTTCCCCCCTTAGCTATTTGATTTAAAAATGGATCTTAAAAATAGATTGTGAATGAAGAACAATGTGTGCCATTTTTGTAAAAGAAGATTGTCCCACAGTTTCATTCAGTGAATATTGTACTGTGCTTAAGAGAGACTCACAACTGAAACAGCTGCACATCAAAATAAAGGTGCATTGGCAGAGGTGTGGGGGGCAGCCCTGTTTGCCTCACCCCAATGCTAGCCGTTCTTTATGCATTTTAAAATAAGGAAAGAAAAGGAAAGAACACACCAGGTTAAAAAAATGATGTTCAGCTGCAAGGAGAAAAATCTGTACACATCAAATTAAAAATACATAACTGGGAATCACAACATGATATGTATAAGCATATCTTTTCAAAATGTTGTGTTATAAAGAAGCTGTAATCTCAGGAGGCTGTTAATGCTATATAACACCCGTCCTCTTCTGCATCATCACTTGATTTCTCTCTTCTGACATCTTCCCTGTTTCATTTAAACACATTATTGTCTCCCACATCCTCTAAAATCCCTCTCTAGACCCCACCAGCTCCCTTTCCTTTGCCTCTGAGCTTTTCCTAACATGCTGTCTACTCTTGCTGACCTAATCACCCCTCCACCAACTCTCTCCTTGATCCCATGCAATCTGGCCTTTGCTACAACTATTCCATTGAAACTGCCCTTCCAAAAACCACCAGTGATCTCTGTTTTGATCAAACATCAAGGCCTATTCTTAGTTCTTCTACTCAATCTATCTGCCTTCAACACAGCTGATCACTGCCTTCATTCAGCTCACTCATTCTTTGCTGTCCTGGCTCTCTCCGCAGTTGTTTAACCATTTTTTTTCCTTAATCATCACATCTACTATACTGCAGCCTCCTTCTCTTTGACCTCCATGTCTCATAACTTGTCCTCTTTAATCCATTCAAAACTCAGTTGCAAAAATAGTCTGTGTTACTAAACAACACAAACATGTTCACAGACCCTTTTTAATCCCCGTCACTGAGTCCATGTTGTCTTCTGCATCAAATCCAAGCTCTTGCTTCTTGCTTCATGGTCTTCCACACTCTAACTGCTTTCTATCCCTGTGTTCTTGTCTCCTTTCTCTCAACACATCTCTCCCCGATCACAGTTTGTTCTGACTAAGTTATCTAGGCAACCACATGTTTGTATTCCTATTGCTTTTATCTTCACACAACTCCTCTGAGCATTTGTCAGCATATCTTAACTGGGCCTGATCCAAAGACCATTCAACACAGCTTTGGAGTAGGCCTGTAGCCTCTAAGCTCTTCTAGGCAGGAGCTCCATATTTATTTCTTTTGTAGAGTGCCATGAATATTTTGATGCTATAAGTAATAAAGAACTGGCTTTTAGGAGCTGTTTTATCATCAAAGCATGTTGCTTATCCGGTTGAAAATATATAAATCAACACTGAGTTATATGTGTCTCCCTGAAAATGTGATCTTTACATTTAGGGTGTTGCAGAATAAATAAAGATTTACAGCCCATGACAAGGAAAAAATAGCTCTTCATCAGCTATAAAGCACTTTGTTCATATCAGACAGCACATGTTCCTTATTGGCATTCTTTTACTAGGGTACCTGGAGCATCCTAATGCAATGGCTATGACAGCTTAATGCATAGCATTTTCTACAAACTGTCAGTTTAAAATCCCTACACATGCAAACTGATTCTGATATCTCTGGAAGATTCACTGTCAAGCTTGGCAGTATTTAACATACTGTATCTTCTTAAAGTACACTTCTTATTGGGTTTATTTGATTTTTTTTTTTTTTGGAGGATAGGAAGAAGGAGAGAGGGTGGAGTGAGACTGAAGAATATTAATGCTTTAATTTTTATTTAAAATAAAAATTACCAGAAGCCTAGAGCTCAGGAGTGACCCTAAAATACCATACAGTAACTTCTCGCTTAACATTGTAGTTATGTTCCTGAAAAATGAGAATTTAAGCAAAACGATGTTAAATGAATCCAATTTCCCCATAAGAATTAATGTAAATGGGGGGGGGGGGGTCGGTTCCAGGGAAATGTTTTCACCAGACAAAAGACTATATTATATATACATATATACACAGACAGTATAAGTTTTAAACAAACAATTTAAGACTGTACACAGTGATGATGATTGTGAAGCTTGGTTGAGGTGGTGAAGTCAGAGGGTGGGATATTTCCCAGGGAATGCCTTACTGCTAAATGATGAACTAGCAACTGGCTGAATCTCAAGGGTTAACTCATTATTAATGTAGCCTCACATTCTACAAGGCAGCACGAATGGAGGGCGGGGAGACAGCATGGTAGACAGAGAGCAGAAACACACACCATGTATGTGAGAGAGAGATGCACATTTCCCCTTTAAGTACCCTGACCCCACTCTAATCATACTGCCTGGTTAAGCAGATCATCATGCTGAGAAGGCAGCTGTTGATAGGAAGCTCCCTCCATCCTGACCCCTGTCATGTGTGTTCTCTGCTCTATGGAAGATGGGGTAAGCAGGATGAGGAGTGGCGGAATAGGGGGGCATCCTGACATTAGCTCTCCTCTTCAACACCTCCACCCCACCCGCACTGCAAGCAGGAGGCTCAGGGAGCAGCTCTAAAACAGAGGGAAAGAGCAGCACATGGCATGGGGGATGGACAGCTGAACTGCCGGCAATTAATAGCTGCTGGGTGACTGCAGCACAAGGAACATAGGAGTGCAGCGGGCTGCCAGTCCATTCTGGTTCCAATCCCCCACCAGCTAGCTGCAACAGGCTGCTCTTCCTGCAAGCAGTGGACAAAGCAAGCCACTGCCGAATGACATTAAAAGGGAGCACTGCACAACTTTAAACGTGCATGTTCCCTAATAGATCAGCAATATAACAAAGAAACAACGGTAACCGGGGCAACTTTAAATGAGGAGTTACTGTACCAGTATACACACATGATCAGAAGAGGCAAATTAGAACTGAAACAGATTTCACTGGTAAAGTAAACAACAGTGAATGAAACAATAGTTTAAAGGTGGAATTTACCGTACCTGAACAGCATCTTTTAAGGTAGATATTGTGCTGAAGCCACAAAATTCAGCACCCACATATTTTCAAGGGTTTTGGTTTGGACCAGTCTAGAAATAGGGCCAATTATGAAATTTGGATCTCTCTCCAGTTTTGAATACATACTTCTCTTAACATTTAGTGATATCCGGACCTTGGGGCCTCACATTGTTCTGCACTCTTCTTTTAAGTTTATTTTGTTTGAACACATGTTTTTCTCATGTGCTGAAGATGAATATCACATACTATAATCTAGCATGCTGCCACGTCTTAACCAGTAAAATTGATTTCAATATTTGAAGGATTTTCCAAAATATTTCAAATGCAGGTCTTTGCCAAGTGAATTATTTTCTTCCACTTGCAGTGAGGATAACGGATTTGCAGTTTCCTGGCATGTAGCTCTTTGGTAATGACATCATTTGTTTCTAGTCAACTACATAATTTACTGTAATTTTGTATTATTTAACATTTATATTAGTGTATGTTTCAGTCATGATATTCCAAATTCTTTGTTAATTTTACAATCCTTCATTTCACAGAGTGCTAGGTAAAGCATTAAAATTTTGTGTTGCAACTACCAGCTTGGTTATCAGTGCGGACTGAGCCCAGCATCTACACTAAGCTTAGCATGAGCAGCTACATCTTGAGCTAAAAGACAACACTGTGTAGCTGAAGTTGCAACAGATTCATATCCTTAGTTGATCAAAGAAAGAGGATGCTCTTTAAAAAATATTGCCCAGTGGATTACATTTACAACTCCCAAACAGCTTTATTTAGTAAGAAAACTAGCCAAATAAAGCACATACATTACTGGAGACTAAATTTTCAGCATCTTTTTTTCCCGTTTCTGCTCATCATGAAGAAGAGCAAAGGAATAAGCAGCACTATGGGGAATAAGGCTTATAGTAGAAACTAGCTTTCCTGGTAGGCTGAATTTTCCATGGAGCCTAAGAGAACCTGTGATCCAGGGAGTCTCTCAATCTCAAATGGCAGAGGGTAGCTCATAACATAACTCACATCAGGCCTGACACACTCAATGTCCCAACACCCTGTTGCCATAATCTGTAGCTAAAAGGTGTCCTGTGAGGTATCATATACAAACTAGTAGCATGCTGTTAATTAATATTATTGAGTGATGTGTGTATGGGTGGTATATAAAGAATTATAGATACGGAAATGTTTTCTCAAATGGTATTTTGTGAGCAGTGCATTAGCCCAGCCTATCCTAGACAAAGGAATGTTGTTTTGTGTTTTTTCTGTCTCCCCAATGTAAATTGAGCCAGGTAACACCTCAGAGGACAATGGAAAGGACATCTACATAGAAGGTAAACAAAGCAATGAACTAAATGAGCAGGAGGAGATGAAGAGAAGTCCATGGATGATCGCAACAGGGGATGGAACTTGCACCCTCACGATGCTTTCCTAGCTCCTCTTGAAACAGACTTTGGAAAAGCTAAGCTGAAAAAAAAAGCCATTTTGGCATCAATCACCTACAGGACAATTGTAAGCAGCACCCTATAAGCTCATGAAAAGTGTATCCTCTCGGCCTGAACACCAAGAAAATGAGTTCAGGTGAGAAACCTGCTTAGATAAAGATTGTAACTATCTGAAGTTAAGTTGTAGTCACTAGAAAGCTTGTTTTGTTTGTTTTACTTGTAATTCTATCTGTGCCTTCTATTCTTGCTGTATCATGTAAATATCTGCTCTCAATAAATTTATCCTTGTTTTATTACGAAACTATCTCAGTGCTATGTATTAAACTGAAGGGTGAAATCCTCAGCTAAACTAATGGGCTGGGTGTGTACTCTGTCTCTGGCTACAGTGAACTTAACAACTTGGGTGAGGGAGTATCCAGCAACAAGGCCTGGATACTGCAGGGGAGAGAGTTTTAGGAAGACTCAGGACTGGAAGGGCTTTTGGTGTCATCTTGCAAGTAGTAACCAGGCTGGTGGAAGCCAGGATGAGGCCACTGTGCTGTGAGCATGCTGCTGATGTGAGGGGTAAGCCAAAGCCTGCCCAGAAGCATGCAGGGTTACAGGGCAGGTGGTGACACAACTCCTTACTGGTCTGGATAAACCCCAAAGTGCCACAAAACCTGACTGGGATTTTAACCCTCTGCTTCCCTTAGGGCTCCAAGATTCCCCCTCTCACTGTGTTTCCAGCCTGAGCCCAAATGTCTACACTGTTCTTTTTAGCCTCACTGTGTGAGCCCTGAGAGTCTCAGTCAGTTGACTCAGACTCAGATTTGCAACCGTGGGTCTTGTTTTTGTTGTGTAGATGTCACCTGGGACACTCTGCCACAGGATTGTTGTTTTTTTTCTTCCCACTTCAGATGTATCCTTAGACTTCTTGGAAAATCCCAGGCTTAATATTGCCTGCTATTGGATGGGCCTGATCATGAATGGTGCTTCTCCTATTCCAGTCAGTGAAAGAGGATATCAGCCAGATCTCACATGATTGGCCAGTATCTCTGGAGGATCATATAGATCCATTTGTATTCCACAGTGCAGAATTCAGGACGATTCCTAGTCCCTTCAGTTCATTTAATTGATTTGAACATAGATTCATGGCTTCAGATTATGCTTCAGCTTGTATTTCCATTTATTGTTCACCTTATGGCTCTCTCGACACTGTATAAACTCTCTATGAACATTGTCATCATTAAATACAAGCACCGTATATTTATTTAAAGCCATATATATTTCACAACCCCAGAGAATAGCGAGAGAAATTAATGCTAACAGATTTGACTCTGCAGATACTCTCTTGGGTTATTTGCCTGAATGCAGTTATAGGAAGGTTCTTGTTAGCCACCTGCTGTTCAGCCCCCAAGTCTGGAATTCGTCAGTACATATAATCAACTTTTAAAACATTTTTCTGTAACTTATTAAAAATAAGGCCTGGGTTACTAAATTACTTGGTTTATGTTTGTAAGAGCTGCCAAGGATATGAACAAGAGAAGAGGGGGAAGTTGATTTTACCCGGAGGTACACTCTTCAATAACTCCTTCTCAAAGTAAAATATTGCACTATGTTGCCAGTTTTCTGCTAATGCACTGTGCCATCCCATGAGATTTATGCTTTCTCAGAATAAATTAGGAAAAAGCTAACTCCATAATATGACATGCCAAATCCTCCTCTCTAATCCATACTATCAACCTCTTGTTTAAACACATCTTGAGTAACATCTACTCTCAGGGCCGGATTTAGGGACAGGCAACCTTCTGGAGTGCCAGGCTTGGGGGACGCAGGGCTCGGGGTGCTTTTTTTTTTGTTAGTGACAAAAGGAAAAATAGAATGTTTGAAGTAAAATATTTCAGGTATGTCAGATGTGAATTCATTTTTCACTAACCTCTAGAATGTTCTGGACCTTTGTAGAATCTCCTGGAACATTCCAGACTTTCTGAGCACTACATTTTCCTTGAACCAACTAGAATGTTGTCAGCCATGCCCTTACGGGTATATAAGGAGCAGGGCATCTCCAGTCAATCAGTGTGAAATCAGAAAGAACCAAAGTGAAGTGAGAGCCTAGCTGCACTATTGTGAATGGCACTCCCAACATTAATCACGGTGAAAAGATGTCATTTACCACAAGATTTGTTGATGACAAGGATGGCTGTATCCAAATAAAGAAACATTTTAGCTGTTTCCCATCTGTGGGCAACTCTACTGGAAAAGGCCTAACAGAACTGTTTATGAATATTTTCCATGAGAATAAAATAAAGCTTCAGGATTGTTGCATATGAGGCTATGACAATGGCACAGTCAAGCAGGGAAGAAACCGTGGTGTCCAGGCATGGATTCTTATGCTGAATTCAAGAGCTTTCTTGGTGCTTTGTGGCTACCATTCCTTCAACCTGTTTTGTGTCAGATGCAGTGCCATCTTCTTTAGATTCAGTATCTCTCTTTGGAGTATTATAAGGATATTCATCCTGTTTTCAGCATTGACTATCAAATGCTGGAATACTGCATGCAGATGTGGTCACCTCATCTCAAAAAAGATACATTGGATTTGGAAAAGGTTCAGAAAAGGCCAACAAAAAATATTAGGGGTATGGAACAGCTGCTATATGAGGAGAGATTAATAAGACTAGGACTTTTCAGCTTGGAAAAGAGATGACTAAGGGAGGATATGATAGAGATCTATAAAATCCTGACTGGTATGCAGAAAGTAAATAAGGAGGTGTTATTTACTTCTTCTCATAATACAAGAACTAGGGGCCACCAAATGAAATTAATAGGCAGCAGGTTTAAAACAAACAAAAGGAAGAATTTTTTCACACAACGCGCCGTCAACCAGTGGTACTCCTTGCCAGAGGATGTTGTGAAGGCCAAAAAGAACTAGATAAGTTCATGGAGGATAGGTCCATCGATGGCTATTGGCCAGGATGGACAGGGATGGTGTCCCTAGCCTCTGTTTGCCAGAAGCTAGGAATTAGTGACAGGAGATGGATCACTTTGTGATTACCTGTTCTATTCATTCCCTCTGGGGCACGTGACATTGACCACAGTCGGAAGACTGGATACTGGGCTAGAAGGACTTTTGGTCTGATCCAGTATGGCCATTCTTATGTACTGTAAACTATTTGCTGAAAGCCCATGCTATCACATTTTTGTGCCAGTTGGGCCAAATAATCCACCATTTGCACAGTCCGCTTCCTAAAACCAATGAAATTGTTGCATGCAAATTAGCTGCAAAGTAAAGATGGTGATTGGTTGATTGGTTGAGTTACATCTGATATCACACTAGTCTAGGACTCTTGACATTGGACAGATGCATGCTTTACTGGAGCTGTATACCATTCAGGTGTAACTCATAAAGTCCAAATGGCTGAGAACTTAAAAAGTGGATTAGTAATAGACAGTGAATCCCAGTGATGATTGAACCCGATGATATTCTGAACAAAAAGATTTCTGAATCATGTTTGTAGCTCTTTCCATTACTTTACACTACAGGCATTGTAGGCTTCAAAGCAACACAAAGAGTGACAATCCTGCGGGCTTATTGTATAGATAAAATATGTAATGTTGTTATAACCTGTCAGGAAAATATGTCTGTCATTTACAGTGGTGCAGGTGATAGTTCTAGAACAGGGGTAGGCAACCTATTGCACAGGTGCCGAAGGCAGCACGCAAGCTGATTTTCAGTGGCACTCACACTGCCCAGGTCCTGGCCACTGGTCCGAGGGGCTGTGCATTTTAATTTAATTTTAAATGAAGCTTCTTAAACATTTCAAAAACCTTATTTATTTTACATACAACAATAGTTTAGTTATGTATTAAAGACATAGAAAGAGACCTCGTAAAAACATTAAAATGTATTACTGGCACGCGAAACCTTAAATTAGAGTGAAAAAATGAAGACTCGGCACACCACTTCCAACAACTGTTCTAGAACAACTCCAACATTTCATGTTATATACCAATTTTATTTCCACTGAGGTTTTTTTTTTTCCCCCCCCTGGACACCTTCCCTACCATTGCCTGAATCTTCCATTGCTCCAATCCTTGTAGGTCACTATGGAGTTAAATTCCATCCTCCTGTGATTTTTGTTTCATTGGCAAATTTACACCAAAGAAATACCAATCAAAGGGGGAGGCTTGCTAAGAGCCTTCAGCTCAGATCCACAAAGATATTTAATTTCTGCTAGCCAAAAACTCAAAAAGTAATAATTTTTTTTAAAGTACATCAGAAGCAGGAAGCCTTCTAAACAACCACAGGACAATCAAGATGCTAAAGGAGCACTAAAGGATGATATGGCCATTGTAGAGAAACTAAATTAATTTTTTGCATTGGTCTTCACGGTTGAGGATGTGAGATTTTAGGATATAGATATTCAGGTCTGTCGGTAAAGGCCTCTACTACAAGAATTTCAGTATATGTTTATCATTTAGCTAGTTAGAGAGATATAAAAGAAAGAATCTGTGCAAAAGAAAGAATCTGAGTAAGCACCTTCTCTCACTATGACAGTCTGAGGCCCTGTTCTTAGCCCAATGCCTTTGGCTAAGCAGCAGAGGCAGCCATAAGCTGGGAAGTGTATGTTCACATCCTCACATTCTAAACTAGTCATATTGAAATAAGTCAATCTGGGGCTGTTAGGTGATCTGATCCATCACCTCCAGAGAAAGGGAAGAGCTTAGCAGATGTAAAAGGAAATTTGGTTTGGTAGTTTTCTATTTGGTAAGAATTCACTTATCAACAGACACAGCTGGGAAACCCTTATGTCTTTATAGATGTAGCTGTGAAATCCTCACTTCTGTATTTTTTGTCATTATATTTCCGCTTTGCTATTATTTATTTGCAGGGTCTCTGTCTAGTTCTGTGACTGTTTCTGTCTGCTATATAATTAATTTTGCTGGGTGTAAACTAATTAAGATAGTGGGATATAATTCGTTGGCTAATCATGTTACAATATGTTAGGACTGGTTAGTAAATTTCAGTAGAATGATTGGTTAAGGTATAGCTAAGAATATTACTATATAAATTAGGGGCAAACAGGAAGTAAGTTGAGATTCGAAAATAAGGAAAAAGGAACTTGCTGGAAGTTCACCCCAATAAACATCGCACCTTTGGATTTTGGGTATTGTTGCTCTCTGTTCATGCGAGAAGGACCAGGGAAGTGGGAGAGTGAAGGAATAAGCTCTCTAACATGAGGGAGACTCCCAAACATAAGCCATTCTTTTTAGGTGATGAATTTGAGGAATTGTCCGAGATTGAGGTGTCAGAGGAGGTTTTGGAACAAACTGATAAACTAAACAGTAATAAGTCACCAGGACCAGATGGTGTTCACTCAAGAGTTCTGAAGGAACTCAAAAGTGAAATTGCAGGCTACTAACTGTAGTCTGTAACCTATCATTTAAATCAGCTTCTGTATCAAACGACTGGAGGATAGTTAATGTGACGCCAATTTAAAAAGGGCTCCACAGGTGATCCTGGCAATTACAGGCCAGCAACCATGACTTCAGTATCAGACAAACTGGTTGAAGTTATAGTAAAGAACAGACTTGTCAGACACATAGATGAACATAATTTGTTGAGGAACAGTCAACGTTTTTTGTAAAGGAAAATCATGCTTTACCAATCTACTAGAATTTTGAGGAGGTCAACAAGCATTTGGATAAGGGGTATGCAGTGGATATAGTGTATTCAGATTTTCAGAAAGCTTTTGACAAGGTCTCTCACCAAAGGCTCTTAAGCAAAGTAAGCAGTCCTAGGGTAAGAGGGAAGGTTCTCTCACAGACTGGTAACTGGTTAAATGATAGGGAACAATGGGCAGGAATAGATGGTCAGTTTTCAGAATGTAGAGAAGTAAATTGTGGTGTTCCCTAGGGGTATGTACTGGGCCCAGTCCTATTTAACATATTCATCAATAATCTGGGGGCGAAAGGGGTAAATAGTCAGGTGGCAAAATTTGCAGATGACACAAAATTGCTCAGGATAGTTCTCTCCAGCAGACTGCGAAGAGCTACGAAAGGATCTCTCAAAACAGAGTTTCTGGGCAACAAAATGACAGATGAAATTCAGTGTTGATAAATGCAAAGTAATGCACATTGGAAAACATATCCCAACAATACATACAAAATGATAGGGTCTAAATTAGCTGTCATTTAAGGTTTCTACTGAAAGCCCATGTCACATATGCTAATGAAAAGATTGCAGGGACTTCAGAAGGAAAAATTAACTGGAAAAGGTAAAGGTTCTGGAAAGGAACCCTGTTTTGGAGGTGGAGAACAATGGACTGGTCTAGTTTTGCTAGAGGTGAAGAAAGATGCCTGGCATCTTTCATCTGGGGAGGCAAGTTGCCAGCAAGGAGGGTCTCAGATATCTTGGCAGAAAAAGGCAGTGAGAAGGACTTTGGGTAAACTGTTCCTTATCTGCCAAGAAGATATCTTGTTACTTAAGTTTAGGCTCTAGAATGTGTGGTATGATTTTATTCTATATGTGACCCTTTGTTTCCAATATTTATGTTTGCTATCACTTGAATCTCTAGTCTTTGTTAGGTTTGTTTATAGAGAAAACAAGTATAGGTTTGTTTAAGTGATGTGTGTTAAGTGAAGCAGTGTTCTAAGATGTAACTAGTGACCTGTGGTATTCTGTTCTTTTGGGAGTAGAGGACCTAGTAATTCTGTGAGTGTTCAATGGATAAGGGACTAGACACCACAGAGGGAATTTCAGAGGGCTCGGGGAGGGTGGTGTGCTTTTTGCTAGTGCATGAGGGACAGTGAAGCCCATATGGGCTGAAAGGGGAGTGCTTGTATTGCCTGTGTTTGGAACAGCCAGGGAACTGGCAAGCACAGAAAAGAATCCCTCGTGCTAAAGGCAAATGGTAGTGAATTGCCTCACAACCCTGGTACCTCCAGGGAGTGTCACAATGGGCTTCAATGTGGGCTGCATAAGTAAGTACATACCTGGCGGGGGAGTCAAATAAGCTTGTGTAGTCCATGCTACCATATCCCCACTGAGTTGGATAGATTAAGAATAGTGCAGGTACATCTACATGAGCTGCAAATCACATCCCCAGCAGCAGTGTGGATGTACCCTTAATCTTTCTATGCCTCATTTCCCATCTATGAAATGGGGATAACAGCACTTCTTGACCTCTCAGAGTACTGAGGCTAAATAATATGGGGATGGGACAGGCAGGCATACAAGTACCCAAAGTAAAATAACCCAGGCTTTTTATTATTATTTAAATGTGGACTCTTTATTACCTTTATTTATTAATTTATTAGTCTCTCTGGTCCTTGTTCTCCCATTTATACATATAATACATTTGAGATATTTAGTCTCATTTTTCCAGCCTATTTTGACTCTTCTCTGACTTCTCCATTAGCTGTTCTTGTGACTGCAAAGATCTCAGCGCTAATAGAAAGCCTCACCATTCTTGGTGGAGTCTTTGAGTTGGAGAAGTCTGTTTCTAATTGTTTTCTTATTGTTGGCTTTGAACTTCACATCTTTTGTGCTGATGTGTGCCTTGAAATCCCTTCAGAGGGGATATAGTATTACTAATGTGAGATGTTGATCAGCCCTCATGGCAGGATGTTTATCTGCAGAAGAATGTTTTGATCTGTAGCTGTAGTATGAGTTTGGATCTTTTGCTTGTGTTAATTTGGATACTATTTTTTTGATTCTGATGGATTATTTTCACTGTTTCTTGTTTTTATTACATAGGTTTTGGGTATATTTATTTATCAGTGGTCAGTGATTCACGGTTTTTCCACTTTTAACCAGATTATAGTTGTGTTATGATTTCAGCAATTCATATTTAATATGTAGGGAATTTCTAATTTATGAGCAGTGCTGTGAACCTTGCTCTCGCCAATTAATAACAGATGTCTTTGCATTTGGTGTGTACTTTGGTTATATAGCATTTGTTACTTTGGATTAAAGTGCTGTCCTTGGGATATTACAGTACCTACCTTAAAATGTTAGCAAGCAACATCACAGGATTTTTACATCTGTGAAAGTCACAAGAGAGTCAAAAATATTGGTTCCATATCTAGCTTTCAGTTTTCATACAGAAAAGAAGGAAATTACATAGAATTTGCCATACAGGACTAGGTCATTGATCCATCTAGTGTAGTATCCAGCCTCTTGTACTGGCTAATGCCTGATTCTTCAGAGGAAAGCAAAGAACGAAACAAACACAAATTCATAATACACCCAATTTTGCAATGCTGTAAACCTAGTCATGGAGATTCCTTTTTGACCTTCATATACAGTAAGTTTCTGCCCTGAACCATGAGATTGTAATTATATTTATGAAACATTTGAAAAAATGAACTGAAATGATTTCAAGTGAAACCTCTGGAACTTTAGTGTTCATGGCATCTAACACGAGACTAATATCAGATTCAATTCCCTTGCAAGCTGAGAAGGGGCTCGATGAAAAGGTGATTGTGTCTGGTCCAGCTCCCACTGAAATCAGTAGAAGGGCTCAGCATCAGTGGAATTGAATCAGCCCCCTAGATATGTCTCTGAACCCCACTCAGTACGCTGAAGATTTGCTGACTCCAAAATACTCATTCAATTAGAATTAATTGGAGCCTTCATGACAAGAGGGAGGTGGACCAAAGATCAGCAAAGGACCTTTATCAGCACATTAATTTTAAATTGAGGCGCTTTGTCCTTTTACTTCCATTTCTGGTATCACAAGAATTTTCAAATCAAAACTGCTGAAGCACTTCTTCAGTGCTTATTCTAGAAATCACTAGAAGCAGGAGAATTAACTGCTTAAAACCCAGCACTTCCCAAGGTATACCCACTGACGCCATATACACAATGGAATGGACAAAAATAACACCATGCTTGTTATGGATTCTGATACTTCTTGTACAGGAATTTAGGCTTGATCCTGCAAGAGACAGAGAACTCTAGCTCAATCCAGCAAAACATTTTAGCATGTGCTTAACTCTAAGCATGTGAGTAGACCCTTTGAAGTTAATGAGATCACTTGTGTGTTTAAATGCTTTGCTGTATTGGCCGCAGAGTGCTCAACACCTTGTAGGATTAACTCCTTCTATATTAAGGTTATGGGCAATCTAGATGTACCCATGATAGATATAATCTGCTCAGAAAGTTTAGAGAGACTGTGAGAGTTGGTACGGATCCAAAGATGAACCCTAAAGGTCATAGTTTCCCCACAGCTCGCTGTCCTCTGCAAAGATATACAGTATCTGCCAGAGCAGTGGTAGCTTAGGACCCAAAAGCATAGTCTCCTCAAATACTCAAGGGGGAAGAAACTTGGGGCAGCTGGACCCAGATACTACGAGGCAGTTATAAAGAGAAAACCTGGGTAGATGGTGCCTGCTGCTCTAGAGTGTAACAACTCTTCACTTCTTGCCCAGACGGGTTCCAAAACATACAGAACCTGTTTTCTTCCGAAAACTTTGGCACAAATAATCAAAGGATCCTAACTTCCATTGAAAACAGTTGATGATCTGTGCCTTTGGCCTTTGCATGAGTAGCCCCATTGAACCAAAACCTTTCTGAAGACAATTCACTGGGTACTGCCTCTCTCAAAAGGAAACTGAGTTCTTTTTCCAAGAAAGAGGATTTTAATCCCGCCAGTCCCAGAAGACTCTCTGACTCCTGATGTTTGTGAGTAGAACTCTGGAACTGGCCTTATCACAGTGGCCTTCTGGCTGCATGTGGTGAAAAAACTCCAAATGATAAACCAGCCTCCACTAAGCTCTGAATTAATACTGCTCCCATCTCCCCTACCTAGACAAATGTCCCCCAACTCTCACACACCCAGAAATAGAAATCTTCATCCCTGATCATTCCTTCAGTACTTCCTCTTTTATCGCTCCCTCCTCTTTCAAGGTTCTACCTTGTAGCTGTGAGTTTTCTAGCCAAAAATCACTGGATGGAGCTCCTTTATGGGAGTAAACATTTTGTGATCCTCTCTTGTGTCCCTGTGATTTTCTGCTCCAAGGGAATTCCTTCCAAATCTTATAAGGCCCTGTGAGGCTTGGCATTGATTAAGCAGCACTTTTAATAGGATCTATTTTATTCATTTCATCTCTTTCCCCTTTTTTCCCCAGCATAAAAACATCGCAGACACAGAGCAATAAAACTAATGTTGGTCATGTTGTGCCTTCCATAGGGTTTAATAGCAGTTTAACAAGTACATTTTCAGACCAGTGTATCAGAGAAAAGATGCACAAATACTGTTATGTAAATCAAATCTGCACATTCTGGGCCTGATTCTCAGCTGATATAAATCAGCATAGCTCCAGTTTGCGCAGTGAATATATACTGGTGGTGATATATAACTACACACGGACACACAAATTACAGGGGAAATTAAAATCCCAAGTGCATTGATTTGTCTCTGCCATATATTAATAGCAAAAGTTAGAGGTTTCCAGGGATGCCAGTTGATAAACACGATGTTGAAGTTGAACAGAAATCCTTGGGAAATGTTTGTACATGCACCTTTTCAACTATTGATTCTGTGAATGCACCAGCAAAAGAACATGAGTGAGTGGAAATAACATCTGGATCACAGTCAAGATCCTACTAACTAAGTGATACTATCTAAGGATTAATCCTAGAGCTGAACCTTTAGGAAACAGTATAGACTTATTTAAGAATAGCAGCCATGTTAATCTGTATCCGTAAAGAAAACGAGGAAGACTTGTGGCAAGTTAGAGACTAACCAGTTTATCTCAGCATAAGCTTTCGTGGGCTATAGACTCAGAATTTCCATATGAAATCAAAAAGGGGTGGGAGTGGAGATGAGTGGAATTTTATAGTGGGAACTCCAGTTAGGACCTAAGTTTGAAAGTGATTTAGGGAAAGATTTTCAACAAGGTCTAGAGAGATTTTCAAAAACAGCTAATGCCCATTGAAAATCAGTGAGCGTTAGGTGTCTAACCCACATACGTGTTTTTAGATACTGATGATAGACAGTCCCTGCCTTGAAGAGCTTACAAGGTGGACAAAGCGTGGCTAAAAGGGGATTAGGTAAACAGAGACAGTAACCGGGTTGCCCAGACCTTTAAGCACCAGGAGGCCGAGGGCCAGCCAGTCCTGTTCTGAGGCAGTACCCAGTTAAAAAACGGTGCTTGGTCCTGGTAGAGGGAATTATCAGACACAGCTGGAAAGGGGTCAGGTGGCTTCCTGACTCCTATAAATAGGGCCCTATCAAATTCATAGTTCACTTTGGTCAATTTTATGGCCACAGGGTCTTACAATTGGTCAATTTCACAATTTCAGCTGTTTGCATCTGAAATTTCACAGGGTTGTAACCCTGGGGGTCCTGATTCAAAAGGTGATTGTGGGGAGGACCCAAAGCTGTTGTAGGGGGCTTGCAGGATTGCCACACTCACTTCAGAGCCCAGCTCTGAAGACTGCAACTGGAGGAGGCTCCCAGAGGTGAAGGTGGGTCCGATCTCCCCAGTACTGCTAGAAGCACCCTAGCTGGGGCTTCTAGCTGCTAGTCAGGGCCAGTGGTAGATTAACCATGGGCCCATGGGGCCCATGCCCAGGACAGCTTGAAAAATGGGTGACCCATCTCTGGCAGGAGCCACAGGCTGGAAGCCCCAAGCCAGGGCATCCCCGCTGGAACCACAGGGGTGCAGTAGCCCTGAACCCAGGCAGGAGCCACAGGGGTAGCGGGGTGAAAGCCCCGAGTCAGCCCTGAGCCTGGCAGGAATTGTGGCGGCTGGAAGCCCCTGGTCCTGGCTGGAGCCCAGGCACCCTCAGCCCTGGCAGAGCTGCTGGGGAAAGGGAGGGGAAACAGCAGCCCTGATTCCGGGCACCCAGAGCCTGGGTAGGAGCCACGGTGAGGAGCCCCAAACTGGGCAGGAGCTGCAGGGGATAGCATCCTCCAGCCCAGGTGCCCCGAGTCCTGACAAGAGCCATGTGGGGCAGAAACCTGGAGCCCAGCTTCAACTGTGATTCCAGGAGCTAATTAGGCACCTGAAAACTCTAGGGTTGTTTTTTGTTGTTGTGTTTTTTGTAGATAGTAACTTATAAATTAGCTGACAGGAGCACTGTATTTAATTCTTATATAAAGAAAGAAAAAATATATACAAACATCAAGTAAAGCCAGATTTTAAGTTTATGTGCAAGTTTAGATGGAAAACCATGTCTGAAAAGTGAAATTCTTCCAAACTCCAGCAATTTGTGTGTATACACAGGATCGCTTCAACTCAAGAATAAACTTCCTGCTGAAGTGAAGAGTGCCAGGAGGTGATGGATTATGAGATTTGTAGGAAAAGGCTGGGGAAAATCGTGGAGCAGCTAATTAAAGGTGCCCTGAAGAAAGGTTTAACAGGATGTCAGCCATTGCTAAAGGTTCTGAGACTGCTTGAGCTAGTTTCTTAAGTATCTAGGATGAATGTTATCAGACCCTGCTGACTTTAATACATCTAACTCATTTAAATATTCTTGAACCTGTTCTTTCCCTGCTCTGGCTTGGCATTCCTTACCCCTTGTTGTTTATATTAATTGTGCTAAGCATCTGACCACAGATAACCTTTTTAGTGAAGACTGAAGCAAAATAAGCATTAAACACCTCAGCATTTTTGGTGTCAACTGTTATTAGCTCTCATTTCCCATTAAGTAGATCAGACAAATGGAATTGCTAATATGTACACACTTTAAAACAGTAAGATTCCTTGAAGAGTTTTTGTCCTTTTTCTTTCTTTAAATGCACTTCTCCACTTGTTCCAGGCGCACATTCAGTAAAAACAATTACAAATCTTACAAAATAGACCATTGAAAAATTCTAAGAGATTACAAAATGAGTTATAACTTAATCCCTTGGCCCCCTCAATGTTTTTGCACTAGGAAAATGAGATCATTAGTCAAAGGATAATCAGTTTTCCAGATGTGTGAGTGATACTAGGTGGGTTTTTTGGAGGTAGGGGGTGTCTTTTCTTATTAATGTTTCTTAGCTCTATCAATTTGACCTTCAGGGTTTCAGCAAGTAATAAAATATACACATGGAGATATGTTTATTTTATTAACATTTTACTAAATTTTAGGAATATAATTATCATATTTAATCTATAACCATGTTTCTAAGAGTAGAGAAGAAGGAGTCACTATAAAGTTTGGTCTAATAAGGAAGACATTCTGAGAAACTGGATTAAAAATGTGCATGTTTTATAGTTGAGTTTGGATGAGAAATCTGATTGGTTCATGATTTATTTAATGTTTTTAAAAGAGAATGAATTCAAAGTATTTTTACAGTGTTTTGTGTCCCAGAGGTCCTGTTAGTACTTAATATGGTCTTCTTATTTGCTGGACCAGGCCTAAGAAATAAGTGATATATCACAAGTGAAGGAATGCTGAATGACAAACAAACTGTTATCAGGAAAGTTTGGCCAGTGTTACTTGTCTAATAAATTATTTTTTGGCAAAAGTTTTGTAAACATGAATTTTAACGTCTTAAACCTACAAATTTTCTTTCTTATGAAACAATTTTATGACTGCACCTCTTGCAATAAACCCTACTGATTGTCACCAACAAATGTTTGGCTGTACTTTCTAAACACAGAAAGTTAAGGGCCCACATAGGTGAAAGAATAGGGAAACATCGAGTACTTTTCAGACTAGTTTGATTTGTGTTTCTATGCAAGAATGTGTGAATCTAAAAACAAAGGAACATGAATGCCTGCAATTTTTATGTATGCCTCATTTTATGGGACCTCACTCATTTTAATCCCAAAAATACCTACACTGCACACAATTTTTTTGTCCCTTCCTTTTGACAATTGTTGACATCATAAGTAAAGACTCATGCAACTGAGGTTATAGAAATATGCTAAAGGATGCAAGATCTTCTGCTAAAACAAACAACAAATAATACACAATCTCATCAGTAATGAAGGATCTGGCATCACCAAGACCTGGCTGGATGACACTCCAAGTCCTGTTTGGGAGCAGTATTCATAAAGGAGCTCACTAATACCTTGTCAGTGATAGTGGTAAAATACCTCAGACTTGTCATCCTTTAAGATTTCAACTTTCATATCCGCAAGACCGCAGATGCAAAACCCAAATATTCATCTCCTTGCTTTCCTCCCTAGGACTTTCATAAGTCATTTCTTGTCCAACTCACACAGCCTGTCACACCTTGGACCTTATCTTCGGCCTAGGTGTCAGGATAGAGGACATCAAAGGCCAGCCATAGTCATGAACATAGCACCACCTCATTAAGGCAGTAGTCAGAGAACTTCCATTGCCTAGGCAACAAGACAGACTGATGATCCTGATTCAGGAAGACTCATGGACTCCAATAAATTCCAAAGCTCCTGAAGAACAGCAGCACCCACCCACAGGGCAAGGAGTTGAAGACCTGGTGAATCATTATTATTCAACACTGACCTCCGCCATTGACATGATGGCCCCCAAATGGCCCTTCCCTCCCCATTGCCCACACAGATCTCCTTGGCTTCCTGACACCCTGCAGCAGATGAAGAGGGGTGGGGGGGACTCGAGTGCTGATGGCAGGAAAACAAAGACTGATTCTGACAGAATGAAACGTAAATCCCTCAAAGCCTATGCTGAGGCTGTTTCACATGCCAAGAGAATCTTCCTATAGCCTCATTTAAGAGCAGCTGGTCTGTAGTAGGCTGCCTGATTGGCTACAGTACCTGATTTGTTAGAAGAGTGAAAGACCAACTCTTAAGCTGAGTTGCAGTTCAGCTCAAAGCATTTGCCCACAGCTGCAATAGCTTCTGCTCTTGCCTTTGATTCCAGCTCTGATCCTGCTTTGACTCACTTCAGGTAGGTTGGTCCTGATCCCCAGCTCCAATTTCTGACTTCGCTTCTGACCCTTGGCTCTGGCATCCAGCTTTAACCCGAGGCTCCAATTCTTGACTACCGACTCTGCTTTAACCACAAAGCATGACTCCTCCTCTAACCCCTGGGCTGCCAAATCCTGACCCAAGCATCTATCTAGGGTGGTAAACCACTTCATCAATCCTGAATGCCTGCAACTTGCATTGGAGATGAGCACCACATGCTGTAAAGAACTATCATCCTATTTCATTAAAGAGATCACACATATTTGGGAAGACTTCTAAACAGCATGGATACAGTCTGCCTATATTAAGAAAGGGATAAAAAACAAGACAGAAAATATAATGCCATTATATAAATCCATGTTGTGCCCACACCCTGAATACCTTGTCCAGTTTTGGTTGCCCCAATTCAGAAAAGGACATAATGGAAAAGATTCAGAGAAGGGTGACAAAGATGATCGAGGTTATAAAACAGCTTCCATACAAAGGAGAGACTAAAAAAAACTGAGGGCTGTTCAGCTTAGAAAAGTGATGACTTCGGGAGATATGATAGAGGTTTATAAAATCATGAATGGTGTAGAAAAAATAAATATAGTTCTTTACCCTTTCACACAATAAAAAAACCAGGGTCACCTGATGTATTAAACCTGTTACACAAATAAGATGAAGTACTTTTTCATATAATGCACAACTGACCTGTGGAACTCATTGCCATGGGATGTTGTGGATGGCCAAAAATATAACTAGGTTCAAAAAAATAATTGCATAAGTTCATGGAGGATAGGTCCATCAGTGGCTATTAGCCCAAATGCTAGGACTCAACCCCATGTCTGGGACAACCCTAAGCCTCTGACTTCCAGAATCCAGGAATGGAAGACAGGGGTGGATCACTCCATAATTGTCCTCCCTCATGAACCTCTGATATGGACCTCTGTTAGAGACAAGATACTGGACAGGATGGACCATAGTCTGACCCAGTATGACAGCTCTTATGTTCTTATGAAATGTCAACTAGTTCAGAACACTGCAGCATGTCTCCTCAGTAACATAGGCTACCATGAACACATCAAACCTGTCCTAAGCTCTCTCCATGGGCTTCTCATAGAATATCACATCAAGTTCAAGGACTTTGTCCTTATCTTCAAAATGCTCCATGGCCTGGGCCCATGATATCTAAAAGGTCACCTAAAGCTCTGGGACAAAAACTGTGCTCAACAAACTTCACTCCTTTGGCACAAGGGAACTCCACAAAATAAGAGTAAAGCTCATCTGTGTAGTGAGACAGAACTTTCTCTGGGGCTGGTCTGAGACTGTGCAGTGAACTGTCCCAGGAACTAAGGACCATCATAAACCTCTCCACTTTCCCCTCCAAATGCAAAGCCACATTTTTTGACCTTGCCTTCTCTGATATAAACACAAAGTAGCATGTACACATTTATATTAGAAAAAAACACACTACCAACACAAGGAGCTCCACTGCACATGTTTCTCCCTCTGGAGAGAGGATGAGAGAACAAACAACATGTTACAGATGTGTAGCCATGTTCCTCAATGCACTACTGGAAGGTGCTTAGATTCTCCAGTGATGAGCACAGTATAAAAATCTGAAAAGAATGAATCCCACATTTTCCAGAATGAATATTTTTGAGTTCCATACTTAGGCCTTGGCAACCTAAGAGGTATGTGCAGGCTTGCCTTGGAAAAATACAGAGCAGGCCATCACAGTCCCATCTGTCCCCCCAAAAGTTTCAATGTAAATATGGGCTGTGCAATAGAAATGTGAAAAATAATCCAAACAAGACCAACACCCAAAGGTCACATTTTGTGCCAGATGCCTTTGGTTTCCTTTATCACTTCTTTTTTTTTTTTTCTTTTTGCAAAGGGTATGAGATTTTTTTCTGAAAACATGACATGTTTCCATCTAGAGCAAATTCATTTTTTAAAAAATCACCAAGAAAAACTGCTTTTGCAGGCAACGCTGGAGAAATTTCTCCAGGAACCAAAAAATGAAAATATCTTAACATTTTTTTAAAACTTGCAATGTGAAAATCAGTAATTCTACAGTTCTTGCCAGTGCTTCCAACTACTTGGAAAAAAAATTGAGGAACCCAAGTGTTCAGATATTCCAGTGGCCATGTGCTATATAAACACATTTTAAAAAGGTTCGGTACTGCTTTCTTTGTGGTTTTTTAGCCTTGTGTCTCTCATTTCAAAGACAACTCTGAACCACAAATTATTACTACATCAAGTAATATTAGGGTTATATTTAATAATATTTAATAGGTTTAATAAGCTACCCAGATTTAGGTACATAAATCGCACTGATTTTTTTAAGAAGAATTGCTGTAAGGATATTGTTCAGTATTTGTATCAAGGACATTAATCAGTCTAGTTATCTTTTTGAATGAAACAGAGATGTCAAGTTCCGAATTGCATCTGCATGTAGTAGCCGTTTTGGTCCAGAATATGGACCTGCAAAGAAATTCCAGTTGACTTTAAGAATGCCAACATCATTATAATATTCAAAAAAGAGGACAAAGCTTTGTGTGGGAACTACAGAGGTATTAGCGTCCTCTTTATCGTAACGAAGATCGTTGCCCGGATCCTAGTAAACCGTCTACTCCCCATTGCTGAGGAACTCCTTCCCAAATCACAGTGTGGCTTCAGGCCATTCCAAGACACAACCAACATGATCTTTGTGGCACGACACATTCAGGAGAAGTGCAGAGAGCAACACCAGGAACTGCTCACGGCATCCATCTATCTAACCAAGGCCTTTCCCTATTCTGGCTTGTCATTTTACCCCAGCCTCTTCAATTCACAGTATGATAGTATGTAGTACTTTAGAGAACCAGCATGTAGTAAATTAGGAGATGATGCAATGCTTTTCAGTGTTTACTAGCAATGTCTGCTATCAGCAAGCATACTCTCCCGTGGCGACATGCAGGATTTATGCGTGTACTTTATCTCCCATCAGCATCCATGGGAATAATATCCATAAATCCTTCCCCACCATTAGTATACCTCAGTGCATTATCTAGATCTCAGCATGCCAAGCAGAACAATGTAGGAAAATAAAGATTAACAGTTGTGCTTTCCACTCATCTATGAAAAATTACCATAAATAACTGCCATGCAATAACAATGTAGACTGTGAAGAATTTACCTGGAGGGATATACACAAGTTTGAATATTTATTTTCATTATCTTCTAGATTTGATAAGTCCAAATTAGCATCACCACAGTCTCTATTAAGATTAATTTTCTTACAGATTTCTGCAAGTCAGAAATATTATATTTGACATTTTTACTATCTTTTGATAGAGATGTAAAGCCAAGCTTCTGATCTTTCACAAACTTTAAGTTCCAACTGGACTTTTTTAGCAAGAGTAGTAGTATCCCAGCTAAATTCCAATGGAGTATTTAAGTTTGGCCTACCTAATATTCACCCTGCCAATTCATATGGATCTATCATTCTTCATTCTCTGTCTTGAAGGGTTGCTGTGCATTATATGAACGATACCACCTCATACTTCAGAAGTGCCTCCATTTCAGTGTGACAGCACTTGATTCATGCATAGGTTATAAATAATCCTTTGGGAATCATAGAACTGTAGGGCTGGAAGAGACTGCAAAAGGTCATCTAGTTCAGTCCAAGTACTGAGGCAGGAACATGTATACCTAGACCATCCATGACAGGTGTTTGTCTAACTTGTTTTTAAAAAGCTCTAGTGATGGATTCTACCACCTCCCTTGAAAGCCTATTCCACATCTTAACAATCCTATTTTGTTGGGGAAGAGTCAACATCATTTTTGTAAAGGGCAATCATGCCTCACCAATCCACTAGAATTCTTTGAGGGGTTCCAGTGGATATAGTGTACTTAAATTTTCAGAAAGCTGTTGACAAGGTCCCTCATCAAAGGCTCTTAAGCAAAGTAAACTGTCATGAGATAAGAGAGAAGGTGCTCTCATAGATAGGAAACAAAGGGTCAGTTTTAAGAATGCAGAGAGATAAATAGCAGTGTCCGCCAGGGGTCTGTAATGGGTACAGTCCTATTCAATATATTCAGGGGTAATCATTGAGGTGACAAAATTTGCAGATGATACAAAACTTCTCAAGATAGTTAAGTCCCAGGCAGACTGCGAAGAGCTACAAAAGGATCCCACAGTACTGGGTGACTGGGCAACAATATGGTAGATGAAATTCAGTTTTGATAAATGCAAAGTAATGCACATTGGAAAATATAATACCAACTATGCATATAAAATTATGGGGTCTAAATTGGCTGTTACAACTCAAGAAAGATCTTGGAATCATTGTTCTCTGAAAACATCTAGTCAATGTGCATCAGCAGTCGAAAAGAAACTAACAAATGTTGGGAATCATTAGGAAAGGGATAAATATGATATTTTCTGTCTTTATGTAAATCCATGGTATGCCCACATCTTGAATACTGCATGCAGATGTGGTCACCCCATCTCAAAAAAGATATATTGGAATGGGAAAAGGTTCAGATAAGGGCAACAAAAATGATTAGGAATATGGAATGGCTGCCATATGAGTAGAGATTAATAAAAACTGGGAGTTTTCAGTTTGGAAAAGAGATGGCTAAGAGGGAGATATGATAGAGGTCTATAAAATCCTGATGGGTATGAAGAAAGTAAATAAGGCACTGTTAATTACTCCTTCTCATAACACAAGAACTAGGAGTCACCAAATGAAATTAATAGGCAGTAGGTTTAAAACAAAAAAGAAGTGATTTTTCACACAATGCACAGTCAACCTGTGGAACTCCTTGCCAGAGGATGTTGTAAAGACCAAGTCTATAGCAGGATTCAAAAAATAACTAGATTTGTTCATGGAGGAAAAGGTCCATCAATGGCTATTATCCAGGATGAACAGGAATGGTGTCCCTAGCCTCTGTTTGCCAGAAGCTTGGAACTGGTGACAGGGGATGGATCACTTAGTGATTACCTGTTCTATTCATTCCCTCAGGGGCACCTGACATTGACCACTGTCGGAAGACAGGATACTGGGCTAGATGGAACTTTGGTCTGACCCACTATGGACGTTCTTATGTTCTTATCCTTATAGTTAGAAAGTTTTTCCTAATATCCAATCTAAATCTCCCTTGCTGCATATTAAGCCCGTTACTTTTTAACAGTTCTTAACATATTTGAAGACTGTTGTCATGTCTCTCCACAGTTCTTTTCTCAAGACTAAACATGCCCAGTATTTTTAACCTTTCATGCCAAATCAGGTTTTCAAAACCTTTAATCAATTTTGTTGTTCTTCTCTGGACACTCTCCAATTTGTCTACTTCTTCCTTGAAGTGTGGCATCCAGAACTAGACACAATACTGCAGCTGTGGCCTCACTAGTAGTAAATAGAACAGAAAAAGTACCTCCCAAGTCTGACATTCAACATGCCTGTTAATACATCCCAGAAAGTTATTAGCCTTTTCACAGCTGCATCACAGTGTTGATTCAAATTTAATTTGTGATCCAATTTAACCCCCAGATCCTTTTCAGCAGTACTGTTGCCCAGCCAATTATTCCCCATTTTGTAGTTTAATTTTTTTTCTTCCTATGTGTAGTACTTTGCATTTGTCTTTACTGGATTTCATCTTGTTGATTACAGATGGTTCTTCAATTTGTCAAGGTCATTTTGAATTCTAATCCTGTCCTCCAAAGTGCTAGCAACCCCTTCCAACTTGGTGTCATCCACAAATTTTATGAGCATACTTTCTTCTCCATTATCAAAGTCATTAACAGAAATGTTGAATAGTATCAGAGCCATGATAAACTCTTATGGGACCCCACTAGACAGTGAACTTCCACTATGTCAGTGAACCTTTGATACTCTTTCGTATGTTCTTTCAACCACTATTGTACCATCTTAGATCACATTTCCCTAGTTTGCTTATCAGAATGCCATGTGGAACTTTGTCGAATGCCTTACTACTATCGGGATATATCGGGTCTATAGTTTACCCCATCCACTAGACCAGTAATCCTATCAAAGAAGAATTTAGGGACATTGGCATAACAAACATTATTTTTATTATAGGTGTTGCAGGCAGCAATGCCAAAACTTATGGTTGCCTGACATTTTTCATTATAAGACCCTGTTTTCAGTGGCTTATAACTTTGCCAAAGTTTTACCATTTTACCTAGTCTTCTATACTGGGTATCTGCCACAGAGTGATTTAAAAAAATACATAATGTCAGCAAAAATTATTCAAGTCATTTCCCTAGATTTAAGGAAGATGAAGTTTTGCCTCTGTTAAAAAATTGCTTAAAACTATTTCATTGGGCAGCTCTAGCACCTCTTTGCTTTTGAAAGGGCCTTGAAATTTAGCTGGGGTGGGATTGGGAGTTGTCTTGGTGAAAGCAATGTGCCTCTTGCTGTCCCTGTAATTCACATATGCTCATACTTTTTAGAGTTTTGTAGCTAAATTCTTCAAAGATTCCATCTATACTAAGCATGCTCCTGCACAGGATTGCAAGGTTGGTTATGAATTTCCTTTTAATTACATCTCCCAGCTGCAGAAAGTTCCTGTGACATTGGGCACCAGAACTGAGAGGAGGGAGACTGCCTTTCCTGTTGTGTCACTGCTCCCCCTGCTGGTGCCCAGGCAGTGAGGAGAAGGAAGAGTCAGCCTTATCCGAATGCAGAAGAATCCCATGCACTGCTACAGGATGGGTTCGGACTGGCTAAACAGCAGTTTTGTAGAAAATGACCTGGGGATTACAGTGGATGAGAAGCTGGATATGAGTCAGCAGTGTGCCCTTGTTGCCAAGAGGGGTAACAGCATACTGGGCTGTATTAGTAGGAGCACTGCCAGCAGATCAAGGGAAGTGATTATTCCCCTCTATTCAGCATGAGTGAGGCCACATCTGAAGTACTGCATCCAGTTTTAGGCCCTCCACTACAGAAAGGATGTGGACAAATTGGAGAGAGTCCAGCAGAAGACAATGAAAATGATCAGGGGGCTGGAATATGTTACTTATGGGGAGAGGCTGAGGGAACTGGTTTTGTTTAGTCTGCAGAAGAAAAGAGTGAGGAGAGGATTTGATATCAGCCTGCAACTACCTGAAGGGGGGTTCCAGAGAGGATGGATCCTTTTGTTCTCATTGACAGCAGATGACAAAATAAGGAGCAATGGTCTCAAATTGCAGTGGAAGAGGTCTAGGTTGGAGGTTAGAAAACATTATTTCACTAGGAGGGTGGTGAAGCATTGGAATGTTTTATCTAGGAAGGTGGTGGAATCTCTGTCTTAGAGGTTTTTAAGGTCAGGCTTGACAAAGCCCTGGCTGGGATGATTTAGTTGGGGATTGGTCCTGCTTTGAGCAGGCGATTACACTAGATGACCTCTTGAGATCTCTTGCAACCCTAATCCTCTATGATTCTATGAATGCTGATTAAGGAGCTGGGCCTGAGTAAGTAGCAAAGAGGGAGATTGGGACAAAGAAGTCTGGTGGATGGGAGATGACTAATACAAGAAATGTTGGGGGTGGAGCCTGGAACATAGCGCCAAAGGGTGAGAATGGTGATGTACCAGAACTAGCATAAGAAGCTGTAGGGTAAGGATTGGGGACTGGTTGTGGAGCTGAGATGGATAAAGCATAAGGTGGGATGGGGTCAGAGCAGGGGTGGGCAAACTTTTTGGCCTGAGGGCCATGCTGAGGTTCAAAATTGCGTGGAGGACCAGGTAGGGAAGACTGTGCCTCCCCAAACAGCCTGGCCACGCCCCCATCTGACCCCCTCCCACTTCCCGCCCCCTGACTGCCTCCCTCAGAACCTCCAACACATCCAACCCACCCCCGGTTCCTTGTCTCCTGATTGCCCCCTCCAGAGACCCACACACACTCTAACTGTCCCCCCAGGATCCCACCTCCTATCTAAGCCCCCCTGCTCTTTGTTCCCTGACTGCCCCCTCCTGAGACTCACCCACCCTAACCACCATCCCTGGGACCCCACCATCTAAGCCCCCCCACTTGCTTACAGTGCTCAGCTGGACATGGGGTCCCGCGGCTCACCGTGCTCGGCCCAGCGCCCCTACGCGCGAGTGCGGGGCCCCACGGCTCACAGCACTCGGCCCGGCCCTCAGCCCAGGAGCGTGGGGCCTCGCAGCTCGCAGCGCTCAGCCCAGTGCCTCTGCCCAGGAGCGCGGGACCCCCATGGCTCAAAGCGCTCGGCCCAGTGCCCCAGGCTGGATAAAAATGGCCGGCAGGCTGCATATGGCCCGCAGCCATAGTTTGCCCACCCCTGGGTCAGAACCTCAAACATGGAGCAGAGAAGACTGGGACATGGGGCCAAGAGCTGAAGAGGGTTAGCTGGGAGAATGGGACTGCAACACAGACAGGCTGAAGGAGCTGGGGCAGAAGGATCTGTAAGCACCAGATATATTCCCCAAAGAACTTGGAATGAAACCCAGGATTCCTGAGTCGCAATATTCTTCTGCTGTCAGCAAATAGCTGTGAAAGCCTCTGGCAAAATGTGTCCCACATCTCCTTTAGTGGCTGGACCCACATAGCAGTAAAAGGTCATCTTCTTATCAGTCGCTCAAGTAGCAAAGGTCTGTGCTGCAGATCTAAAGGTTCTAAGCCTGCTGATGAACCATGTGGAGATCAATGTGGTTTCACATGATGGAATTTTCTTTTCTATTTATTTTTTTAAAAAAACCTAGAAAATTAGGCTGTGATCCATTGTATAAAATAGCATGTTATCATGCAAAGAATATCATAACGCATATAAACAAGGAGGATGAATGCAATCTTCATTCTGCCATTTCCTAATATTTGTCTTTGCAACCTTAAAATTATTTTAATGTATGTTGTTGGATGCAATTATATAAAAATATATCTGTAATATACCAATGAACAGTGTTAATGATACTATAAAGGTCCATTGCTGCTGCTTTGTACCCCTGAATTCTACTGTTTTTTACATTCTTGCAAAGCACCTATGCAAAAATGTACCATACTTCTGTAAGAGTCTTTTTTTGGCACTCCTCATCTAACATAAAATCAGAAGAGAGGTTTGAGGCCCCTTCATAATACAGTTTATTTCAGAGGCAACACATGAGAACCACTTGGGAAATGTGGATGTGTAACCAAATGAGAGAGAGCAATATCCTGTTTTGTCTCCCCCATCCCCATTCATGTGTCATGTAGAAGAAATCCAAGACTTTCCCCCTGGTGTCTCAAAGATAAACAAACACTTGGCTTCTGGCCTTGGCCTCCAACATTATTAAGCAATAACGTTGAAAGCAAAGTGCCATCAAACCTTAATCAAAATGTGGAAGCAAATCCTATATAACTCCCAGGTTTGTTCCTCTTGGCTATTCAAACTAACCCATTCTCAGGAGAAGATATAAAGATTCTGCATGTGAGGCGCACTACCTTACTGCAGTATAATAAAAAGAAATAATGATAATTAATGATCTGAATGATGGGATAGATTGCACTCTCAGCAAGTTCATGGATGACACTAAACTGGAGGGGAATGGTAGATATGCTGGAGGGTAGGGAGAGGGTCCAGAGTAACCTAGACAAATTGGAGGATTGGGCCAAAAGAAATCTGATGAGGTTCAACAAGAACAAATGCAGAGTCCTGCTCTTAGGATGGAAGAATCCCATGCACTGCTACAGACGGGAGACCGACTCCCTAAGTGGCAGTTCTGTAGAAAAGGACCTGGGGATTACAGTGGACGAGAAGCTGGATACGTGTCAACAGTGTGCCCTTGTTGCCAAGAAGGCTAATGGCATATTGGACTGCATTAGTAGGAGCGTTGCCAACAGGTCGAGGGAAGTGATTATTTCCCTCTATTCGGCACTGGTGAGGACACATCTGGAGTATTGCGTCCAATTTTGGGCCCCCCACTATAGAAAGGATGTGGACAAATTGGAGGTTAGAGGTTTTTAAGGTCAGGCTTGACAAAGCCCTGGCTGGGATGATTTAGTTGGGGTTGGTCCTGCTTTGAGTAGGGAGTTGGATTGATGACCTTCTGAGGTCTCTTCCAATCCTAATCTTCTATGATTCTATGAAATAAACACTAAAGATAGGGGACCTTTCTGCACAACTAGTGACCCAGTTCAATCCTCCGCAGCAGCTGGGATGACTTTTACTGCTTTGTAGATGAAATCAAGTATTGATCCATCTCCCCACACTGGCATTCTTCCTTCCTAATACCCTGGGCTGAAGACCTCAAAATATGTTAACTGACATACACATTATGAGTGAAGCACTAAAAAGACTTAGGATATGTCTACACTGCAAAATTTAAGTCCAGTGTTTGAACTCAGGTTCAAGCCTAACCACCCTTTCCTCTACACACAAATTGTACTAAACTCCCAACTCAGACCCAGGACCTTCCACAGGTGGAGGATTTTCACCTGAGTCAAGCGGGGACCCCTCGCTCAAGACCTATTGCTTTGCAGTGTAAACACAGCCTCACGGGCCTCATTCTCTGAGACTCTGCCAAAGTATCCCACAAGTCAACTTTCTTTGTCCTCTGGACAGTCAAGTTTTCTTCCACTGCACTACAAAGGGCTAGAGTAGCCACATTTTGGGAGGGCACTAGGAAGTCTGGGACTTGGGTGGTTGGACTCAGGCTCACATAATCCAATGTAGACACTGGAGACCCAGGTTGGGACCCAGGGTTTAACAATTCCTAACCTGGGGTTACAAATGAGTGTAGATCAGGGGTGGGCAAACTACAGCCTGCGGGCCATATGCAGCCCGCTGGCCATTTTTATCCGGCCCGCTAGCTCGGGCCGGGGGAATGGTGCCAGTGGCCCCGCACTCCTGGCCCAGGGTGCCAGACCGAGCACGGTGAGACACGGGACCCCACGCCCAGCTGAGCACAGTAAGCAATGCGGGGGGGCTTAGGTGGTGGAGTCCCGGGGATGGGGGTTAGGGTGGAGGGGGTATCAAAAGGGGGCAGTCAGGGAACAAAGAACAGGGGGGCTTAGATGTGGGTAGGGTCCTGGGGGGTCTCTGGAGGGGGCAATCGGGACAAGGAATGGGGGAGGTTGGATGGGTCGGTGGTTCTGAGGGGGGCAGTCAGGGGGCGGGAAGTGGGTGGGGGTCAGATGGGGGCAGGGTTAGGCTGTTTGGGGAGGCACAGCCTTCCCTACCCAGCCCTCGACACAATTTTGAACTCCAATGTGGCCCTCGGGCCAAAAGGTTTGCCCACCCCTGGTGTAGATGCTGAATCTCTAGGTTAACAAACACAGAGCCTGCTAACTCAGGTTCTACTAACCCTAGGCTTATGGCATAGCCATATGCTAAAGTAGGTAGATGTTCTCACTTGGTCTCTGAAACCCAGGAAGGCGAGGGGCCTTGGAGTCTGAGTTCCAGCCCAAGCTGGAATATCTACACAACTATTTTTAGTGATGTAGCCTAAACCACATGAGCCTGAGTCTATAGACCCAGGCTCTGAGTCTTGCTGCCGAGAGGTATTTTTTTCAGCAACACAGACATACCCTTAGGAGCCTAGGAGATTGTCTACACTAGAAACTATACTGGTGTAATTAAAGCAGCAACTCCTTCCCTACCCCAGTGCAGATGGAAATATGGCAGTTTAAAAATATGTATACCAGAAAAGCTTATCTTGGTTTGGGAACCTTTATACGGGCTGAACTGCATCTATGCTAAGGATTTTACAAGTATAAATACATCAGCAGAAAAAGCACCCCAACCAACACAATTATACCGTAATATAACGTAAACAGAGCTCAGCCCTTAGTCCCCTTTACAAAAGTAACTTAAGTCATTTTTGAAAACCAGATGTAGTCACTTAAGTCTAGATCCGTAAAGGGGACCTTGACTCAGTGTTGCAACACCTACCATTTATGTGCCCTGCTATCGAGTGGAATCCACTGCCCAGAGTGAGGCACCCAGGCTCCCTGTACAATGCATGCAGAGAGTTAGGTGCCTAAGAATAGGATCCACAAAAGCCAGCAAGCTGAGCAGAGACCTGCCTCTGCTTACCAGTAGGAAATACTGAAGAGAGGGGTGTAGCCTAACTCCTACCCCTCAAAGGGTCTTAGGCACCCAAGTCTAGGCCAAAGGGAGGCCTCTCCTTCTACTCAGGATTCATAGCCATGAGAGGGGTGCCTGAACCCTTTCTTGCAACACCACCACACACACCAAAGATGGTGCTATCAGCATCTCCTTTTACGCAATATGCCAAGATTCGAACAATCACACAGGATGTGAAAAACCCACACAAGGGTTTGAACTTACATCTCCCCTCTTATAGGGGAGGGGTGAACCACTGCACTGTCAGGTATTGTGGGGTGACCATCTCTCAATCTCTTCTGTTGAAGCTGTTCTGCTTTGTATATGTAATTCAGTAGTCATAGGGCCAGCAAAGGCATGAGTGACTCTATAGCTCAGGGTTAGGGCACTCCCCACAGGATTCCCTGTTCCTATTGCTGCAAAAGCAATATAAGCATAGATACCTTTTTCCACTACCCAAGCTCCCTTAGAAGACCCCCTAACCAGCTCATTTGTGCAAACTGAATGTAAACCTGTCCTGCCTGACTTGTTGACAAGGCTCAGCTGTCTTTTCTCAATTCAGACATGCTGCAACTGGAAAGGAATCCATAAAACCCGACTAGGAGGAGGAGGGATTCTGCTCTATTCTCACCTGTCCCCTGAACGCTCCTGACATCCCAGCAGCTGCATGAAGCTATACTAGCATATAGCTGAAGTTCTGCTATGGGGAATTAGATATAAGGATTTCCCCCAATGCATAAAGCAGGGTAGGGTGTTTCTATCCCAAGCAGATTCATGCAGTTAGCCTATCACTCTAGCACAATCTTCCTTCTGACTCCATTAGCCTGATCCTCAAAGAGATTTCAGCCAAGCTGAAGTAATCATCTCTGCTATCCGTATACATCAACATTAAAACTTGTCTTGGGCAAGTCACTTTACACATTTGTGATTCAATGAGAGTTAGGGACCCTAACCGTTGAGGATCTGGGCTTTCATCTGTAAAATGGGGATGATGATGATAGTTACCTTCCTTAGTAGTAATAATGTGCTTTGAGCTAACTCACCAGGAAAAGTGCTAAATGAGAACTAAATATTAGAATTCCATTTGTACAGTTCCTTTAGATTCTAGTACAGCCAATGTAGGGATAATGGTTTAATAATTTTTTTATATTTCAACAAACCCAGAGTGTTTGTGTTTTATTTTGCTGAAACTAAACTAAACTTAAGGCTCCAAAACAAGAGCTCTGGTGCTGTCTCTTCTGTGATTGTTTATGTCTCAGATGTGATGCAAGTGGGTATTAAATGTGTCCAGTGCAGGGAAAAAAGATTGAAAATATGATTTATTTACATAGTATGTGCCCCTCAAGAGATTCATAAAAACAAAGCATATAATGAAAAGTGAACTGAAACCCCAGTTTGTTTCTGATGACTTAATCGGACAATGTTTTCTCAAATCCCATCTCTGAAGTCTCAAATGGCAGGCATGATAGTCCAGTGGTTAGAGCAGGAGCTCTGAGTCAGGTAACCAGGTTACTATTTCACTCTCTATCTAGAGTGGCCATGTGGCCTTCAGCAAGTCAATTACCCTCTCTCTGAAGCAGTTGCCTTAGCTCCAAAATGGGGGCAATAAAATAATCTTTTGCAAAATCCTTCTGAGATCCTGGGAAGGAAGGTGATACGGACTTGTGAAGTACCATAATTAACTCTGTGTGTGGCCAGCCTGCATGTGTGCATACCTCTGCTGAATGAAATCAGAGCTCTTTGACTGTGTACCAAGGTTTCTCCTCCTAATGGAGAATGGTAGTTCTTTATTTCATGGGTTATGGGGCTGTGGTTTTGCAGAATAAGGGTTTAAGTTCTAGCCTCACCTTTGCCTTGAAGGTCTCAGTGAGAAGGATGTGCAGCAAGTGGACAACAGTGAAGTTCTAGGTGACAATAGACTCATTATCATGTTATTATCAGCATCTGTCACAGGCTAGCTGGTTGCTGCGGACAAACTAGGTCCAGTGCCCCTGGATCAAAGCAGGTGAGATCTGTCGTAAGATTAAATGCTGTTTCGCAGATATGATTAGCTCTTTAGTGACACTATCCATAGAGGAAAGCAAATTATGGTTTGTTAATCAAAGTGATGTTAATCCTCTGTGCTGTGCCCATTTTAGGATTTGAGGACTTCAGTAACTCAGCCAGAGTCTATTACAGGAATGGGTGAGATTCTGTGGCCTGCAATATGCAGGAGGCCTGACTAGATCAAGGGTAGGCAACCTATGGCACATGTGCCAAAGGTGGTATGCGAGCTCATTTTCAGTGGCACTCACACTACTCAAGTCCTGGCCACTGATCTCAGGGTGGGGGGTCTTTGCATTTTAATTTAATTTTAAATGAAGCTTTCAAAACATTTTTAAAACCTTGTTTACTTTATATACAGCAATAGTTTAGTTATATATTATAGACAGAGAAAAAAACCTTCTAAAAACATTAAAATGTATTACTGGCACGTGAAACCTTAAATTAGAGTCAATAAATGAAGACTCAGCTCACCACTTCTGAAAGGTTTCCGACCCCTGCACTAGATGATCATGATGGTCCCTTCAGAACTTAAAGTCTATGAGTCCAATCCAGCCAGTTAAGGAGTGTGGGAGTGGTTGGGCTATACCTAGGCCTATAAAAGGCTGCTAGTGGACAGGTCTAGTAGAAGTGGGTAGGCTAGGCTGTATGTGGGGAGGGATAATAACAGTATTGATGGTGGAGTCCTTTGAGGAAGGAGCCAGGTGCTCAGAGAGACAGTAGTGAGACTGCTGTCCCAGAGAGGGAGCAGAACTGGGAAGATGCTAGCAATCCACAAGAAGAGTGGTGCTGAAACCTAAAAGTAAGACTGTTTTTATATTTGTTTACTGGCTTCTATTAAAATAATAATTATGCCAATTATCCTTAACAGAGCCTAAGTGGCAGCCTCTCCTTTAGAGCTGGGGAGAAGCCCTGTTTTAGTGTGTTGTGAGTAGGGATTCTATTCTGTTCAGATTGTAAATTGCTACTGAAGAAAATTAGACTTTTTCCTGTTGGAAGGATTAATGAAATTAACAGCATTTTCCATCAATCTTCAGCACAGGGATTTCTGACCTGAAAGAGAGAGGACCAGGTCCTTAGCTGGTAGAAACTGACCCAATTCTATGGGCTACTAATTAAGCTTAACTCCTTGTTCCATTGCAGACTGCTAAAACTTGGAAAGAGCTAGGATCTGGCCTTTATACTCCATTTATATATGTGCTACTGTGACAGTTCTCTTTTTATACCGGATCCTGTTAAATTATTAACAATATTTCTTTGTTTAGCCTCATATTTCTCCTAATATGCCTGTTAAATCCAACTGATTAACTCATAATCTATCTTTTAACTCTTGTACACCTTCAATTCTAAGCATGTAGCTGGAGAAGCCTAAAGCTTATGAAATATAGCAGATTACCTCAGTCTGTTCTAATGTCTATTATCATCTTTCCATTTCATTTTGATGTTTCAAGCTGCTGATGTTCTTTCACCATGTCTTTCAATTTATTAGTCTGGTGTCAGCCAAGAGTTATTTGCATAGAGGGATGCACTGTCATTGGTGTATATGGCCATACCTTGATATCCTTAATCAGGATTTATTTCATTTTTTCTCAAGCAGATTCCTACTGGAACTGAGTGAAAATTGCATGAGGACCTCAGGATTTGACCCATTGACTTTTTTGGAAAGCTAACTTAATTCTCCTGGCAGAGATGACAATAAAATTGCAGTAGACTATTATTGTGGCAAATATTTCATTTTGAGAGTTGCCACTTAGAGATCTGGGTTATGATAATTGTTTAACAATGTATAGCTCTATCTAAGGCCTGAAGAGGCTCTCTGCCCATGATCTGCTCACACAACTTCCATGGCCACTAAGGGGAACTGAGTTTGTAGACTAGTATGTGACCCTGAGAATGTAATCTGTTGACTGGAAAACAGTCCTACTATCACTAAATCAGAGATTGTTATGAAGGTCAGAAGTCATGGTGAATGGCTGTCAAAGCACCTTCCTAAGGCTATTGTCTAATATGATTATTGTTTCAAAACATAAGGTCTATTTGTGCATTATAAGTAAAACATTCTTTAAATGGTATGTGTACTACAAAAGTAACTTACAAACTTTAGTGTGTGTTTAGAGCAATTATATGGTGGGTATGTTTCCAAACAGAATAATTTTATATTCCAATGGGTGCTCATTATTACTGCTAAAAAGTGTCAAAAGTAATTGCTCTCTCAACTCCAAGCACTTTAACTCATTCACTCAAATCATGTGCAAACTGAAATCTCAAATTGTTGTGAAATTAATTGTTCCAAGAAAAAATAGTCTCCAGGTGCCTGAACTCTTTATGGTGCAAAAACAGGCTGATCCTTAAAGAATTTCGTTGTTTTCCTATCACACTTAACACTACTTTAGCTGTCTATTGTATCAGTGGTTGGATTTATTTACTTTAAAAAAGTTAGAGTTTGAGTGAGAAGCTTTTGCTGGTGGACTTGAAAGTATCAGTTTTGCCAGTGGTTTCTCTTTTCAGTAACTGAGATACTCCCAGTTTAGACAACTTTGCAAGCCTGTAATATACTACTGGAAAATACAATCACTAAAGTCTTGGTTTAATGTGATGCTCTTCAAACAGAAGAGAACCTGCTTTGCTTATAGCTTATTAAAGATGGGTAAAATTCAAAGGATGAGGTGGGTTGTATTCAGATCACATAAGCACTCCAAAGTTTAGGCTCTTTAGTCAAACCTCCTCCAGATGTATTGGTTCTGAGTTCAGCTAGAAACTTCACAAAACATGGCTTACTCATGAGATTTCTTGTCATTTGTTTTGAGTCAGTCTACAAGTAGAGAAGGAGAGTCTGTTTGCAGAAGTTGGGCCGTTTCTCCAACCAAAATGAAAACCTCACATCTCATAGCAGTCAACCACCCAGTCCAGTTTCTCTGTAATGGCACACATTAAAAGCAATGTGTATGGTTCAGGCTCATCTCAAGTTGTATCATGTCCCGTCCCAGCTGGACCTAGGAAGTGCACAAAAGTGTGTAAATGAGATCTAAAAATTCCCTCACTCTTAAAATCCAAAAGAGATCTGGTTCAGCTTGTCTGCCTGGGTTTTGTACGATTTGCATCTGTTCTTCCATTTCCATAGTGCAATCTAGGTGTTGCACATTTAGAGAAGCCTCAGTTCTGTCCAGAACAACCAGACTTTCCACTTTCTTAATTATGATTTCCTTAAGAAAGCCGCATGGTTCCTGGCACTGGGTCTGCAGTTTTTACCATTGCTGCTTAATGAATATCTGACCACACAGAAATAAAATCTTTCAAAGATACTTAAATGGTCCTCCAATGCTATAGCATCTGAATGCCTGTGAATTTTTCATGTATTTACCCTCAAAACTCCCTGTGTAAAGCAGGGTAGTGGTGTTACCCCATTTTGCAGATAGGTCTTAAATGACTTGCCCAAGGTCACACAGGAATCCTGTGGTAGAGCAGGGACTTGAGCCTCTGCCCCCAAAATTGCTCATGAAAGGGAGGGGCTAATCATCATTAATAATAGCACCATTTAGAGGCCACCTATTGTGGGTGGCTTGGTGCAAGTCTTTCTAAACATATCTGCCTGCAAGGTGCTGAGCACTCCTAGTCTCCATTAGTCAAAGTAACAGTTAACATCAAAGAGACTCAAGGGTGCTTCATGCCAGGCAGGAGATGCTCAGTGCTTAGCAGGATGAGATTTCTAGTCTTGGGCCTCTCTGGAGTAGAAATTATTAAAACTAGTCACTGTTTTATGAAGTGTGGACAAATGTTTTGTAGCAATAGGATAACAATTCCAAACTCATTTTCATTAGTGACCTAAACTGGTTTTGAATCCAGGTGTTCGGAGTAGAAAAGCTAGTCCTTTAACTCTGCCTGCTCAACCGACTCCTTTAACAATCATCCAAGTATAGCAAATCATTTAAAAAACTTACTCAACAAGGTTGGTTCTGAGATTTTTCTTGTTTCCATTAGTGGAAACAAGTCAAGCAAAAACATGATTTCATATTGTGCAGGATCTTTAATGTATCTTCATTCTGGAACACTAGTGCTTGGCTTTACAGTTTTGGGGATAATCAGCTGGAAATCTCATTAACACTAACAAGTGACAGTCTCTCCCATATTCCTGTCAGCAGGGAGTACATTTTGATTACACTCAGCCTCAGGAATCTACACTCACCAGTGCATGGCGTTGTGAAGATGTAAAGATATGCCAATAAGAGGTAACCTAACACTCCAACTTAAACATGTTGTGCTATACAAAGGAAGCCAGCAATAGCTGGACCAAACTGAAGTTAGACATAATATGCAGATACAGGATGCTAGGGGATTTACCAAATACTCAATTACTTTTAAAACTGTCATAAACAAGGAGAGCAAACTACTTTGGTTGAACCTATAAATGAAGTGTATTGCAGTATACTGGACTGTTGGATGAAGAGAACGTTCAGAGAATTGGCACTGGAATAAAGGATTTTTTTATTTTTTTGGCTCTAGATGACCAGTGTGAATCTGGCCTGGATTTATAGTGACTGGAACTCTTCATGTCATGGTAGCTAGTCAGTGACCTGTGGTAAGTGAGCTGGTGGCCTCACTCTAGTCCCTAAAGAATGTGTGCACACTCAACAAAAAATAATCCCCAATGACTGTTGGCAGCTTCAGCAGAGAACTCACAACCTGATGCCCATGGAGACTGAACCACCCTCTTCAGCTGTTCCATTAAAGGTCAGGGTTGAGGTATACTGGCAGGACAGCACTCAGAATTTTGTACTGTATTAGTCCTTTGGATTAACAGGTTTGGGTAACAGCCCTAATTTCTAATGCTACAAATCAGCAACATTCAGAAGCATTAAATTAATTGGGTTAAGGTTTGCCCTTATTTGCATCAGAATAAATCTGGAGTAACTGTACTAAACTTGGTGTTATTCTAGCTTGACACCAATGTAATTGAATAGAACTTGGCCCATGACTTCAGTGTGAATGGAGCACTCTGCATAGTCCAGGATCAGGCTTTGTAAGCTGACTGTTCAAACTAAATTAACTGATACATTACCCAGATTTTAAAACTCTGCACATGACTAGAGTATCCACTGCAAACTGTGGTTTTTCACTCCTAAGAAGAGCTTTATGAGCACCGTATTCAGAACACTGAGATTTTTATCTGTGCACAGTATATGAGAATTCAACAGCTGGAAAGTATTCTGTATTGTCAGCTAGGGACCATATGCTAAGTACAGTCTATGTATACAAATGAAATTCCCTCTGCATATTAGTAGTTGAAAAGAAACAGAATGATATAGAAATGAATCCACTCTTCATAAATTTGCAATATTCATATGTCCAGATGGCATCCAAAAGGAATTGCTTTGTATAAAAGCAAACCTGACATGTACAAATGCACATGGTATAGAATTCCGATCACATCTCCCCCACTCTGCCCCCCACTTGCACTTTCTGTCATCTGATCAAATAGTGCTCTGAGCAGAATACTAGGAGGCTGAATAAATTATAATTTGATTCTATATTGCAGATGAAAAGGCTTTAGAGACTATTGTAATGACAGCACTGTCTGAGCGAACACAGCAGCCATTATGTTCTCACAAATTGCTCATGCCTTCTACACGAGGGTTTTTATTCTTTGAGACAAAGTGCTGTTCCAGGCACCAACACTATCTGCAGTTCTTGTCAAAATGTGCCATAGGATCAGTTATTAAATAAAACCACCTATATCTTTAACACACAGAGAGCTGAAAACTACATCTACTACGATACCAATACCTTCAGGTTGCAGGCTGTATCTGCAGCACTAGAGTATATACTCCAGGCTCTTCTAACCTTTCTTCTCTACTAACCACCTGTCCATGTTGCTCCTGTGAACAGTGTGTGTTTTGAAATGTGGTGTTGAAAGGATGACTGTGAATTAATTGCATGATCTGACTGTCAGCAGGATGCCATGGGGCGCTTCTATGAATCGACTCATTGGCACTCAGCCTTTTCCCCTGATATTCCAACGGTATTTAGAAATGTCAGCTCCCATTCTGCCAGTGACAGTAACAAATAGCTTGCTCAATATTCACGTGAGCTATGTTAACCCAGAATGCATCAAACAGAGTGTGTGTGTTTGGAGGACAGGAACATGTGGAGTGGAGGGTGTGAATACGTCACCAAGTGTGTCTACCATAGAGCTGCAAGGTGTAATTTCAAGCTCCATTGGATGTACTTGTGTTAGCTCTGATCAAGCTAGTATGCTAAAAATAGAAATCTAGCTGTGACAAGAAGAGCTAGCCACCGTGAGTGTGCCCCCCCAAGACCTAGGTATATACTTGGGATATTTAGCACCTCCTGTTAGCCCTGCTATGACTACACTGCTATTTTAGTTTGCTAGCTCAATCAGAGGTCTACTTGAACTGGAAATTACCCCTTCCAGCTCCAGTGTAGACATACCTAGAGAGACTAGGGAGGAATACAGGAATTCATAGGCAGTACTTGGAATATGGACAAAACAGTAATACCAGCCATATCCTGTCAATGGTGAGAACAGACAATAAATCAATAGCACTTAATAGATTTTTATCCAGAGCAAAACATGAGAAATAGTGTTGAGTCTCTAAGGTTGAAATTAAAACTTGGTGTCAGATTGTGAACCTGATAGAGATTTGTGGCCACTGACTTTGTTACCATGCTGGCAAGGCAATTCCTAACACCTTCATGCTAGGTGGCTGCTAAACATCTATTTTGTCATTCTTTCTACAGCACAAGTAGGTGTGCATAACACTTTACAGACAATTGGAAAAGGCAGGTTCCTGCCCCAAGGACCTCATAAAATGTCTTAAACAGTAAGAAAAGACAAATCGCAAACAAGGGGTACTATGGGATGGACTGTGATCATTGTTATGTTCTCAGCAATAAGAGGTTAAAGAACAAACAAGTGAAAACCAGGGTATGCTGAGTTAGGGTGACATTAGCATCTTTAATTCAGTGTGTAGTGTCAAAATACTACAAATTGTAGGCAAAAAATTGAGGAGGATGACTAGGTTTGGAAGGGTAGTAACCAATTGCTGATGAGTCACTGCTGCTCTTTAGGAATAATTAATTTCACTTATGAGTTGACTGAGCCAGAAATTTCATAGCCAGATCGGAATACAAACCTTTCTTCCACCCAGCTGGGGGAGGTATTTCGAGCCAGAGATTTAGTTGGCTGACTACATCACTAAGATCCAATTTTAAAATTCAGGTTTTGGATCTAAATTTCCCCAAAGTTCAAGAATGTTTGGTTCCCTGTCTTTTGGGGAGAGAGGCAAGGTGGGTTGGCTTACATTTATATTAGCTTTAGAAATTGTTTTCTGTCTTCAGCTGAAGTGACACAAGTGCAACTGCTGGACAATTTGGCCACAGGGCTCTGTCCTTGGTCCCCCACTCTTCCCTCCTCTCTCTCTCTCTCTCTGCACCTTCCATTGGTAATCTCAGTTGAGAACACAAATTCAGCTACCATCTCCATGCTGATGAGTTACAGATCTACCTCTGCTCCAGATCTGTGTCCTTCTGTTCAACTAAAATCTTAACTTCTCTCCCTGACATCGCCTTCTGTATGTCTAGCTGCTAGCTCAGCAAAACATGGCTAAACTAGAGCTCTTAATCTCCTTCCTGACTCCCCCACAGCTCTTCCCTCCCACCTCCTTTTTTTATCGCTGTAGACAACACCACTATCTTTCCTGTCACTCAAGCCCATAACTTGCCCATCATCTTCAACTCAGACCTCTTTCTAGAGACTCACATCCAGGTTACAGCTAAATGTTTTTTTCTTTGAGGGGGGTGTTTTCTATGCAATATCTCTGATATGGCCTTTCCTATCCATCCACACAACTAAAACTCATCATCCTGTGCTTTGATTACAGCAACATCCTTTTCCCTGGCCTTGACAAATGCAGTCTTACCTTGCTTGTATCATTCAGAATGCTTCTGCAAAGATTATTTTCTAATCTGTTGCTTTGATCATATCACCCCCATCTTTGAATCCTGTCACTGGCTGCTCTTCCTCTGTTGCATCAAACATAAACTTTGTCTTGACTCTCAAGGCCCTGCATAGTCAATCCCCATCCTACTTATCTCTTTGTTGTTGAATTGCTGATCCCTGATCAGTCCATAATGCCAGCCTCCATTGCCCACTAGTTATATTTTCAAGCAGACCCTTTTGTACTTTCTCACATGGTGCTTGGCAGGTGCTCCCCAGAAGCATCTGCAAAACTACCTCACTTGTTCTCCTTCAAATCCCTCCTCAGAACTCTCCTCTACCATAAAGCCTTCAAAAAATTGACAGTGGTTTGGCTGCTGGTGGAGCCCACTGTTGCACATCCTGACCTATATTTTTGCATTGTTTACCTATACTCACCCATATATTTGTATCCACCTGTTTTCTCTTGTCTAATAGATGGATCATATGGACTGGGGACCTCTTTTGTTCTTTGTTGGTACAGTGCCTAGCAGAACAGGGTGCTGGTCCATGATTAGAGCTCCTCAATGATATACTAATACAAATAAACTACAACATAGTAATATTTTGTATTCAGCAGGTCATTTGGCACTTGCAATTGTAACAGGAAACTAAAAATAATAGGTTAGAATCTTCGCTGCATTCAGCGTCTGCTAGGTGCAGCTGGGAAAGGCAGGACATGAAGAAGCTGGCTGTGGCTCCCTGATCTGGGTGCTAGTTCTATATAGATCATTGTGCTGCTCTTCTTGGTTAGTCTCAGTGACAAAGCCACGACTGCTGTCACCCAAACATGCCCCTTCTTACAGGGTGGCTTGCCCAGTAAATTAAGTAGGTCCAGCTCCAGTGTGCCAGAGCAGTTACTCACATCTGGCCAATTAAGAGTGGGGCAGCACGTGAGGATCATACATGATCAGGGAGAGTCCTGGTGAGAGGGAATGACAGTGAGTCAGAGCAGACTGTTCCAGTCAGGAAGGGCAGGCAAGAATGACCAGAGACCCGAGGACTGAAGAAGTCCAGAAGGTGCTTTTAGGGAGAAGGCTGAAGGCAGGGGAGCAGCGGAGGAGCTTGCTTACTGATATTTTGGGGGGGCTAAAGAGCTGGAGCAAGAGGAACCATGAGAAGGCCAGAAAATGAGGGATGCTCCTAGCAGAGAGGCTGTAGGTGTGGTGGGAAGAGCAGGGTTGTACTCCACTTTGGAAGAACTAGGATTTCGGTCCTGGGACAAGGATGGCAGGGGGCTGGCTGAGTCCGGGTGTGGTTGCAAGCACTGATGTGAGATGTCATGCAACGTTAAGGACTACTTGCACTGGGTGACAAATAGAATGTTAGGACTTATGTTTTGGACCATCTGTACACTGGTTTTGTAGTAAACCAGCCTGAAAGACGTAGTATTGAGACAAAGCCTGAAGAGAAACTTGAGGCAAGCATGCTTGTCATGCTATGGTTTACTGCACAGGGCACTTCAGATGGGCTGCCCTATAACACCCGCCATGCGAGGAGTTTCAAGGGCTGTGCATGGGAGCAAGTTATGCTGGCTGTAATATGTCTGAACATGCAAGCATGCTAGGTTGAATCCTCCATTTTGAGAGGCCCACTAGTTTTCTGGCCCATATGTACTGCTATGATGAGGCAAAGCTCCTGGATTGCAGAAAACAAGCATTCTTACTCCTTTTCTACCTGGCATTTTCCATCACAATTCTATACAGATTTGCACTTACTAGTGAATATTAGGAAAATGGGTTTTAGCGGTTGGAGTCCCAATTATGGTCAGTAATTACATTACTGTAGCCTCATGTCTCTCTATAAAGGCAGATATTATTTATCCCTACATAGCATTATTACATTTGTTTTTAAATATGAAAATGTAACTTTTACACTCTTAGCATTTAAGTGTAAAGAAGTGGTAACAGCATTTGGTTTTATAATAAATTGTATGGAAACACTTAAGCCATCTAAATGGGACATTTCATGGGTGTTCCAAAACTGCCATGAAAGTCAGAAAAATGCAGGGAGAAGGGCATGAGCATAATCCTAAATCTATTCCCCAGAATGGAACCATATAATCCTATGAATATTACAACATCTGGTCTTTGGGGGCGTTTTTTGTGCTGAGTAAGGAGGTATGTTCTCAGGATATAGATTAGTCTAGTATATTTGTCAGTCAAAATTTTCACAGGAATGTATAGATTTCCACTAACATTTTTCAATGTTAATGGAAATCTATACATCAGAAAAAATCTAAATGTTTCATTTCAACAATGTGAAGACACTTCAATTCAACAATATTGAAATATTTTGTTTCAATAGGTTTTGATTCATTATGTTTTGACTTTGACTTTTATATTCTATTAATCAAAATAACATTACCAAAATGAAACACATTGATTCTGAATTTAAACTTCTCAGACCCGTAATTTCATGGGAACCTTCAAATTAAAATGATTTTGAATTGGAATAACAGTCAATTTCCTGCAGAGTAGAAGTTCTGGTTCCAGACCACCTCAAACTGTTCCTCACTGTGCATACGCTGAAATTTTTTAAAAAATTAAACTATTAGTTTTAAACAGAGGAATATAAAGTCAATATGTGCTCTTTTTACATAAGAGTTACCATGATACTGGATTATACCAACCATTGTCTGATGTATTCTATCTATAGCTGTGATCAGTACTTACCAATGTCAGGTAATTTGAATTTCTATGAGAAATTGCTTTTATGTAAAAACCATAGTGTCATGTATCTAATTCCTCAGTAACAGAGGAGAGATGCTTTGTCAGTCCCTGAAGGCAATCTGTTTATGCCTCCAGGCATATGGTCTGATTTTTTTTCTCTAGAGTTGTAATAGGAAGAAAATCATGTTTTAAGGATAGTGGCTTAAAAATAATTTCTATTCTATTTTGCATACCTTTATTCAGCTAAGTCATACAAGTATAGAATTAGCATAAAAGAGGGTGATGTAATAGATACAGCCCATCATCTTAATATAGTGGCTTGATTAGTGTCCTCTGCTACTTGAACAAAATTCAAGAATGGTAGTTTTCATTGACTAATCTTGCTGCATGTAACAGTGTGTATATCTGAGCACATTATTACCACTGTAGCGCTTATATCCTGGACCAGGAACCCATTGTGTTAGGTGCTGTACAAACTCAAAACAAAATGAGTCTCTGTCCCAAAGAGAATACTAATCTAAGTATAAGACAATAAATGGGTGCAGGCAGACAATTGGGGAGTACAAGGAAACAGAGACAATACTGAGCATCAGGATTGAGCTGCTGGTGCCCTGAGATCACAGCCTATCACTGACAAGTGGCTCTCTCCTTCTTCTTCTTCTTTTTCTTCTTCCTTTGGTGGGCTATCACAACTACCAGCCATAATGCACTGGGTTAACTTGTACCTTTTCATACCCAAACTACCCTGGTGATTTCCCCTACATACTGAGTGTGTGTATGTGGATTCAGCAAGAACTGACCTTAGAGATAAAAGGTTCTTTATCCATTACAGTAACTCCTCACTTAGTCATTGCTGTTACGTTGCTGATCAGTTAGGGAACATGCTCGTTTAAAGTTAAGCAATGCTCTTATAACATTGTTTGGCAGCTGCCTGTTTTGTCCACTGCTTGAAGGAAGAGCAGCCCTTTGGAGGTAGCTGGTGGGGGCTTGGAACCGGGGTGGAGCAGCAGCAGCAGCCCCCCATCAGCTCCCTGCTCCTCTAAGTTCCCTGTGCAGCAGGCTATCAGTTGCTAGCATTTCGGTTCTCCCACCCCCACAGCTGTGTGCTGCTTCTGCCCTCTGCCTTGTAGCTGCTCCCAGGAGCCTCCTGCTTCCTCAGGGGCAGGAGGAGAGAAGCTAATGGCAGGGTGTCCCCTTCCTGCTCCTGCACCCCACTTACCCCATCTTTCATAGAGCAGGAGGGATACATGATAGAGCTCAGGATAGAGGGAGCTGGCAGCAGCTGCCTTCTCAGTTTGCTGATCTACTTAACAAGGCAATGTACTTAAGAGTGGGATTAGCGTACATCGCGCACGCGCGCGTGCACACAGTGTGGGTGTGTCTGATTTCTGTCTGCCATGCTGTCTCCCCTCCCTCCATTCGTGCTGCCTTGTAGAGTCATGTTAATGTAGCCTCACATTGAGTTAACCTTTGAGGACTCAGCCAATTGCTAGTTGATCATTTAACAGCAAGGCATTCTCTGGGAAATATCCTACCCTCTGACTTCACCACCTCAACCAAGCTTCACAATTATCATTGCTGTGTACCAGTATTAATTTTTTTGTTGAAAACTTATTTTGTGCCTGAGTACTCTTGTCTGGTGAAAAAATTTCCCTAGAACCTAACCCCCTGTCCCATTTACATTAATTCTTATGGGGAAATTGGATTCATTTAGCATTGTTTTGCTTAAAGTCATATTTTTCAAGAACATAACTACAATGTTAAGTGAAGTTACTGTATGTCTAGACTGCAATCACTGAGGGTGACTCCACATTGAGTAGAGATACCTGAGTTAGCTTGGATCCTGGAGCAAGGAAGCCACAGCAAAGCATGCGTCAGCAAGCCTGCCGGGAATCCTGGGTAGCTACTCAGTAGAGCTGATCAAGAATCTTTTAACAAAACATTTTTCATCAGAGAATGCCAATTTGTTGAATCCAAAACCTTTCATAGGAAAGGGCTGTCTTCAATACATTTCTTGACTCAATTTTTTTGAAATTTTTTGTTTTTCATTTTGTAAACAAAAAATTCGTTTTCCAGTTCAAAATGACTCCATTTCAAAATGTAAGCTAATTATAGTAAATTATTAAATGGTCAAAATCAAACCATTTCAATTTGACCCAATTTTTTTTTTGAAAACTTCTCATTTTGTTTCCTGCCAAAATTTTTGACTTTTTTTCCTGAATCAGGAGGAACTTTAAAAAAACCCATATCATTACAGAATCATTTCCCACCTAGCTCTAGTTGGCAGGCTTCTATGACAGCATGATTCAAAAATACAGTGTATCCTGTGCTCTAGAGTTCTCCTCCAGCAAGTAAACCCTTTCCAAACACACAAGAATCCTCTTACACCAGGGGGATGAATTTGGCCCTGGTCTTTTGTCTAACAGGTGGAGAAAATGGTAATAGAAAATGTGGAGTATGGTGCAATTTTGTTTTTCTTCAGCCTTCGGTCTAAGGCAGGGGTGAGCAAACTTTATGGCCTGAGGGCCACATCTGGGGAGGCACAGTTTCACAACCCCAACAGCTTGGCCCCAACCCCTATTTGTCCCCTCAGAATACCTGACCCATCCAAACCCCCTGCTCCTTATCCCCTGACTGCCCCATCCTGGGATTCCCCAACCAACCCTCAGGACACCACCCCTATCCAGTCCCCCCGCCCCGCTCCCTGTCCCCTGACTCCTATCCACAGCCCCACCCTCTGACAGGACCCTCAGAGTCTCCACACCTATCCAATGACCCCTGTTCCCTGTCTTCCTCTGCCCCATCCAACCGCTCCCTGATGACCTCCAACCCCCACAAACCTCTGCCCCATCCAGTCACCACCTGCTCCCTGTCCCCTGACTGCCCTCCAGGACCCTCCACCCCTTATCCAACCCCCTTGTTCCCCACCCCCTTACCATGACACTCCTAGAAGCAGGACAAGCAGCCATGCCACCCAGCCAGAGCCAGCCACACTGCCCAAGTGGCAAGGTAAGGCTGGGGGAGAGAGGGGACAGCAGGGGAGGGGCCAGGGCTAGCCTGCCCGGCCAGGAGCTCAAGAAGTGGAGTGGATGGTCCCACAAGCCTGATGTGGCCCACAGGCTGTAATTTGCCCACCTCTGGCCTAGGGTCTCAACTAAGGGTATGTCTTCACTACCCACTGGAGCTGCAGGTAGTGATTGATCTATTAGCGATTGATTTATCAGTCTCATCAAGACATAATAAATTGATCGCGAATGGCACTCCTCTCAACTCCAGCTTGCCAAAAGGCACAAGCTGGAATCGATGGGGGAGCCCGCTGCCGCCATGAGGATGGCAGGTAAGTCGGACTAAGATCTGACGTCTTCAGCTACGTGAATAACATAGCTGAAGTTGCGTATCTTAGGTCGAACCCTCCTCCTAGTGTAGACCAAGCCTAAAAGACCTTCTGTAAGTTGGTTCCTAAATTTTGGTCCCATCTCTGTTAGATGACTTTTTTTAACTGACACTCTGGCTAGCTGCTTAAAAGAGCTTCACTGTAGCTTGTAAATGAGAGCCAGAAACCTTTCCAGTTTTTGCTTAAACACCAGCCCCCTTGCTGGCAAGTCTAAAGGTGAACAGAGCAGTGTAAGGAACAAGGGAACAGATTATATATTTTAAAATAGTACTAGTCACCTGCGGCTCCTATTCTGTGCTCATCTATCTGAGATTTACTATGGGTGGTGACGACAGATGCTTTAGGGAAAGCTGTTGCGTTGTTAATTCAAGTTGTCAGGCAAGAGGAATGGTCTGTTTTTTTTTTTAAAACTGAAGCTTATAGCAGAGTAATACTAAGCTACTCATGAAAAGGATCTGAGAGTTCTTCCAGATTTTCCATATTTCACAGATATGTATATACATTCTTAACACAGCTGATGTCCTTTTTAAAGTCAAGTCTTCCCTTAGACCTCTTCAGGAAATGCACATAAAGGCCAAGGAAAAAAGGAGAGGAATCTATATCTTAGCAAAAAGGTTAACTGGTTGACTGAACCAAGTGTTGTACTTTCAATCACAAGAATGGGAGAATTGTAATGGATCAGTTATTACTCAGGAAATGCATAGAATAATACAAGCTGCTTTGATACAGGGCATGTGTTAATTTGCTGATTCACTTTCTTGACCTGGTGGTGTTGAACAATGTCACTTTCACTGCCCTTAATATGTGTTTGGGTATGTGGAAGGATGGCACACAGGTTTGTATATTTAGCATACTTATACTAAGGTAAATCTAGAGTAACTCCACTGAAGTCAATATGATTTCACTTGTAAACGAGGGGAATCAAACGCGTAGGTCCCAATCCAGCAAAACGCACACGTGTAATTGTAAGCAAGCAATAAGTCCCATTAAAATCAATGGGTCCACTGAGTCATGACACCATACTCGCAAGTGTTTTGCTGGTATGGTGTCATAGTACCTTGTTCAGCACTATTAAGCTGTCTGTATGAGGAATTTGTTCAGTAAACATTGGAACTTAGTCTCATGCTCAGCTGGCAATATTTAACCTCCAAACAGTGATCTGTGCAGTGGGACCCATCACAGTCCATTTGAGCTTTGTGAGGCTGTAGAAAGTTGGCCTCCATTACCATATATTTTGGTGTATGCATGTGTAACAGGATTTGGTGTCGTCTAAGTGCCCCTGCACAGTCAAAGGTTGGTCTGCAACACCCTGCCTATGTGTTTTGCCCCCACCAAGTTCAGGAACCTTCTATGAGCTTTCTTAGTTCAAATGGTAGTTCAAACAAATTGCCTCTTGGGGGTCAATTTATTTAGACTTCAGGTACACACTGGCCCTTTCTGGCACCACCCTAACTTCAGTCTCTCTCTCTTCCTATAGACCACAAGCAAACAAAACAAACACTGGGTCTCTTTTCTCTCCAGTATCTCCAGCGTGGTGGTGCATGTTTGTAATACCAGCTGCTTAAGAGGCTAAAGCTGGCAGGTCACTCAGTGGTTCTGGGCTGCAGTGTGCTGTGTTGGGCTGCAGTGTGCTATGTTGATCAGGTGTCTGGTGCCATTGATAGCCTGGCCAGTGGGTGGCTGAAGGACTGGCTAGAACAACATGAAGGACATGCTATGGTTGGGGCTTTCTGTGAGGACCAATGGATCAAGTGACCGATTGCCTGGAGTTCATCCTTGCCCATAGGCCTTTTCAGTCCCTCCTCTATTTCTTGGGCAGAATCTCTTCCCAGGCCTCCCTGCCTGGAGAGCTTGGTCCTGCTTACAGTCAGGCTTCCTTCCTCTAGCAGCCTCAATTATTCCCTCAACCACACCTCCTTTCAGCTTCCTGTTGCCTTTTTCTATTTGAATCCCTTGATTCAGCCCAGGTGTGGCTTGTCCTATAGTCAGGGCTGGTTTAACCGCAGCTTCTCCAGCCTATAAGGCAGGCAGCCCTGTTAAAGTTTTGAAATTGGTCTCCCAACAGCACATACATAATCTTCCATCCTGGTCTTATTTGTCAAACACCTTGAAGCAGTCTAGCTGTGCTCATTGTACACTGGACCATAGAGAGGCTACCATAGCCAGCTCTACAGTGACACCTACAATGCACGTTAATAGCTGCATTAGTAATTTTTTATGGTTTTGGAGGGTGTTTATCCTCTGGCATTTGCTTTGAACATAAGACTGGTGTATTGCACTGACCCCATTCATTTCTTTTGAATCTTTTCTCCAGATGCATTTATTTAAATTTTCCTGCTGCATGATATTTTCTGCCATAGAGCATGGTTACATTAAGACTCTGCTTCCTGAGTGTGGGTGTCAGTGGGTGCTGATGCCACAGTTCTAAGTGTACCAGCTCCAAGAGAAACCCACATGTTGCCTATGTCAGACAGCTGCCCACAGAGAAGCATGCTGGCTCCAAGAGTGGGTATTCTTGGAAGAATGATCTTTTTCAAACATTGTTCCAGAACTCCCTGCCTGGTGCAGTGAGCATCTGCTGCTTCCCTTAGTTGTGTGCACCATAATAATTCAGCCACATGTGTATACCCAGAGAACTGCAATAAAGAATTCATGAAATAATGTGGGACCCATGGATATTCACCACCAATACCTTTTTCTGTATGCATGTTATGGCAAGGGTCTGACAGATACTCATACCAGGTGCCTTGTCATACCTGGCATGAGTATCTGTCAGACCCTCAGCTCTCCTCAGCTGTCTCACTGGAAAGGCAAATGGCAGCAATTTGCCAAAATTAAATTATATCTGTTTAGTCTCATCAGTAGACCACACTACCAAGATTCTCCCATAGGCTATCTTCTGACACAACCCAAAACTTACCTTATCCAAAGCTAACCCCTCTCACTCAGGGGGAAATCATCAGGATTAAGGGGAGTGTCAGCATATGTAAGGATGGTAGAATTAAACACTTCGTGCATGAGTAACTTTTAAAAATCTATATTAAAAAAAAATCAGGGAACTAAAAGATCCATGATTTTTGTCCTCCATTGATAGCCTTGGTTTTTTAATACTCCTCTTAGTTCCTCTCACTGCAGAGAGTTTGTTTAGATTGTAAACTCCTTGGGGCAAGGACCTTGCATGCTTAGCTGCTGGTAAAGCAACTGGTACATTGTTAACCCTCTACAAATAAATAAAACAGATAGGAGCAGATGTTTGGAACACTTTCTCTAGTAAGGAAAGTTCATCTCATTTAATGAAATACAAATCTGCTTCACAATTAATCTCCATATGCATTTCTGATTCATTAATTAAAAGGGGATTTAGGGAATTAATTGTAGTTAGTATAACTCTAGTCTCATGGAGCTCATGGGATCAGAAGTAGAAATTGTGATTTCACTGAAGTCAATGTCAAATCTCACTGAATTTAGTGGGAGATGGACCTGTTTCTATGTTCTAGGAATAAATAGAAATAAAATCTTTTCCCTTTAATGAGGATTAGTGCAAAACTGCACTATGTAACTGTAAAATCTCCAGGTCTTGATGAATTTTCTTTGCAGTTTGTAAAACTGCATGAACAATATGCTTGTATATTAATGTTGTACACAGATCATCAGCATGTGTATCTCCGACTGAAGAAAGCAAAGATGTTAATGATTTGGTCTTGTTTCAGCCCATCTTGCATTTCAACTCTGATTTTAAAATGCAAACTAAAATAATCCTCCCTTTGGTCATCCATCTGGACCTAACAGGTTTTATCAGTCAGACCCCCAAGAGACCATGTTAGCAGATTGTTTAACCTACTGGAATTCAGTGAAATAAGGGATTAACTATACTCCCTTCATGGCATAAGGTATCTGAGATGAAATAACAGAAGGATAATGTTCTAGAAATTCAGTATAATATTTTTCATTTTACTGATAAACACAGCTCTCCCTACATGAAAGGTTACTAAATGTGATCATTTGGTAAGAGCTATCAGACACAGTTGTCCTTTGTCATCCCAGGCCAAAATCCTGCAATTCTTCCTACTGAAATCAGTGAAGTTGTACCATTGTACCTAACAGAGATTTGATCTACTGACACTAAAGACTTAAGTGAGAAGTGAATCAAGCACTAATGCCTCCACTGACTTCAGTGGAGCTACCATTGATTTACATCCATGTGAGAAGAGAATTGTCCAATTTGATTTAAAAAAACCAAAACATTAGTTTTATTCCAGCAATTAATTGTAGGTAGGAAAATTGTGTACAAATGCTATTGAGCTATTTAACAACCCACTTGTTCCTTCTGTAAGTAACTTGTCTAGGAGGAACTGATCTAGGGGATTAAGCAGGGTCCCAAAAGGCAGAGGACATGAGTTCTCATGCTGGTTGTGACACTGAGATACTGTGTAACCTTGGGCCCAAGTTCAAGAGTATATAACTAGAAGTACCAGGTTGAAAAATAGGAAAGGAAAACAAGCTAAATACCATCAGCTATTAACAAATCAGAGGGCTTTTTAGGCTGATGGAAATGTATAATTTGAGTTATTGAGACCATGTCTAGATAAAGCACCTGAGAAAATATTGTAGGTAAGAACGCTATATTGGAAGGAAGATAGTTTGACTCTAAATGACTACATTGTACAGGAGTCTTCCATTTTAATCAGTTATTCCTCTCAGTGGAGAGATTAAGACCTGAGTTTTATCATGAAGATTGAATTAGAGTCCCCTGCAAATATGATTAAGTCTTCAGAATTGCTACAGGTAAACAGGAGAAATTTCTCAAACCTGAGAGGGTTCTTATTCAGAGAACAAGATCCCTTACACTCTACATGGCTTTAGTTTCAGCACCAGGTCTTTATTTATCTGCTGTAGCTGCTGTTTTTAATCTTTTAAAAGTACAGTTGAAGTGTGCAGCTTAAGACTGTGCCTTGTACAATATGTTCCCACATATGCTGTTCCAGTTTTGTGAACACAGGACCAAATTCTCCAGTTGTATAGTGTACTGCAAATGTGGTGAGATGCAGATTTAGGTGGCAGCACACAGCCTATTTTCTGGGACCCTGTACTTCCAGGGTGCCTCTTCCCTTTCAAAAAATACTATAGAATTCTATAGTCCTAGCCTGAAACTCTACATTATCATAGAAGATTAGGGTTGGAAGAGATTTGAGAACGTCATCTAGTCCAACCCCCTGCTCAAAGCAGGACCAACACCAACTAAATCATCCCAGCCAGATCTTTGTCAAGCAAGGCCTTAAACCTCTAAGGATGGAGATTTCAGTTCACCATCTCCCTAGATAACCCATTCCATTGCTTCACCACCCTCCTAGTGAAATAGCTTTTCCTAATATCCAACTTAGACCTCCCCCACTTCAACTTGAGACCATTGCTCATTGTTACATCATTTGCCACCACTGAGAACAGCCAACCTCCATCATTTTTGGAATCCTCCTTCAGGTAGTTGAAGGTTGCTAGGGAGTCCCCACACGCACACTCTTCTCTTCTGCAGACTAAGGCCAGTTGATTCAGCTTCTCCACATAAGTCATGTGCCCCAGTCTCCTGATCATTTTTGTTGCCCTCCACTGAACTCTCTCTCTCTACAATTTGTCCACAACCTTTCTGTAGTAGGGGGATGGAGCAAATTGGATGCAATACTCCAGATGTGGCCTCACCAGTGTTGAATAGAGGGGACCAATCACTTCCTTTTGATCTGCTGGCAATGCTCCTGCTAATGCAGCACTCCTACCAATATGCCATTAGCCTTTTTGGCAACAAGGGCACACTACTGACTCATATCCAGCATCTCATCCACTGTAATCCTCCAGTTCTTTTCTGCAGAACTGCTGCTGTAGCCTGTCGGTCCCCAGCGTGTAGGAGTGCATGGGATTCTTCCATCATAAGTGCAGGCCTCTGCACTTGCCCTTGTTGAACCTCATCTGATTTCTTTTTGGCCCAATCCTCCAGTTTCTCTAGGTCACTCTGGACCTTCTCCCTACCCTCCAGAGTACCTACCTTCCCTCCAGCATAGTGTCATCCGTGAACTTGCTGAGGGTGCAATCCATCCCATCATCCAGATCATTAATGAAGATGTTGAACATAACCAACCCCTGGGGCTCTCCACTTGATACCAGCTGCCAACTAGACATCAAACTGTTGATCGCTACCCCTTGAGCCTGTCGATCTAGCCAGTTTTCTATCTGCCTTATATTCCATTCATCCAACCCATACTACTTTAACTTGCTGGCAAGAATGTTGTGGGAAACCATATCAGAAGCTTTGCTAAAGTTAAGATATATCATGTCCACTGTTTTCCCCCATATTCTCAGAGCCAGTTCTTTTCATAGAAGGCAATCGGGTTGGTCGGACATGACTTGCCCTTGGTGAATCCATGTTGACTGTTTCTGATCACCTTCCTCTTCACCAAGTGCTTCCAAATGCATTCCTTGAGGACCTGCTCCATGACTTTCCTGAGGACTGAGGTGAGGCTGACCAATCTGTAGTTCCCCAGATCCTCCTCTTCCCTTTTCTAAAGATGGGCACCTTTGCCTTTTTTTCCACTCATCTAGGACCTCCTCCAATCTCCACAAGTTTTCAGAGATAATGGCCAATGGCTCTGCAATTGCATCAACCAATTCCCTCGGGGCTGGATGCAATGTGAGGGCGCTATGGACTTGTTTATGCATGTCCAGCTTTTCTAAATAGTCCTTAATATGTTCTTTCACCAGTGAGGTCTACTTCACTCCACTCCTCTCTATACTGTGCTCCCCAGTGCAGCAGTCTGGGAGCTGACCTTGTCTGTGAAGACCAAGGTGCAAAAATCACTGAGTACTTCAGCTTTTTCCACATCATCTGTCACTAGATTGTGGGGCTCTTACTGAACGTGGGAAGCACTTACCCTGACCTTCTTGTTGCTAACATATATGTAGAAACCCTTTGTAACCCTTCACATCCTTGCTAGCTACAACTCCAGTTGTGCTTTGGCCTTCTTGATTACACTCTTCACAGTCATTGTGAATAGTTCCTTGAAAACATCCCCTCAATGTGCAGCAGCGGTCAAAAAAGCAAAAAAATGTTCGGAATCTTTAAGAAAGCGATTAAATAAGACAAAATAGCATATTGCCTCTATATAAATCTATGGTATGCCCACATCTTGAATATTGCATTTGTGTGTGTGTAAAATAGAATTGGAAAAGATTCAAGAAAAGCCAACAAAAAATATTAGGAGTATGGAACAGCTGCCATATGAGGAGAGATTAATAAGGACTTTTCAGCTTGGAAAAGAGCTGACTAAACAGGGATATGATAGACCTCTATAAAATCATGACTGGTGTGGAGAAAGTAAATTAGAAGTGTTATTTACTCCTTCTCATAACACAAGAACTAGGGGTCACCAAATGAAATTAATAAGCAGCAGGTTTAAAACAAACAGAAAGTCTTTCTTCACACAATGTGCTGTCAACCTGTGGAACTCCTTGCCAGAGGATGTTGTGAAGGCCAAGATAACAGGGTTCACAAAAGAACTAGATAAATTCAAGGAGAGGTCCATCAATGGCTATTAGCCAGGATGGGCAGGGATGGTGTCCCTAGCCTCTGTTAGCTGGGAATGGGCAACAGCAGATGGATCACTTGTTCTGTTTGTTCCCTCCGGGCACCTGGCATTGACCACCGTTGGAAGACAGGATACTGGGCTAGACAGACTTTTGGGATGACCTAGTATGGCCATTCTCATGGACGTTGGATCCACTAACAGACGTGTGTGTGTGTGTAAGGCAGTGGGTTCTCCACACTCAAACAGGTTATTTAATATTTGTAAAAACATTTTGAAGAAAAGTTCATAAGTAGTATTTTTTGTTCCATTTGTAAAACATTGCTTTCAACTATAACTTTACCTAGACTTCAAAGCAGACCATTAATACACTCATAAATATTGGCATTGCAGATCTCTTTGGTACTGTACAAAAACAAATTACCTCATGTATAAGGGAGACCATCTTGCCTAATGGAAAGCAGTGTGGACCATGACTCAGCAGACTTAGATTCTATTCCCAACTTCATTGGATTGTTTGGTGACTTTGGACTTTAGACACATACCTGCTCTATGCCTCAGTTTTTCCATCTGTAAAATGGAGAGGATGATACTGATCTTTTGTAAAGTGCATTGAAGTCTATTCTATAAGAGCTAAACATTACTATTCCATAGTAAACTAATGATTTTACTACCTTTATTTTTTTTTTTTTAAAATGTAATGCTGGTGAAAGGTGCCAGACAGGCAGTGGTAGTAACAATAATAGAATATCAGGGTTGGAAGGGACCTCAGGAGATCATCTAGTCCAACCCCCTGCTCAAAACATGACTAATCCCCAACTAAATCATGCCAGCAGTAACTGCTGTATATCAGTGAAATAGCTGTAATGGCAGTCCAACTCCATTCAGAAGAATATTTACGGGGTTTTTTCCGTATTTGTCTAGCTTTCCCACAAACTATCAATCATATGGTGATGACTCTTGTTCCTAGGCTAGCAGATATAAATGAGCCCTAGAAGTGACAAACTACAGCATTACCAAGCTACTGAATTTTCCTGCCCCACATTTTGACACCCATGTGGTCTCTACCTTATAGCATCTATCAGGCTGTTATCCTCAGTGTTATCTGATGAGCTCTACTTTTTTTATAAATTATATGGTCATGGGTCAGACTCTTCTCTCATTTACATGTGTAACCCTATTATCTTCCATTTCATGCTGCTCAGTTACCTCCTTTCCTCTAGGTCTTCAGTCACCAGCCCAGTGCTCTTCTATCCGGAGACCTGCTACATTGTGGACCACTTCTTTCCTTTCCCTGTCACAGTGCAATGAGGAAAGGAAGATCTGACTGGTTCTTGAGATGGGGAGAGGAAGGAAGCAGGAGCCAGGGCCTGCAACAGCAGAGTGGGCAGGATGAAGCCTGTAGTTGGTACAATGGAGTCAGACCACCTAGAGATTCCAGCTAAGAATGGAAGCCAGGAACAGAGCAGTGAGAATGAGGAGGGAACCTGGCATAGGACAGGTGGAGCTGGCTGTGGAGAGCAATTTTGCAAAGAGCAAAATATGGCACAATGCTACTCATGTGAGTAATTCTTCCTTATGTAAACAGCCCCATTGATGTCATTGGGACTGCCTGAGTGAGTAAATCTTCAGGCCCTAAACTGCACTGTATTACTTATCTCAAACACTGGGTACTGAACAAAATGTCACCCCAAACTGTTGCTCAATAGAGATCAAGGGCTTTGGAAACTATAAAGAATCCACCTACAGCACTGAGGAGCTTGAAAGGAAATTCTAAACAGTCTGATCAACAAATTACCACTCAGAACATTAAATTAAAGCTTGCTTTGAAATGTCACCCAAGTAAGTGTAAGAAATATGAAGGATTTTAGTATTTGATAACAAATCATGGAAGCTAAACTGTGAAGTTACATTTAACTTTTTTATACTAATAGCCAGCAGGGCTTTTACACCAACCTGTTTCTTGCTCTGAAGACTGAAAACTGCAGATAGCCAGACACAGGATGAGGGGTATAGAGTATCCTTTTAAACTAAAAGATAAGGCTGGAGTGGCTCAAGAGGTAAGACAATGGTCTTTTACTTTTGAATATTCAAGCTGAATCTAGGCCATCAGAGGAAAATAATAAAACACACATAATGAGTCTGAAAATGAGCATGTCCTTTCATCACGCTGAATAGAGCATTGTACAAAGAATCCCATGCCTCTCTAAATGAACTTGATGTACTTTTCCCAGATAGACAGCCTCACTTAAACTCATACTTTCCTTTAACATAAATATAAAATCAGCATGTAGCCTTCATCTTCCAAATTTTGATTCTTTAAAAACTTCATGGCTCATCAATGGCCTTTGGATTCAGTATCGAAGTTATGGGGCATATGCACAAAACTTTAGTGGACCCTGCCCAGGTGCACAAAATGCACAGCTTCCTACCTTTCCAGCATAGAAATTAGTGACAGAGAATGGCATACATGTAGAGTTTTATTTTGCTTCTCACCTTGTATGTTGAAAACACAGTGCATTATCTAGCCGGGCCCTGCCTCTGCACTCCAGCTGTACACCCAAGTTATGTCTTAACTAGGGCTTTGTCATAACTATGTGGGGGTGCTGGGAGGGAAACAGTTTATTTGGTTAGCTAACCCTAGGATCCCTGAAATGTTTAGTTCAACCTGCTAAAAGTACAAGCTGCCTTGTATTCATTAGGATTTTATCTCAAGTTAACTGGAGCCAAGAACACCACTTTTTTTCTGTAATGAAAACAAGGCTTTAGTTGCATATTGGCTCAATCAAACTAATGTCTTCTAATGTTAAAGATCAAAATACACTTATCTTGGCAGTGAAGACATAGAGACTTGACTGGAGTTTTAAGCTAACATATCAATGTAACCCTTCTGCCCATCAGAGTTGGCAGCAACAAGGGCCGGGTTCGGTATCCAGGGGTTCCATTCCAATAGCACAATACAAAAACCGGCTCGAGCCCCCACCCAGTGACCTGGGACAACCATATACCACTCCTCTGGGCATCTGTAAGAGACAATACTTCCCCTCTCACAAGCACAGAGTCTGAGTGTACCAAAGCCTTTTAATAACAGGGAGAAACAATGTGGCATTATATTGGGGAAATACCACAAACAAGGTTAATAAACCAAACCATGAACCAGAAGCCCCCCTCCCACCAAATAGGCCGTGGCCTTCCCTTTGGCTCTTGAGTTCCACAACCCCAAAAAGTCACTCAATAGTCCCAAAAGTCCAACAGCCCAAGAGTCTCTGTTCTTGGTCCATGCAGAGTTCAAACGTCAATTGGCAGAGTCTTACCTCCAGCCTGGGTGGAGATGGAGGGTAGGGCACGGGGCACCTTACGTGGTCCGAGGCCGACTGCACCGCCTCTCCGTGAGGTTCCGCTGCAGCTCTCACCGCAATCGGCTCTGCTCCGCTCCGCTGGCTGTCCTACGAACCGCTCTGCCTGTTGATCCGCTAGCTGGTCTGCTAGCCGACACACAGACAGCTGTGCCGTGCCGGTCACTCTGCCCACAGCACCAACGCCTCTGCTAGTTGACAGACAGACAGCTCCGCCGCGCCGGTCACTCTGCCCGCAGCACCAATGCCTCTGCTAGTCAACAGACAGCTCTGCTGTACCAGTCACTCCGCTAGCCACCCTGCTCGCTGAACACAGACTGCTCTGCTGCACCAGCCACTCTGCACTTTTTCCAGGCCCCCCTACTTAAGACAGTGCTCAGTGATTTCTTTAGCTCTTAAGTGATTTCAGCATACAGTAGGGGAGCCTTAATACAGGTACACCAGTGAGCCCAAAGCAATTTTCAGCTCAGCAGCCTGAAAACAGGCTCCTAATGGAAGCAAAATTCACTTCTGACATTCCACAGTGGAGAGAGACAGGGTGCAATAGGCCTGGGAGGCCCTCAGACAGAGCCCTCACCAAAAGGTATAAGTACTTGTCCACCACCTCTCTCAATCTCAGAGTGTTCTGAAAACGCATGGCCCTTGCCCAGTGAGTGCTACCTAGATGATGGCGAGTCCCTCCATCATAACAAGGGCCAAGTACATGTCCATAGTCCTTCATTCACATAATCACAGTAACATCACTTTATCATTCCTGCCCCAATAACATAGAAACTGGGGCTCCCTCATCAGCCGAAGTGGCCATGTGGGCTGCTGTGGGCTCAGGCTAGGTGCAGTGGGTGTGTCTATGCAAATTGATCAGCCCCAGACTTATTTTCCAAGGCTCACTGCAATTCCCATAGTTCGCCACCAGATGTCAGAATATATCTCATTCCTGACACTGCTTACATCAATATGGCTGAATCAGAGTCCAGGGAGGAGTCTAGACTTTAACCAACCTTCTTTGGGGAGAGGTGATGGCATAGTTTGGCCTCCGTCTCAGTAGAAAGGGAAGCAATCTTTGAGGGGACAGACTGGCTAAAAGAGTCAGGAGGATGTTAATTTAACAACCAAGCAGGAGGCAGAAAAAGAAACAAATGAGCAATCAAAATGTCAAGAACAATGTTAATTAAGACACCAAAGGACATGAAGAGAAAAGGTTCTTTAATTGTCTATACACCAATGCCAGGAATCTAGGTAATAAACAATAGGAAGTGGTATTGCTCGTTTATTCACATAAATTTGATCCAGCTGATATCATTAAAGCCTTATGGGAAGATTTACGATTGGAATGTTAAAATCACTGGGTATAGCCTATTTAGAAGGGATTCAGTTAACAAGAGAGGGGGAGTGACACTTTGTCAAAAATGGCATTGCCAGTTTCTGAGGCGTTAAGCACCTATTATGTGTAGCGGATGGGGGAAACTAACTCCTCCAGGATCACAATCTAGTGACTTATGCTGGAGGCCTTGTGCTGCCAATACAAAAATGTCCATGGAATTTCTAAATTCTTGACTATTTCCTAATCAAAGTGTTGGATGGAACACAGAGGAATTCTGTATTAGACTTTAATTTCCTCAGAAAAAGAGGAATTGATCATAGAACTAAAAGTTTGTGGTGCTTACGTGAATGTGATCATTAAATGATTATTCTGTTTGTATGTAACAAATGCCAAGTCCCAACCAGTAATATACCTGGTACTTTAGAAGAGTCAGTTTCACAAAACTGAAAACAAATATGAGCCAAATTAGCTAGGAGAGAATTTTAAAAGAAGAAAATGTGAATGATAATTGGGAGCCACTTAAACATTTTATTACCCAAAAGCCAAAATTCTACAATCAAAAAAGCAGGCTCTATAAGAATGGCCATTATGGGTCAGACCAAAGGTCCTTTAGCCCAGTTGGCTGTCTTCTGACAGTGGCCAATGCCAGGTGTTTCAGAAGGAAAGAACAAAACAGGTAATCAAGTGATCCATCCATGTTGCCCATTTCCAGCTTCTGGCAAACAGAGGCTAGGGACACCATAACTGTTCCCTCTAAGCTGTGCGTATACGTGCATGCACACAGATCCTAAACCCTGCGCACATGACAAAACACCACATGCACAAAAATTTGCACAGAAGAAATGTTTTGCGCACACGGCTTGTCAAAAATTAGACGGAACATTGGACACCATTCCTGCCCATCCTGGCTAATAACCATGGACCTATCCTCCATGAATTTATCTAGTTCTTTTTTGGACTCTGTCACGGTCTAGGGCCTTTATAACATCTTCCGGGAAAGAGGTCAACAGGTTGACTTTGTTGTGTGAAAAAGACTTCCTTTTGTTTGTTTTAAACATGCTGCCTTTAATTTCATTTGGTGAACCCTAGTTCTTGTGTTAGAAGTAACACTTCCTTACTTACTTTCTCCACACCAATCATGATTTTATAGACCTCTCTCATATCCCCTCTTAGTCACCTCTTTTTTCCAAACTGAAAAGTCGCAATCTTATTAATCTCTTCTCAATGAAAGCTGTTCCATAACCCTAATCATTTATATTGCCCTTTTCTGTACCTCTTCCAATTCCAATATATCTTTTTTGAGATGGGGCAACAGCATCTGCATGCAGTATTCAAGATGTGGGCATACCATGGATTTATATAAAGACAGAAAATATCATATTGCCTCATTATCCCTTTCCTAATGATTCCCAACATTTGTTAGCTCTTTGGACTGCTGCTACACATTGAGTGGATATTTTCAGAGAACTATCCACAACAATTCCAAGATCTTTCTTGAGTGGCAACAGCTAATTTAGACTCCAATATTTGATATGCACCATTGGGATTGTTTTCCTATGTGCATTATTTTGCATTTATCAATATTGAATTTCATCTGCCATTTTGTTGCCCAGTCACCCAGTTTTGTGAGATCCCTTTGTAAATCTTCACACTCTGCTTTAGACTCAACTATTTTGAAGTTTTGTATCATCTGCAAATTTTGCCACCTCCCTGTTTACTCCTTTTTCCAGATCATTTATGAATATATCATAACATTCTGGTGAGAGTTATGAACATCTCAATTACAAACATCCTCCATTCCTGAGCTGTTCAAAACTCTGAAGCTAGAAACTACAGTAGAACTTCAATTTATATAAAGTACCATCAATTTTCCCCTTTTTTCATTTGTTTTATATATTTAAAAAGATATTTCCATTTCCCTTTCCTCTCTAAGCAGGCTGTTTTAAACCCAACACCATGTAGCCTTGCCCTTTGACTGCTGAAAGGTATTCGACTTGGTACACCAACATTTTGATTAAGAAATTAAAGTGATAAAATGAACATGGCACACATTTAAAAACTAGCCAACACTGGTCTCAAAAAGGATGCTGAAAAATTGGAAAGTCTTCAGAGAAGAGCCAGAAGTATGATTAAAGGATTAGAAAATATGCCTTATAGTGAGAGAATCAAGAAGCTCAATCTATTTATCTTATCAAAGAGAAGATTAAGGGGTGATTTAGATTAGTCTAGAAGTACCTATGTGGGGAATAGACATTTAATAATAGAGAGCTGTTCACAATAGTGGAAAGAAGTATGAGATCCAATGACTGGAACTTGAAGCTAGACAAATGAGTACAAATGCAGTGCAAATTTTTAACAGTGAGGGCAATTAAGCATTGGAACAACTTACCAAGGGTTGTGATGAATTTTTTAGTTCAAGATTTGATGTTTTTCTAAAACATATTGTGACGGAGTCAAACCAGAAGGGTATAGGAGAGTGCTGGAAGGCAGGTATATCAGCCTTAGGATGTGCAGGTCCTTGTTCCCTGGATAGCCAAACAAAGGCTACTCCAGACCAATCAAGACACCTGGGGCCAATTAAGAACCTTCTAGAAAGGAGTAGAAACAGCTAGCCTAATTGGGACACCTGAAGCCAATCAGGGACTGGCTGAATCCAGATAAAAACCTCCCAGTTAGTCAGGTGGGCTGTGGGTGTCAGGAGCTGTGGAAGGAAGTTATGCTGTTGGTGAGACTGAGTGTTGGACAACATATACTGAAGGAAGGAGGCCCTGAGGTAAGGGTGAAGTGGAGTTTGAAGGAGCAGGGACTGCTGTGGGGAAGTAGCCCAGGGAATTGTATTGTGCTTTGTGCCTAAAAGGTCAGCCATCTTAGCTGATACTATTAGGGTCCCTGGGCTGGAGTCCGGAGTAGAGGGCGGGCCCGGGCTCCCCCCTTTTTCCATCTTCCATATTGGCCTGTGATGAAGGTAACTCACTAGGTGGTGACTCTTGCCAATTATACTGAGAAAGGGAGGTCACTCTGGGGCCTAGATGAGTTTCTGAGGCCCCTAAATCTGCCAGGATGCGCAGGACCCACAAGGACAGACTTGGAGCTTTGTCACAATATGCTCTAGTTCAAACAGGAATTAACTCAGGGAAGTCCTCTGGCCTGTGTTATGCAGGAGGTTGGAAAAGATTATTACAATGGTCCTTTCTGGCTCTATAATCTTTGAATCTATTTATGAAAGAACGTATGACCAGATAGCTCACATTGGGCTGGAATCAGAGTTAAGGGATGGATCCTTCTCTCATTGAAGCTAGTGAGAATTTGCTATGGGCTTCATTGGGAACAAGATCAAGCTTTTGAAGAGTGCAGTTCCCTCCCTTGTCCCCCAACCCTCAGGTTTGCTTTATTTTCTAGCTCAGAAAGTAGACAGGCACATTCCTATACCAGATGGAGCTTATTGAACTATGCCTCTGCATAGAGCTCACTGACATCAGTGGGGTTCCATGTGAGTGCAGGAGTTTGCCTGCATGGAGCAATTTGTTCACTCATGACCCAAAAAAATGGGTAAAACTAGTGTTAATAACTATTTATTTTTTATTTTGCAATGGAACTCTTACTCCATTTTGCAATATACAGACAATTTTTTAAAAAAGATTACTAGAAAATAAAAAGGATCAAATGATAGTGTCAAAAGAGCTCCTTTCTAATATACAGGCCATGTGGGGATAGAAACAATGAGGCTTTTCATAAGTACATATGAGAAATGTCAGTCCCATTGACATGCACAGAAACAATTAAATCTGACAAGTCTGTGGGCTGGAGCATATTCTTATGGCATGAAATTCACCCCTGTGCAGAGTGTGCCAGTGCAAAAACCTACGCACCTTTTAAATTTTTCGAGACAATAAGTGAGACAAAGAGCCACACAGGTCTAGTACCTGCCCAGTGCTCAGCAGTGACTTGCATTTTGGCTGCTATTTATTGAATAAGCATAAGGGATTAGTCCAACATCTTAATCCAATAAATGCATTTTATTATGAAATACGAAGTTTCATACTGTATCATGGTGGCAGATCATACCTTGTCCTGAATGCTCATGTTCACATCAATGGACATTGCATACATGGAACAAAGTGACAAAGAGTCCTGTGGCACCTTAAAGACTAACTAAAAGCATTAAAGCATAAGCTTTTGTGGGCTAATAGCCACTTCATCAGATGCATGCAGTGGAAGTATCCAGGGGCAGGTATAAATAGGTAGGCAAGAACCAGGTTAAAGATAACAGGGTGGGTCCAATGAGGCTGAACCAGCTGTTACCTCACCCTCCCTGATTAGAGATATTCCTCTAGCAGCTGAAGTGGAGGTGTAAACAGCGAGAGAAGAGAAACTGCTCTTGTAGTTAGCTAGCTATTCAAAATCTCTATTCAGTCACAAATTGATTGTGTCAAATCTGCCAATGAATTGCAACTCTGCAGTTCCTCTTTGCAGTCTGGTCTTGAAGTCTTTTTGCTGCAAAATGCTGACCTTTAAGTCTTTCATGGTGTGTGCAGGGAGATTGAAGTGTTCTCCTACAGGTTTTTGTATATTGCCATTCCTGATATCTGATTTGTGTCCATTTATCCTTTTTCATAGGGACTGTCCAGTTTGACCGATGTACATAGCAGAGGGGCATTGCTGGCACATAATGGCATATATTACATTGGTAGATGTGCAGGTGAATGAACCAGTGATGGTATGGCTGATCTGGTTAGGTCCTGTGATGGTATTGCTGGTGTAGATATGTGGGCAGAGTAGGCATCAAGGTTTGTTGCGTGGATTGGTTCCTGAGTTAGAGTTGTTATGGCGCAGTGTGCTGTTGCTGGTGAGAATATGCTTGAGGTTGGCGGGTTGTCTGTCTGTGGGCCAGGACTGGCCTGCCTCCCAAGGCCTGTGAAAGAGAGGCCATAACTCCTCTAACTCAGAAACCAATCCACGCAACAAACCTCGATGCCAACTCTGCCCACATATCTATTGACTGACTATCTATTAGTCAATATCTAGATAGATCTATTGACTGACTATTTCATTTGGTGTGAAAGGTAGAAGCTATAAATGCAACCAGTGCAATAAATGATAAAATGCAATAGAAAACTGAGTTAAATATATTTGTATTATTTTGGCAATGAGAGGATTTAAGAGGAAATAGCGGTGAAGTGACTGGCCTAAAGTCATGTAGCCAGTCAGTGACAAAGCTGGAAATTTAACCTAGGTCTCCTGAGTCCCAGTCCACTGCTGGCCATACTGCCTCACATGTGTGCAGTAGAACCTCAGAGTTATGAACACTAGAGTTACAAACTGGTCAGTCAACTGTACACTTCACTGGGAACAGAAGTATGCACTCAGGCAGCAGAGATCAAAAAAAAGCAAATACCATATAGTACTGTGTTAAACATAAACTACTAAAACTAAAGGGAAAATGTTTTTAAAAATCAACAAGGTAAGAAAACTGTTTCTATGCTTGTTTCATTTAAATTAAGATGGTTAAACACAAATTTTCTTCTGCATAGTAAAGGTTGAAAGCTGTATTAATCATAGAATATCAGGGTTGGAAGGGACCTCAGGAGGTTATCTAGTCCATCCCCCTGCTCAAAGCAGGACTAACCCCAACTAAATCATCCCAGCCAGGGCTTTGTCAAGCCTGACCTTAAAAACCTCCAAGGAAGAAGATTCTACCACCTCCCTAGGTAACCCATTCCAATGCTTCACCACCCTCCTAATGAAAGTTTTTTTTCCTAATATCCAACCTAAACCTTCCCCATGGCAACTTGATACCATTACACCTTGTTCTGTCATCTGGTACCCCTGAGAACAATGTGATGCATCCTCTTTGGAACCCCCTTTCAGGTAGTTGAAAGCAATTAAGTCAATGTGCAGTTGTAAACTTTTGAAAGAACAACCATAATGTGTTGTTCAGAGTTATGAACATTTCAGTGTTACAAACAACTTCCATTCCTGAGGTGTTCATAACTGTGAGGTTCTACTGTAGTTCATAAAGAACAAAATTTGGCCCATAACCATTAGAGGAATAAAGCATATAATGTTTGTGCTGGGAGGTTGTCCATTTAACATTCATTTTTAGTGCACGAACAAGTGGTTATTAGCAGCTGTTAACATTTACCCAGCTGCATTGTGTAGAAAATTAAATACAAAACCAAAGCATTTGTCTCCCAAGATTCTCTCAACTTCTCTGGTTTTGTAAAGAGCTGTTTGTGTGGCCAATATAGCACTGATTGAGAGGAGCACACTGGAACAACTATTAACTTAGCTGACTTGTTGCTATTGCACTTAATAGTCACTAACACACAAGAGCCAATCATTCATACATAATCCAGAAAACAAAAAGTAAAGTCGTCATCCTCTTGAGAAAATTGCTTCAGTAAACAATTGCCCATTTTCCAGTCAGTCTCAAGTTTCACTGCCAAAGAAGAAGGAAGTGGGGAGCGTTATTGGTTGAGATAAAGGAGCTGAAAATGAGGACTACAGTAATGAAACCACCACCTGTTTAGAGGTCTCTGGGGAAGATGGACATGAAATGGAAAATAGTTAGCTCACATAAGGGTCAGAGTCTTCCCTGGATGTGGCACTTTTGCACTGCTAGCAGGCAGCAGGGATTCCCTGAGTGTGAATTCCTCCAGCTCTACCCCACTTCCCACTCTCCTGGCTCCTTATCTTATAGGCATACTGGGATATGACCAGGGTGAAGGAAGCAAAACTGACCTGTAGTTAATCCTCATGATTCCTAGCAGGCAGCTTTATGGCTGCACGAAATAGTCTAGCCATAAGGCTGCTCTAACTTATGCCATGGGCTGAATCAGCCCCTGACAGTAGACCCTGACACTGGGGGCTATACCTCCACCTTCCTCTGTCTCCTCCAGAGTACAGCTCAGCCAGAACCCTGGATTAGGCCCATAATAGCTAAGATGAAGAAAAAAGAGTAGCAGGAAAGAAATGGCAGTTATCCCAAGTAGGTATTGGTGCTGGGCTCAATCCTCCTCTTACGCTGCTATAAAGGCGAGTTAAGTAACTCCATTGACTCAAATGGAATTACTCCTGATGAGCACCACTGTAAATGAGGACAATCATCCAGATAGTGGGTATTCCAGTCTACAGAACTGTGCAATAAGGGAGTGGATTCTTGTGGTGATGGACATTAGAAATGTCTCTTACTGCAGACTGGAGTTACCTGCACACATCAATGGGAGACTAACCCCCCACAAGTCCTAAACATTATTAGTTTTTAAAAAGGCTATGGAAGAAGAGGAACAGGCTTCAATGTTATTTCCATGTATTTTAAAACTAATTAAAAGAAACCCTTTGATCTTTTTCCTTTTAGGTTAACAATCCTGCAATTTGAGAGAGCCCTTTCCTCAGATCAAGGAAAGAATGGGAAAATTACCTCCAATAAATGCAATATAGACTTCACAAGGCAGGTCAAGTAAAATGTGATTTGTTGTTCAAATTTAATTTAGCTTCTATAATTAGAGATTTTAATAGCACTTCATCTTTTTATGATGTTACTATATTATTTAACAGAAACTGATTAAATATCAGTCCCTGGAAACCCCACTTACATATGCTGCTGTCCATCTTTGGTGAAAGCTTGCTTTGTCCAAGTTTACACTTTGTCAGCAGATCCCAAATATGTCGATGCAACTAATGATAAATCCATGCATTCCTCAATATGGTGCTGGGAATTATCACTGAATATTGGAGACGTTAATATACGTGTGTTTTGAACAACACAGTGCTGATCAGTTTTCAGCTGTTATGAATTAAATTCTTTTCACAACTCATTTAGGAGACTAAGTCATTGCAATTGCATGAGTAAAAGCCAGATATTTAGACTATGGCTTAAGCACTCCTCTCCTCTATCATACAGATGAGCTGTCTTTTAGTCCCTGCCACCCATCTATTATTAAACAAAAAAATGATCAACAACAAAGCTCAAAATATGATCAACGATAACAACAAAAAGATGTCAGGCAATATTCAAAGTTTCTTTCATATTCATGCTGGATAAAAATTTCAAAAGCACCCAACTGATTTACAGGTCAAAGTCCCATTTTCATATCTGACGTACCTAACCTGCTTTTCGAAATACCATTAGGTGCCCATATGTATTTTTAAGCATGTAAATGCCTTTAAATCTGTCCCTTAGGAGCCTGTGTCTCACTAAAAATCAATGGCACATGGACTCCTAAGTCACTTAGGTGCTCTGGAAAATTGTAATACTATAACTACTTTGTTCCTATTCTGGAAAAATGTTGATGTTTTCTGCACTGATTGTATACAGTGACTTTCAGTGAGGCTATGAATTTAGATAAGACATGTGGAAGGGAGTGCATGAAGTTATTTGTCAGCTAGCAAGGTCATGAAGTGACTAATCCACAACTGTAAGATTTGTGGAGAAAAATGCTTTGTCAAACCAAGAATGGTAGAGGTCCATTAAATCTGAAGTGATAATATGTTGAGATAGTTAAGCTCTGACTGTAACCTTAGTGGATAAGTTACAAAATCAGTTGGAATGCGTCCTCTGGATGGAAGAGACAAATCCGTGGACAAGAATTTCCTTCACATCTTACTACATTAACTCAAGTTTCAGCCTGAGGACTTCATAAGATGAAAACAGAAATGTTTAGTGAATATCCTCAAACAGTTCCAAATCCAGAGTGAGTCAGTGTTCGGCTTATGCCCTGGTGCATGAGAATTTATTACCATTCTTTTATTAAAAAAAACAAACAAAACTTCAGCCCCTCTCATGTCTCTGTCTAACTTCAGCCCACAATGTCTTTTCAATGTCCATCAGAATGTCTAACTGGTTGGGTTTTTTTAACCTTACTTTCAATGATACCTTGTTCTATAGTATGTTTCATAACAATATGGTCTGCACATGATCTCAGTGGTCTAGCAGAACCTGTGTTCCTCTCTAAGTTGGAGATCTATCCAGTTCTTGATATGATTTTCCCAGCCAATGAAAGTTATTTGGATCCTCTCTAGTTACTGCAGTTGGTAAGTTCACCCATCTTTGACAATTTTACTATCAGACCTCTCTTCCACTGGGTTGGGTTCTTTTCTTCATTCCACATTCTATCCAATAATACGTGGAAAGTTTGGAGGGCTGTTTCATCACTTGCTTTAAGCATCTCTCCAGGTATGTTATCCTCTCCAGCTGCTTTCCCATGTTTCAATTTACTGAGGGCTTTTCCAACTTCCTCCATTGTAATACCTCCTAAATCAATATCAAGCCCTAGTATTAGGTCTTAATCATGTATTTCTAACAGTTTTCTTGGGCTTTGTCTACTTCAAAAAATCTGAAAATGTTCTGCCCATCTTTTCCTTTGTTCTTCTTTTGTACTCTTCATTGCATCTTTAATATAGCCTCCAGTACTGCTAAAGTTTCCTCTTAACTGTTTGATCATCTTATACAAGTTTTAAGGTCTCCACTTTGGCTAGCATTTTTAGCCTTTTGACATTTTCTATCAATATATGCCATTTTCCTTGACATTTCTTCTTTTCCACTACTGCCCAAGTAGCACCACTCATTGAT
>ML677348.1:4614299-4633429 GCA_007922305.1 Dermatemys mawii
AGTGACCACATATATATATAGCCTTTTAGATTTTATTAGGACTATCTTCACTTTCAAGATCTGCATTCTCTGTTTTCCTGAAGAGTATCAATCTTGGAGGTTTTTTTCAGTTTCCTGGTGTCTCTTGGACATCCAAAACTTCAGGAGATCAAAATTATTGGTCACTTTTATTTAAAGAAAAAATAGGCCAAGTCTATGCCTCTGTTTTTTAAATGGACTGTGAATTCTAATGAAACATAATTTTAATCACAGGAAAAGTATTTATTGCTAATCATGGTTATAAGTTAAGAGATGAACAACATTAGTGCTACTCCAGGACAAAGCACTCCACTCCGTGAGGGAATATATTAGTGAGCTCCACTTTCCAGCAAATTCCAGTCCAGAAAATATTCCTAAAACAGTGCAGCTACTTGATGTGCAAGTGAGTAGCTGCTAAGTGACTTTTGGTGGGTGCTTCACATTGAGCACTGGACTCTTTTGGAACAGCTTCTGTCTTCTGAGACCACTTGAGAATGTAACTTGAGCTGAGGGCTTGACCCAAAGCCCACTGACGTCAACAGAAGCCTTTCCATTACCTTCTACGGGCACCATCTCAGGTCCTTAGCATGGAATATGTGATCTTTACCAAAGTCATTCTTAAATCAAAGCTACTAGAATCTGAAATTGAATCTCTGTAATTTTATAGTTGCTGTTCCTGCTCTGAATAATCTGTTTAATAGAACTGGCAATTTTCAAAGTTTCCTTGAATAAATGATTTGGCTATTAGAAAGCTGGCATCCACTTTATTCTAGTCATGCCTCTTCATCCCAGATTAAAAGATTAGATGTTTAGACTACTGCCAGCTTTATTATTTTATTTATTAGTAAGCAACACTGAGTATCCGAAATTCAAGAGAGAGCACATCAGGAAGATGAAAAAGCTGAGAGCACCAGAGACAGCATCACTGTTGCCATGGTAAAAATGAGCATCTAATGAGGCAGGCAGGACCCTACTAGTGACAGACAATGTTCAGTTAGCTTTGTTGTTCCAGAGAATTCTAATGTATTTGGGAGGAACTAGAGAACATCCAACAGAATTCCATCATACAAGCTCAAGTATACACTGGCAGCTTAGTTTTAAACAGATTTATCATTACTTCTCATCGAATCATCCTTGAGTAGCACACACTATTTAGCTCATTCTTGCAAAGGTTGCCTTTGATTAATGCTCATACTTCTTGGCTGTGGCCATATTTCACTAACTAACATTATTACTTACTAATTCTTGACCATTTCATGAAGCAGTTTTCAGTAATGCTTCATTAGGCACATTAAAAGGAAGTGTGCTTGGAGTTTGTAATTCTGAACACCAGGCAAGGAATCAAGCCACATTTCTCCAAAGGCAATTGGATTTTTCTTTGTTGCTTCATCTCTCGTACAGTGTTTCCTGCTGCTTCTACATTCTGGTCAGTAGTGTTGATAAAGTAAAAAAGTTCAAAAGTTGCTTGTTTCCAATCTTTAATAGTTTCTAAAGCTTTTAATTACTTCTGAAAATCTGGCTTAACTCAAATTCATGGTTAGTGCCTGACATAAAAGGAAATGGTTTGCTAGTAAAATAATTTGCTGTGCTCTATCATTATCTAAACATTCTATTATTTTCACCATCCAGCTAACCTCTGGTTCTTTTCCTGCAGAAGTATTCTTTTCAGTTAAAGTCCACAGGATAGTTCTCCATCTGCAGCGCCTTTAATAACTAAGCAAGAGGCAGGATTACAGAAACAGATAAATCTTTTCAGGTCTACAGCTGAGCCTTTCTGTACCCAACAGTGTGCACCAAACCTTCCCCTGAATACAACTCTGAATGCAGCCATGGGAGGTGGAATTAGTGGGATTTAGTGAATTATCCCAATTAGAGTAATCTGTTTCAATGTAATACATTATCTTTAAACACTAACTTTTATTTGTTCAGGCTAAATATTTATTAATCCTATCCTACCAGGACTTATATCAACTAAATAAATAATTGATTTGTTTCATAAACATTCCATCTGCTGGCAGCAGTTTTGTTAGTAATAACTTCCCAAAAACTTGAAGTAATAGAGAAGTGGGTGTAACTTCACTGAAGTCAATGGAATTGCTTACACCAGGGCTAAATTTGACCCTTATATTTTAGGGTCCAATCCTGCTACCATTGACGTCGGTAGCAAATCTCTGCCCTTAATGGGAACAGGATTGGGCCCTTAGTCACAAAAATATAAAACCAGAGAAATCCAATTCAACAACCATTTGTTCACCACACAAATTAGTGACCTCTTCTCTCCCTTATCCTTTGTACGTTTTCTGGCAGCAGCACTCCTTGGAACAATGACCATCTTGTTCTGTGTTTGTGCAGTGCCTATAATAATTGGGTCCTGATCCATGAGCAGGCCCCATCACACTACCACAAAACAAATAATAAGAATTAACTAGCTCAAACTCCATGTTCCAATATAAACTGAGCAGCCTAATCTAACTTATCTACCTCCAAAGTGCATCAAGGTTAAAATACCTCATGTATTCACCTGAAATGGGTCTGATACTTCAGATTTGAGTTAGTCTATCACATACCCTCGCTGCTTCCCAGAAATATAGGGAAAACACCTAGGGTGACCAGATGTCCTGATTTTTATAGGGACAGTCCAGATTTTTGGATCCTTCTTATATATAGGCTCCTATTGCCTCCCACCCCCATACCAATTTTTCACACTTGCTGTCTGGTCACCCTAAAATCACCATAAGTTAGTAATCTTATCCATCGTGTACACTCACAACTGCAAGTAGGTACAGGTATGGGACAAGGATTGCAGAGGTACTGGCTCCAAGTTGTTGTTTGGGAAACTTTAATTATGATTTTCCAAACTTCTATACTCATAAGGGTTTTGATAAGTACCTGATATGTATTTATAGCCTTAACTATCTTGGCTAAAGTGCTTGTCTCAAAGTAAGGGACTAGATCCATCTTAGATGGTGAAAATTGGCATAGCTCTGGCCCAATATCTTTATAAGGGCTTCCCTGCCTGTCTCCTTCTGCCTCTTTGATGGCTCAACGGCTGTTGGTGAGATGGAGAAGCTTTCGAGCTACACAAGCTCTTCCTTTGGCCCAGAGGAAGAGTCTGGTGTAGCTTGAAAGCTTGTCTCTCTCACCAACAGAAGTTGACACAATAAAATATCTCACCCACCTTGTCTCTCTAATAGCTTGGGACTGACAGGGCTACAACACCACTTCATACATTTGATGGTTCAATGACTCAGTTGTCCAAATAGACATTTTTTTCTTTGAGTCTGGTGCCAATCTACGTGAGGCTGAGCAGAATAGCCTTGGAGATGCTTTAATTTACAACAGTTGCCAAAAGTGTCAAGGGACTGAAACTACAACCCAGATTTGCATAAAACAGGGGTAATGTGGTCTTTCTCCCTTTTCTGTTAGGCAGTAGGGAGCACATGGCTCACAAGAAGCCTGAGTGCTGGCTGTATGTCATTGGAGGATCCTCCTTGCATTGGTTTTATACTCCTCAAGCTGGTTACTCCAACTTTAGGGCCATTTTACACCAGCAGTGCACACTGCACAAGAGATCATTTTACAATACTACAACACTAGGCAGAGAGGCTATATAAATATATAATGTAAGGAGGTCACAGTGCTATATTACTCCAGTGATCAAAATAGCTATGGTGACAGAAAATGTATTTCAATTTCAAGCACAGATAAGTATTTATACACCCACTGCATGGCTGATACTATGCTTTGTCACTTAATCTTCAGATAACATTTCTCTTTCTGTAGGATGTCCCTCTAGTCTAGGCCACAATACATTCATTACACAGCATGCTGCAGAAGCATAGTGGTTTTCTTTAGCAATAGATGCACAAAATGCTGGCGCTCCAGAAAAGCCTGCATGATGTGCAAAACGTAACTTCCAATTTTAGAAGCACTGGAGCTGAAATAGCTATTCAAACAAACTACACAGTCATCCTGTTCAAGGAAATGTTCTCTTAGAGATTAGTGATTTTTATTTTTTTAGTTTGAAGTCTTTTTGCAAAGAGCAGTTTAAAATAAGCATCACTTCCCTGAAAAAGATAATTTAAAATGCATTAAAGCCCTTATAGAATGTGCTTGTTAGAAGAAGAACCTGTCCAAAGCATAAATAAACTACTTGTATACAATTCTTTGACTATTTTCTAACTCCAGCAATTAGCAAAGCCTTAGCCCTGGTGGTTTGATTGCAATAAACACTGAAAATCTGTAGTAGAAGATGTGCTAGATCTGTCTTCTCTCCTAAGCAAAGCTCCATGCGCAGGAGCTTGTAATACTTATCAAACAGTAGACTCACCGATAGAAGTACTGAGTGGGTATGTACTACTCAAGCTGAGTAAGGGTTGCAGCATCTGCCCCCCAGAAAATGGACTTTGGGATGTGACACAGGAGTGTTTGGTAATGGACTGAACTTTAGATCCTGGGCCCAGTAACGTGACCTGGCTCACAAGTGTAATGGTTAATTCCAGGAATGCCATCTTTCTGAATTGCTGGGGGGTGCTCAAGCCTCCACTCCACCCTAGGCCCTGCCCCCACTCCACCCCTTCCCCTAAGACCCCACCTGTTCCTGCCCTTGCTCCACCCCCGCCTGGCCTCTTTCCACCCCATTCCACTCCCAACCCCCTGCCTAGCACCTCAGGCATGCTGCTGAACAGCTGAGTATGGGAGGTGCTGGGGGGAGGAGGAGGAGCTGATCAGCAGGGCTGCCAAATGGTGAGAGGCAATGGGAGAGGAGCAAATTGAGGGGATTGCCAGGGGATGCTAAGCCTGGGATATAGCCAAGGAGTGAACACCCCCCCGAGCACATTAGAAAGTTGGCTCCTCTGCTAGGATAGAGCCTTTATACCACCCCTGTGACAGCCAGGGAGCCTCCCTGCATAGGGGATAGTATCAGGGTGCTGTTTGCACTCCTTTAAGGCTCTTTTACAATTACAATAACTTAGTGTAACTGAGAATCAGCCCTTAAGACTGCTGTGCCCTTCCCTCCAGTGCAGGGATGTTTAATCATTATTACTCATTAGTTTAGGCCATGTTATAGCTCATCTTACTCTTTTTTTCTGAGACTGTAAGCATAAGGCCAAATTCTTCACTATCTTGCACCCTGTGCAACTCCATTGACTTAAATGAGGTTACATAATGTATAAATCAGTGAAGAATCTGGCCAGTTGTCTTTATAATCTTGCCTCTATCTATAAGCAATTCTGAGACATCCAGGCTCTTATGAAAAATGGAATAATCTAAAGCCCTATGAAATGTGTGTCTTTAACTTCAAACAACTCCTCAAGTGAACTTCTTCATGCCTACTTAATTCCAGCTCTGATGAATCCACTTTCACTTCACAGCGTCCTTTAAGACCATGCAGCACTTAGATGAGTCACTTGGGATGTACATTTTAACACTGAATCTAGTCAATAATTGGCCTTGTCTTTATGTTTGCTTTAGATTCTTGCACTTTACTTAGCAGGGCAGCACATTAGAGCACAGATCTGGAGTAAACTTTCACAGCTGTGCACAGAGAATTAGCTACATAACTCCCAAAAGGAGTACCACAGCTAAATCTCCATGTGCCAATTTGAATAAGAAACTAAGCCAGTTTTCTTAAGATATCATTTTCAGTTTCTGCCTTTCCTTAGTGGTTAATTAAGTTGCTATTTTCATTTATTCCAAAACAGAGGTTCCTGTGTTTTCACTACAGCTGACCTCTGGATACACCAGGGGAAGTAAAATATTTAGTGTCATCATTGTGGGGATGCTGTATATTTGATGTTTTTAACAATGGCTAGTAGCAAAGGGGAAACTCCACTTAGAGGCAACTCATATTAAAGAATAAAACAGTTCTGTTCAGTTTGTAGATATTAAACTCTCCTTGGAGAAATTCCAAGGTAAGATCTCTCAAACTCTCTGAAAAAAAGTCCCCCTCCCCCGCCTTGCAAGCTAGTTCCTTTGCTAAATGCATTTTCATCTGCTGCAGTGATTTTTCCGACTGTCCATGGACAACACTGAATAGACTACTGTGTTTCTGTTTCCTTGAATTGTTGCTTCTGCCCAAAATGCCCTGTCTCCAGCAATGCACCCTACTGCTTCGCTAGTCATTTTCATGAGTAAGTTGGGGCTGTGCCAATCCTTCAGGGGTGGCAGCTGAAGAGTTTCTCAACCTGAACCCTCTACTTTGGTTTACAGGGGTTAAGAATGAATCAACTCCTTAAAATGCATGAAGGCTTGAGTTAGATTGCTCATGCTTTCAAGGGGAACCTTTTATAGCAGCCCCCACTCCCTTCTGCCCAATGAGGTCTCTCTTTCTTCTCACAACTTGCCCTAGAACCCTTTTCTAACTTAGATTACTCTCCAAGAGTCCTTGCTTTGCCTAAGTTGAGTGTAGGAGTAGGTGATGGGTGCATGAAACAGGCCAGTTGATGTGTTGGGAGTAGAACTGATTGGAAAATGAGGATTATTCCACAGAAAATGTTAGCTTTTCATTGAAAAAAAACAAAATTTTTCACCAAAACACATTTTTTTTTTTTTTCAGTTTTCAGGTTTCTGACAAAAAAATCAATTTTTCAACAGAAATCAGATACTTTTTGCAAACAACCTTCAGTTGAAAACCCATTTTTTCCATCAAAAAATAGTTTAGATGGAAATTTTTTGACTAGTCTTCACTGGAAGATTCAATGGTTTCTCTGTTTTGCGAACAGTCTAGGCTGTGGTTATTGCATTTTCATGAGCATCGGCTAATGTACATAAGTCCCTCAATCCTCCCATGCAATGCTGTCAGAATGGATTTGAGTCAACGTAATTATATTCTTGTGATATTCCCCTCTGGTGTTATCTGGACCAGGGATCTGCTAGGCCACTCCAATCCTTGACTCTGGGAGTCAGCCTTATCCTGCTCTGCTGTGAGCACCCCCACTCCCGGATTGTTCACGCATAGCCTCTGGTATGTAAGCTGCTCCCAGCTATTTGCAAGTGACTGACACTAGCCAATACCTCCAGTCCCAGGCACAGCCCTAGGAACCTCCATCTTGCAATGTTCAGTTATGCCTGCTGGATGCTGCAAGGTTATTTAAGTTTGTCAGTTTAACAAAGAAATTGATATGTACCAGGTTTGTTATCCGAAAGGGAGTCTCTGACACATTTCAAATCAAATGCACTGCTTCAGGTAGAATAAACAGATTTATTAACTATAAAGAGAGATTTTAAGTGATTATAAGTCAAAGCATAATAAGTCAGATTTGGTCAAATGAAATAAAAACAAAGCACATTCTAAGCTGATCTTAACAATTTCAATGTCCTTAAAAACTTAGATGCTTCTCACCATAGGCTGGCTGGTTACTTTTCAGTCAGACTCTCCCCTTTGATTATTGTTTCAGTCACTTGTTGGTGTCTGTAGATGTAGGTAGAAGAGAGAGTGCCTGGAAAAATGTCTTTCCCTTTTATCAAGTGCTTTCTTTCCCCTTGGCTTTGCCCTCCCTTCAGACTCAGGTGAGCATTACCTCATCGCAGTCCCAAACTGACCAAAGGAAGGGGGTGACTCCCTGGAGGGTCTAACAGATTCTTTTGTTGCCGCTTAAGCCAGTGTCCATTTTCCTGTGAGGCTGGGCTATGTTTGTCCCATCCATGCCCTGATGAGGTATGAACTTCCTCTCTGTTCTTGGAAAGTTTTTGCATAGGCTGGCTTTAAGCCCATGAGGATACATTTCCAACCTCATAACTATATACATGAAATTATAACCTATAACATTACTGTAACAATTAATGTAACATCACTATAACAACCATGCTTAGCATATTATAAGCCTTCCAAAGACACCCAACATGACAAACTTTGCATTGGATACCACACAATCATTTTATAAAGATAAACATGGGGATGCTGAGTATTTACCTGAGTTACAGAGTGTCACAATTGTACAGTTACAAAGTTAAGGAAATGCCCTATCCTTCAAAGTAAATATCCTATGTTGATTGGGTGCGCAGAGTAGGAAAGAGATTACAGGGTCCAGTTAATGAAGAAGCTACCAAAGAGTCATCTCAACTACTCCTAACCATTGCTAGAATCCTGGCTTCCTCACAACAGGCAAAGACACAGAATGGAAACTGCACTAATTGCACTGAAGGACAAGGACATGCTTCCAAACTTTCAAAACTGGATCTCTCTGTGGCATCTGATACTGTTGATCACCAATTCTCTTCTATCACCTCAGAGAGATAGTAGGGATTAATGGGAATGCACAGATTGTGCCAGTGCTTCTGAGATTCAACCCAAAATGTTGAAATGGGCAATTATTTCTCTAATACCCTCATTATCTCTCTGTTCAACGTCTACATAAAACCACTGGGAGAAAATAACAATACATAGATGGCACCTAGCGCTATATTTCAATAGCAACAAAGGCTAGTGGCACCATCTCCCAACTATCTTGGTGCCTGAGACCCATCAGTACCTGGATGAAGAATAGATGGTGCAGGTGAACCTGAGCAAGGCAGAGATTATGCAAGAGGGAAGAGGAAAGTGCTTAGAAAAACTCACCTCGCCCATCCTCCATCAAAAGAAGCTGCAGGTTTGGGTCATTCTGTATTCCTCACTACCTCTTGATGCTCAAATAATCTACCAGGCTGACTTGTCATATTCCTTGGCTTTAGGAATGATTATTACAATTCACTAGACCTAAACCAGGAAACCACTGCCCTTGAAAAATCTTGCTAGCATTCTGTGTACCCAGCAACACAGTCTGCAAAGAATACCTCACCGTTTCTGCATTGGTTTTCTGTGAAATACAGCACCAAATTCAAGATTTTCACTCTGATACTCGAACTTCTTCATGGAAGGACACAGTTTACATGAATAATCTCCATTCTCTGTGCAACCATGACCACCCATGGCAGCTGTTTCATGGGAATAACAAAGCAGTCTGCTATAGTATGACTCATGATCACAGGACAGTGAGCATCTTTGGAACCTAGCCTATGACTATAGAACACAAAAATCATCAGACAAACTTTGTTGTACACAGTAGTGTTGTAGCTGTGTCAGTCCCAGATATTAGAGAGAGGGAGTGGGTGAGGTAATGTGTTTTGTTGGACCAACTTCTGTTGGTGAGAGAGAAAAGCTTTTGAGTTTACACAGAGCAATTCTTCAGGTCTCTCTCATCAACACAAGTCAGTCCAATAAAAAAATATTACTTCACCCACCTTATCTTACTAACAACCTTTGTGCACTTCAGAAGAAAGTATAGACTGTTTGTCTCAGCTTTTCCTCAGCATATAAATAAAAACCTATGTGGAAGAAGGGAAGAATTAAAACTTAATATATTAAGACAATTATTGAGGATGGGAGGGATGAGGGTAAGTATTCGGGAATCATGGTGATGAGCATGGTATAGAAGCTTGAGAACTTGATAGCTAGTCTGAAACTATGAGGTGTTCTTTGGCCCTTAACCCTACTAAGCGTATGTGGCAATCAGCATTAGGCAAGAATAGCCACACACATTGCTCCTTTTAAAATGAGCTATTACTCGTGCTGTAAAACATAAACATCCCTGGGAGTCAACCTGCCCAGTGCTCTGAACTCTGCCACCTCCACTGTATTCTTTACAAAAACGTTTGTTTTAAAACTTTAAGGCAAATGCATGAAATGCTTTATTGTATCAAGTGTGCCTTTATGCATAAAAATGTGTGAAATAACAAATCACTAAAGAGTCCAAAGCATTCACCCTTCTCCCATCAGAAACTGCTCACCATCCATTAATGTGACATAAAATAGACACTCCACATTCAGTGAATGAGGCAGGGACTGAGCAGCAAAATGACAACACTATGAACAAATGTAAGTTAAATACTTCATGTTGCTTCACAAGTCAATCATATTTTCCCCCAGGCATGCACTGTTACTGCCAGCATTATGCATGCTTGAAAAGAGTAATGAATCAAAGTATTTTATTCATGATTTAGTTTGGGTTTGGGTTTTTTGCAAGGGTGTGAGAGATCAAGATAATGGCCAGATCAGGAGAATTAAGCAGGACCTCCAAACTCCAGCGTAGATCAAACCCTCTAGATTAACATGCAGAGGACCAGGGTGCACAGATCTCTTGGATGAAAGTAGTGATCATCATTCACTCCATTTGCTCCTCCCCTACCTCCAGCCTCAGCAATGCTTCAGCAGAACTACACTGACAGAGCCAGATAGAGCAACAGGGGGCCCTTGAGCCAGAATAGGTGCAGAGGTCCTCCATATGGATGGACATGGCCTCTGGCAGTTCTCCAGAGATTTTCTCCAGAGAGTTCTCCAGAGATTCATGGAGTTTGGGGGCTAATCCCTCTACTTCTTCTGATGTCTCCATCTATGTAAGGAGTTAAATTCCATCTCCGACATACCTCCTATAGAGAAATTTGGAGGAAATTCTTCTATAGAAGACTCTTGAATTCCTTCCCGTTGGGGACCTGGTTTGGGATTCTCATAACCCCACCCCCAAGTTCAAACAGGAATCACTACAGTACTCACCACTGTGAATAGAAATAGAAAGGGAGAAAGAAGTGGAAAGCGTTGGGTATTGTAGCTGTATTGTGGATGCAAATTAAAATGGACAGAATAAGATATTTCCTATATTACGAAATAATACTATATTTTTACTACACATCTCAGTCTTCTGAGGCTATTCTGTCAGACTCTGATGGCTCATTTAGAGCAATCTCAAAATACTGTGTTTATTGATTTTGCCATCAAAGCTAGAATGTCACATTCAGAAATGTTAAAACACAAAAAAAATAGAAGCATTCCATACAACTGAGAAAAATACTCAGTTTAACACCTTATGTGTATTTAGAAGAGGATTAGAAAGAATTGGGTTAGACGAAAACCAGACTATTGCCTCACATTATAATTCACTGCCATTAAGTTCCATTAAAAACTAAATCAAAACTGGGAGACAGAATAAAAGCTGTTCTATCTCCATCCACAGTTTCATGTAAACAAGCAATGAATGTGGTGTATAGCAGAACCATTGCCATGTGTAATCGGGTGGGCTGTCCCTTTAAGGATAGACCTAAATCCAGCCTGTTCTGCTCTAAATTCCAGCCCCGACCAGCATATCATTCAGGGAGTCTGTTTCCAAAGGGCTGCTTGTTAATTGTAGGCTAGGCTGCAATTCGTGATGGGAAAGGGAGCAGGATATAAGATATAGATACGGGGTGAGTAGTAGTTAGGAGTTGCTCTTCAGAGACTAGGCTAAGACTAAAATAGAGCCCTGCTAAAAGTTGCTGGGAAAGGAGCCCTGGGAAGGGCTGGCTAAAGATGCCAGGATGAAGCAAGTGAGGCCAAAGGAGGAAAAGGCCAGGGAAAAAGTGAATCAAGGCAGGTTTCTTGAGTTTGAGTTTTCAGAGTCATTGCTTCCTAGGATAGAGTCCCCTATCTTGTAAGTATAGCCTACACTCTTTGTTACTAGACGTATAGCTTTATATTTGGCTGTATTAAAACACAAATTATTTGTTTGCGCCCAATTTACTCAGAGATCCAGATTGCTTTATATTGGTGACCTCTTTTTTTTTCACTTCTCCCCCAATTTTTGAGTCATCTTTAAACTTTATCAGTGATAATTTTGTTTTTCTTTCCAGGTCATCAAAAAAAATGTGAAATAGCATAGAGTCAAGACCTGATCCTTGTGGGATTCAGCTAGAAACACATGCACTTAATGATGATTTCCTGGCTCAGATTACATTTTGACACCTATCAGTTGGCTAGTATTGAATCTAATTAATGTGTGCTATATTGACTTTGTATTGTTCTGGTTTTTTAATCAAAATGAAGTATCAAGCCAAATGCCTTACAGAAGTCTAAATATACAAAATCAGCATTATTACCTTTATCAACCAAACTTGTAATCTCCTCAAAAAAGATATCAAATTAGTTTCTAAGATATCAAACTATTTTTCACAAGTCAGTTGATTGGCATTAATTATATTAACATCCTTTAATTATTTATTAATTGAGTCCTGTATCAGCCAATCAGTTATTTTGCCCCAGATCAATGACAGGCTGATAATCAGCTGGGTGATCCCGTTGACCCTTTTAAAATATTAGCACAACAGTGGATAACTTGTCCCTCTAGAATATACAGTATACATAGATGTTGTTACTCTAAACCCTTCCCCCCTCCCCCATTTTCTGTAGTTTACTCAGAAATGCCCAACTGAAAGCTGGAAACTGAAATATATTCCCTTAGAGCAAAACCATGCAGGATAAACTCAAGACTCTATTGCACTCTCCTATGGTGTAAAATATGTGGGATGAAGTAAAAAGAAAGAAAACTAAGTGAGGAGCAGGGAACTAAAGAGAATTTCCTCTATGTTGTTCCAGCCGGGCAAGAGGAAGGGTTTGCCACGGACCATCTGGCCCCAAGTCCCATAGTCCTCCATAGACCAATGGGCTTTTCAGAAGGCCACTACATATCCTGCAGAGCTGCAACCAGAAAGTTACTAAGTGCAGGGCCCTGGTTACTTGCCTAGATGGTGCAAATTTGAGTGGTGGTACGACCTGGTGCACAAGGTCAAAATGCCACTTAAATTTGGCCAAGCTGCCTTCCACCATGCCAGCAGGGAAGGGACTCAACCATTATGCCACCCAGCTCTGGTCAAGGGCCAAGGGGAGGTGGCCTGGGCCCTTGGTTTCCTGTTACAGATTCTCCTAACCGTAGCTACCCACAGGACTCCCTTTAAAGGCAAAGGTGGGACAGGAAGGGCTTCTTAGTGCATTGGGGCACTGCAGAAACACTAGTACAGCCTGGAGCTGTACTGCCTCTTTCACCTAATCTCCATGCTGGCCCTGTGTAATGTGGGCTCACCCACTTCCCTCCAAGTATCCCAACCAACTGGAGAGCTATCCATGAGAGATGACAAGAGGCAGTTGAGATATGCAGGAGAGATGAAAAGGGTTCTGGGTGGCGTAAATGATATGGAGTGATAAGTAATGAAATATTAAAGTGTGGGACCCTTAATTCTAATAAGTGGGTGGAGCAGTTAGCTGGACTCCCTTGAAACAGTCAACTTTAACACTTGTTTTTTTGTTAAGGAACAAGACTGAGGTAGGTAACATTTGGTCTTAACAACCTTGACAGTTTCTCCTTAAAGCTTTTTACTGTTTCTTTCCAAGTTTGTGCCACCAACCTACAGGCATGTCGCGTCTTGCGCGAGGGTTCTGTTCTGCAGTTACCACGTAAAGCGGAAACTGTGTATAGCCAGAACCCATTGACTTCAATGGGAGGTGAAATCGCGCCCCCTACAGGAAGTTTAAAAAAAATCCCCCTTTTTTTTTTCGTGGACCGCATAAAGTTGAAATTGTGTATGTTAAATACGCCTAAGACGCGACATGCCTGTATTACTTATCTGAACTACAGAGCACAATGTAGCTGCTCACTTCCTCACATAGATGCAATGGCACAGTGTGTAGTTCTTAATTTCCTGGGTGGATTTTTTCTTATAGTAAATGGAAGAGATTTTTATCTTCATTAGTTCTTTAATTAATAGATGGTTAGATATCTATATCAGCACCTTCCGTTTTAGTGATCATATTAAGTAATATCATGTCAATCTTGTAGGTAAAAGGAAATTGATTGGCCAGTGTGTGTACAGATTTCAGACTAACTACATACCTCCTTCCTGAGAAGTATCAGGCATTCATCCATTCTGGGACAGAGCAAAGACTAGATTTCCAAAACATGATCGCTTTTCAGCTATATCAAGATCTGATCAGATAACATATAAGCACTCATTTCTTAGACAGCTATTGGAGGTGTTCCTTTAGTGTGAACTGTAAGGGCTTGTACTTTTGCCAGCAGGTTCTGGATTCCATCTCTGCAAAGATCTGTGGTGTCTGTATGTAGATGGCTACTAGTATCCTAATTGCTGCATATGTGTGGAGACTGAGAATGGGAAGTTCCAATGGGTGATAATCCACAGATGGATTTCTTTTTTGAAGCAGTCCAGCTATGAATAGCTTAAGGACCACTGAAGTAGGCCTTCATGAACCAGTATAGATATGGGGCTTGATTCTCAGAGGTGCTGTGCAACCTCATCAACTACATTGGAATTTTGGGGGTAAGTCTACACTACAGTGTAAACCCACAGTTAGTAGAACTCAAGTAAGCAGACCCTAGGTTTATTAATTTATATCTTGAGCAGCTACACCCATCTGTAACCCCAGATTAAAAATTGTTGAACCCTGTGTCTCAACCTGGGGCTCCATCATCTACACTGCGTTATACAGGCCCCAACCACCCCAATCCCAGACTTCCTAGCACCCTCCCAAAATTGGTCACTCTAGCCCTTTGTTTGTGGTAATGTGTGGGAAAAATTGAATGTCCACAAAACTTGGCTGTCCACAGAACAAGGAAAGTCAGCTCATGGGATTGTGAGATATTTCTGACAGACACCCAGAGTATGAGTCCAGTGGGGCTGCATCTACATGGAAAAGCAATAGGACTTGAAACTTGGTCCCAGCTTGGCTCAGACTCAGCCTCTCCACTCCCTTGGTGTCCTGGGACCCTAGATTAGTTTGTATGTATACAGAACCTGAGTTCAAACCTTGGGCCTTCATTGCAGTGTAGACATACCCTGGGACGCTCAATACTTCTTAAAAATTGAAAACCTTTCATATTGTAACCATTTTCTTCCTTCCAAACAAAACAGTGATCTTAAGGCAGTTATGTAGGGTTCCGAAAGCCTCACACGAAAAGTTGATCTCTCTGTTAAACACTAAGCTTTTCAGATAGGCCTTCCATGATCAGCATTTCAATTGCAGCATTTTTAAATAGTCTGAACTTCATGAATCCTGCACTATCCAGCAAAATCAAAAAACAGGGAAAAAACTATTCTATCTCACTTCTGTATTTGTTCTTTTCCAAGTCTAGCACACAGAAGTGTTTTGCTTTTATGCTCAAAAATAAATACAGTGAGAATCCACAAAGCATGTTAGATCAAATAGATTCTTTAAAGTTTTCAGAAAGCCATGATAATCTCAGGTGTAATTCCAATTGCTTCATTTGGAATTACATCAAGGAAGAATTTGGTCCACAGATATTTTTTTTTACATAAAAAGTAAAATAATGTGCTATTGACCTCAAAGTAGCAAAAAAAAAAAAAATCAAATATTTTCATAATTTTTTCTCAAAGAGGAAGTGCTCCCATGCCACATAAGCCCTTGCCCCAGCATTTCCGATAGCACAGATTGAAATTTACGATATTACTAATAGTTTCTAAGTAAGAGAAGAAATAATAACTAGCAAGTTGGTAGCAGGAGGAATAATTCTTTTACACTCCTCTCTGGAAAAATTTATTAAGTATTTTTTCCATCTTGCAGTTTTCCTTATACTAGCATAAAGGAATGAGACATTCTGTCCCTGTAGGTTTATGGGTAAGATCCCATAGATTTTCATAGACTTTGTACCAAGAAAACTCAGCATTTGCCACAAATCTGTGTGGCTTGCTTACACAGCAGATGTGTGTTCTGGAATTGGAAACTGCCAAATCCTGATTGGTGGGTTATTAGTGCTCATTCTTTTTTTCCCCCCCAAGCTAAACTAAAGCTTGTGGGTTTTTCTTAATGAAAATGAACATAAAGGCAGATTAGAGAGTATTCCCTTATGAGTGGAGACCATACATGAAATAGCTCTTTTCCTGATAAGTATCATGATCAACTTGATTATGTTTAAGTTTTTATAATATTTCTGGCTGTGGATTAATTCCAAATTTCATATGTAAACCACACACCCTATGGGTGTGGTGTTCTGTCCCAGCTACTGGCACCGAGACCATTGAGAGAGCAATTAATGAGTCTGCTCTACAGGCTTAGCTAATAACCTCTCTCTTAGCTCATGTAGTAGAGATTCATACACTGAGTTCTAGAGGCCGCAGGTTCAATCCTACCCACTGGTGACAAGTGTCTATCAGCATCACACATATAATGCACAGTCTTATTTGGTGCATGATATTTCATGTAAAATATATCCCAAATGCCACAGTTACCTAGGAAAAAAACAGTTTGAGAGCAACTAAAAGAGAATAGATGAGGCAGAGAATTGCAGGTTTTCCTGGAGGCACAAGCTACAGAAGAGAAGGGTACTACAGTGAGAGTACCATATTGAGTGGAGGGATAGAAAAGGGCTCTGTGTTAACAAAGAAGCAGGGGAAACCTGAAAAAAGATTAACGGGTAACATAACTGGGGCCTGATTCTACATTGTGCCACACACCTCCTGTAAGGTACTTCATTGGGAACTGAAGGTGCCCAACACCATTCAGCAGGGGGAGGTCATTAGTAATCAGAGTGACAGTGGCACACTCCTTAAAATTTTCTGAGCAAGTTTCCAAATGAACTTGCACTGTTAAAATTATCACAGGACAATAAATATGGTTCAGTTGAACATCAAACATGCATCAGTAAATTCAGATGAATCATACATGCATCTTTGCAGCTATAAATCACATTAATTATGCAGTCATGAGCCCAGATCTGCATTTTGCAATCCACCACTGAACTGTGGGTTCTGTTTTTTGTCTGTGCCTAAACCAATTAGGTCAGATATTTTTGGAACAAAAACCAGTTTAAGTTAACTATGCCTGTTATATTACAAATGTGCAAGGAATTACTAATATGTATTTCAAAGTTAAAAGCACAATGTAGAAATGGATTTATTTGGCTACTGTAGAATTGTGTATTAGGTTTCACTTTTGAATAAATAGTAAATTCCTTGGCTGGTCATAATAATAACATTTATTATTTAAGTAGGTGTTCATAGTTTAGACAAAAAATGTTGATCATTAAATGTTAGAAAATTATATGTAACCTCTTCCTGAAAAACACTCTTCTTTGTCCATACAAAAGAAATGAATAAAAAATTTGCCATCGCTGCTTGAATGTATCATCTCAATGTCTTCTTTAGCAAGTTCAAAAGAAGTCGGGATCTTTATTTGAAAAAAGGGACTAATTAACCTAAACTCACTTTCACAACATCCTATAACACCAGTTAGAAATAATCTTTTTTGCTAGTAATAAAAGTTACCACAGGGCTTTGGCCCCTGTAATGTGAGATTTCTGGGTCTTAAAAGATCACCTTATAAGTGATCATAATGTAGTTAATTAGGCTAGTTTACTTGATTAGAACTGCATGTAAATGTGAAAGTCTTGTCATTTAATTTTCACTCTTAATTATCTTCTCTCTTTTGCTGGGTAATCATCATTATGGTAATGGCCATAATAAAGGGGCAGATGTTCCTTTGTCTGGCATGCTGTAGAGTAAGTGTGAGATAGTATACAAAAAGCTTCAAAATACCCAGTACTAGATACAAATGCAATTGCATTCCCAGAAGTAGAACTGGAAGAACATAAATGAAATGAGGGCATGGTTAGTTGGAGGTAGGACAACCCAGCTAGGATTAGGATAGAATTTGACCTAGGATTCCCTCTCCAAAAATATGGATGTCACATTTGTTAAAATGAGAGGGTAGCATTAACATGTAACATGAAGAAATCACAGACTGCAGATGTTTTCATCAGCACAAGACAACTTTTGAAGGATGGCAGTTCATTGGATGCAGGTCTCTGTCTGCTAATCATCTATTCTATTCAGGTTGTTATATAGTACAGTCTGCCAGTGTATAGTAAAGGTTTTGGGGAGGACTGGTGTCAGGTAGTAAAAAGGTGTCTGTACTATTCTCTGCTGTATAAAAAGAGGAGCCCTGCCTCTCCTGTTCTGGAGATGTTAACTACAGGGTATTAACATGCTGTATCACAAGCTGCTCTCCCCATTTTTTATGCATGTTTCTGTTTATTTTAACTCCTTTGAACTCCTTGTTTTGGAGGACAGGGAACGTATATTCCTATGGTTTTGCATTGGTACATTGCCTCTCATTCTGAAGGATTCTAAAGCACTTCACTGGCTTTTTATTTAATACTATAAACTGTAACTCTAGGTAGTGCTGAATAAATCTCTGTTTTAAATTGTAATTTGGCCTTAGCAATGGAAACTTACTGTATGTTTATCAGAAAATTCCTTCACGAGGCCATTCATTTTGTCACGAGAGTTTGAATGCATTATAACATGTATGTTTAAATGATTACTGCATTTAGAAGATGTTTTCTACTTCATAAGTGTCCCACAACAACAGGTACTGAGCCATCTTCTGAAGGAACAGTTACTGAAGGAAATCATGCCCATCAGGGAAAGGAAAAGCTCTTTTGCCAGACATGTAAAGATGCTTCTAACAATACAAGTACATTAGACTCAGTCTGCACAAGGAAGAGAATACCTTATAAAATTAGGCCCAAATATTTCCAAAAAAGCTGCTGCTTGTGTAAGCAGTGTCAGGAATGAGATATATTCTGACATCTGGTGGTGAACTATGGGAATTGCAGTGAGTCTTGGAAAATAATTTTGGGGCTGATCAATTTGCATAGACACACCCACTGCGCCTAGCCTGAGCCCACAGCAGCCCACATGGCCACTTCGGCTGATGAGGGAGCCCCAGTTTCTATGTTATTGGGGCAGGAATGATAAAGTGATGTTACTGTGATTATGCGAATGAAGGACTATGGACATGTACTTGGCCCTTGTTATGATGGAGGGACTCGCCATCATCTAGGTAGCACTCACTAGGCAAGGGCCAGGCATTTCAGAACACTGTGAGATTGAGAGAGGTGGTGGATAAGCACCTATATCTTTTGGTGAGGGCTCTGTCTGAGGGCCTCTCAGGCCTATTGCACCCTGCCTCTCTCCACTGTAGAGTGTCAGAATTGCATTTTGCTTTCGTTAGGAGCCTGGTTTTAGGCTGCTGAGCTGAAAATTGCTTTGGGCTCACTGGTGTACCTGTACTAAGGCTCCCCTACTGTATGCTGAAATCAGGTAAGAGCTAAAGAAATCACTGAGCACTGTCTTAAGTAGGGGGGCCTGAAAAAAGTGCAGAGTGGCTGGTGCAGCAGAGCAGTCTGTGTGTCGGCTAGCAGGACGGCTAGCGGAGTTGTTGGTGCTGCGGGCAGAGTGACCGGTGCAGCAGAGCTGTCTGTCGACTAGCGGAGGCGTTGGTGCTGCGGGCAGAG
>ML677348.1:4633439-4664147 GCA_007922305.1 Dermatemys mawii
CTGTCGACTAGCGGAGGCGTTGGTGCTGCGGGCAGAGTGACCGGCGCGGCAGAGCTGTCTGTGTGTCGGCTAGCAGAGCAGCTAGCGGATCAACGGGCAGAGCGGTTCGTGGGACAGCCAGCGGAGCGGAGCAGAGCCGATTGCGGTGAGAGCTGCAGCGGAACCTCACAGAGAGGCGGCGCAGTTGGCCTCGGACCACGTAAGGTGCCCCGTGCCCTACCCTCCAATTCCACCCAGGCTGGAGGTAAGACTCTGCCAATTGACTTTTGAACTCTGCACTGACCAAGAACAGAGACTCTTGGGCTGTTGGACTTTTGGGACTATTGAGTGACTTTTTGGGGTTGTGGAACTCAAGAGCCAAAGGGAAGGCCATGGCCTATTTGCTGGGAGGGGAGCTTCTGGTTCATGGTTTGGTTTATTAACCTTGTTTGTGGTGTTTCCCCAATATAATGCCACATTGTTTCTCCCTGTTATTAAAAGGCTTTGGTACACTCAGACTCTGTGCTTGCGAGTGGGGAAGTATTGTCTCTTACAGACGCCCAGAGGAGTGGTATATGGTTGTCCCAGGTCACTGGGTGGGGGCTCGAGCCGGTTTTTGTATTATGCTATTGGAATGGAACCCCTGGATACTGAACCCGGCCCTTGTTGCTGCCAACTCTGATGGGCAGAAGGGTTACACTTGTGTGCCTTAATTTGGGAGAATTCACTTTAAGACTGTTTGAGCCTGATTCTTTAGAGCTCCACAGCAGTGTGGGTGCCAGATCTCATTGACTTGAATTGGAGTGGAGTGCTCAGCACTTCTGAAAAATATCTTATCCCAGATATCAGACTGGGCACTCAAAATCATCTGTTGTTTTTGAAAGTGTCCTTCACAAGGTAGTCAACAAGAAGTCACCAGAGTTCCACACATTTGTGGACTTTATCTGAATTTATATTTTAGTTGTTTGAGAGAGGTTTTTCCTCTTCCAGATAGACATCTAACCTCATTAATTCTGACTTTAACTCTTTACTACAGAAAGGAGGGATTGGGTCCTTAATTTAAGGCAGATTCTTTGGATGCATTTATTATCAGGACAGAACTGGGGTTTCTTCATGACCTTTATCCTGCCTCTATTTGCTCAAAAATAGAGAAATACCATGGCCAACAGTTTTACAAGTCTTGTGAGGGTTGAAATGCTACTGTATAACCAACTATTGATTGATCATGATCTTGACAGACTGACCTTGATTCTCTCTTTCCAAGTATATACTATCTGGAAAAGAGTCCAACAGCTTGTCTAACTGTGCAAGGAGTAACTTTGGGCTGGACTCTGTTTTTCTTGCCAACAATGAATGCTTTGTGGAAAGCTTTCTGGCTTGGGCAAGGATTTACTTTTTCTACACCCATTGAAGATCTTGCTCTTCTGACTTAATAAAGCGGACTGCAAAGTTTTTCCTCCGCAGTCCTCAGGGTATGTCCGCCAAAATGCCGCCAAATAGAAAGCTTCTGCTTTCTGCGGCAGCATTTCGGCAGAACAAAAATAGACCGCTTGTGAGTTCGGCGGTATCCCCGGCGGGATCAGCAGCGGCGCCAGGGTCTGGCACACCCCACTATGAAGACCACTTCCTTAATAGACAGGCTTATATATGAGGAACAGTAGATCAGGTTGGGAATCTTATGGGCAGGGGAGAGGGCTTTCATCAAATCAATTGAAAATTCTGTTTCAGAGAACATGCTCTGAAGGTTACAGATGTTAAACCTCTGTTTCTGGCATGACAGAAGAAGAGCAAGGCGAGCATTGCAAAGTCTGCCATTTCACATCACAACTGACCTCTCTCCAGTTTATACTCAAAGCACATATTTCTCCTGGAGTAATTATGTCTGACAAGAGAAAAGAACTGTCCACTGAAAATGCAGAATAGTTTATGCAGAATAAATGTCAAAAGCTTTACTCGGGACTATTCAGCCAAAGTCTCCCATTCTGACAAAAATCATTTTATTTAACGACGAAGAAGATGACAATCTTGATTGGCAGCTGTACAGTTACAGTTATTAATATTAACTTTGATGCACAGAATCATGACACTACTGATATTTAGCATTCTGAAGGGTAGTTTCATATGTAAATAAATTGGTGTGGATTTGAACCATGAAGATTTTTCATTAGTCTTCTGACAGAACATAAAATCATACCACTATTCTGTAGTAAGTTGTCAAAATCACAGGCCTGTGTCTTCTCCTCCTCTGCTATCACTATGGGAACAGAAAACTTAGCTCAAGCTGTCAACAGCTTATTCAGCTATGCTATTCCACTGTCTTCTTGAGAAGGCCAGTTTCACAGAAATCCTGCTTAGTTTTTCCACTCACCAATGATGTCTCTGTCTAATCACTCTTTATGCTTTGAAAATCAAATATATTTCACAACTAGCCACTCAGAAATTCAGAGATGCCATTGTATAAGGACTTCAAGACACCAATGATGAAGTACAGTATAATTTGAAAAAGCCCTTTAAATATCTTTATTTTTCATCATTTTCTCTGCAAAAAACAAAACAAAAAACAAACCATTCTTGATTGCTAACCCCTTAAAGGGACATGACATAGCTAAACTCAGGCCAAAAATGTTGGTTAGTTAACAATTTTTGGAGTCAACACAATATTCTTGAACCCTGTATAGTTGGCCTATTAAAATCAGGGTCCGAAGTACCTGCAGCTCTTTTTATGCAATAGAGGACATACTGTAGTATTTCAATAATTGAAAAGTGGCTATTGTTGAGTTTTTAATGGTGCCCACTGTATATTTAACTATATAGTCTCAGCTTTCATTTCAGTCTACCCTAAGTTAGTGTAACTTGGTCCTCTTGGTGTGTAAATTACACCAACTTAGATTCAGTTTTCTTAGGCACAAGAACTATATGTCCTGTCAGAGGGACACCCCCTCCCCACCACTTCCCAAAATGTAGTTTTATAATTAACAATCCCTTTCCCCCCAAATTTGGGTCTCTCAGTGTAATGAGGTCAAAGTGAGTGAAATTTATATAGTGTGCAGGACAGAGGAAAGTGTAAATTACACCAGTTTAGGCTCCCAGAGAGTCACTTGGAATCTTTTCTGCATTTGACCTTCTGTCTAAAAACTTGACCAGGAAATTCTTGAGAATGTCACCAGCATGCTTGCTATTTTACCCCACCAACAAATTCCATTTCAGTGTTCAATGTGGGTGAAGAGCTGTGAAATAAAAAAAATGTCATCTTGCCCATATGTGGAAGGGGCCCTGACTGTTTCACCCAGAGAGAATGACTATTAAATCAACAAGTGGGCTAGTTTTCCTTTATCTGAAATTTCACCGTTTAAGTTGGTGTCCCCTTATCTTAGTTCCAATCATAAATTTAATAAAAAATTTTGCATAGCTCACGTCTTCTGGATTTATTGTAGGTCCCTTGCTGACATCATCTCTGAAGAATTCCTGATGGTGGTTAGTTAAACTTGCATCATTCAGTGTTTAGTTTAATGGGAATTTGGCTAGAATTACAATAATGTAATGCCTCAAACTTGTTGAATAATTTGCAACACCAATGTTTAATACTGTACGCTTAATTTCAAAAAATGGTGTTCACCAGATATACGATTATCTGCATGCAAGTCAGTTGGTTATATGAACTGCTTTATATTTTTATCAGCTATTTTTCAGATGGCAATAGGCAACTTGAAACAAGAATGTTCACTGTTACTATTGTTTTGTACAGATCAACAAATGAAAGTGAAATTGGTTTTAGCAATGAATTTCCTTGAAATGGTGTGGAAACCTTATGTTGAGAGAGCTAAAGTGGCGGTGAGACAAGGGAAGAACTAGAAACACACCTAGGGATGGGCAGAGAAGTGTACTATCGAGACGGTGAGACCAGTAGCCCAAAAAGAGCAAGAGGATGACAAGAGACAACAGAGGTAACTAAGGATATGTGATATAGACAGCAATAGAGTGCACATAAGGGAATAAATAAGAATTGTTTAGCCTTAATAATATTAACTACAAAAACCTAGTAAATTCTATTTGTTTCAAACTCAAGTACTAGCAAATCAGGAAATTCCAGAATTAGAATTGCATCAGCAATCTTAATTCTACTCCACTGGACATCAATCGTGTGCCCTAAATGAAGCAGGCATCCTACTGAAAAGGTGGTATGTGGTTATGTAACTAAAGGCTATTATAGTGTGTATGCACAAGGCACAGAGTTAAAGTGGCACAGGCAACCTTCATTCTGACATTTTCTAAATTGAAGTGTTTGACTTTGCTCCTAAGTGTTTTGATTTTGATTTATTTAAAGGTAAAAACACTCTCTCGTACAAAAAACTCCTAGGATGTCTCTGCAGCCTGACCTTAAAATGCTCATGTTCAGGTAATTCCTAGGCTGCCAAAAATCTTCCTAAGGGAGTCAATCAAGAGAAGGGAAATTGCAATTTGACTGTTTATATGTAAACATTCTACACAAAATTTCATGGGACAAAGAAAAGTCACTTCATTGGCTTGAGGGCTTTTCCCCTGCTAGATTTCAAAGGCCTACTGCAAACAATGGTGGTGTTAGAGCCTCTCAAAGTTGCAAGAATCTTTCTATAATGGATAGTGTTAGACAGCCTAAATAGAGAATTCGCTACTAGCTCCCCCTGTATCCAGGGATGGCTCCAGGCACCAGCGCAGCAAGCTGCAGGGGGCGGCCTGATGGTCACTTTCAGGGTAGCAGTCAGGCGGCCTTCGGTGGCATGTCGGTCTGGCAAATTCAGCAGCATTTTGGTGGCGGGTAAGCTGAAGCAGCAGGACTGGTGGATTTCCACAGAGAAGCCGCCAAATCTGCGGGACCAGTGGACCTTCCACAGGCGTGTCACCAAAGGCCGCCTGACTGCCATGCTTGGGGTAGCAAAAATCATAGAGCCGTCCCTTATTATACTTTAATAAGGAACTTCAAAGGAATTCCTTTAATGAATGTGAAGCAACCCCACTGATGAAGAAAATGTAAGCACTATTTTTATTGTAATTTGTTTTAAAACTCCTAATTACTTCATTACTATGAACTGTATGCCATGCACTGAAGAGCAAAACTTAAATCTTTTAGAACAGTCCATAGCAACCTTACTAGTAATTTAATTTTCCAACAAGAGTCATAGGTGTCACTCTAATTGTAACTTCATCTGCTTAAAGTAAGCATGGTGAGGATCTGATCAAATCTCCTTGGAGTCCCTCAGTGTCAATGTGGAAGATTTAATCTCCGCAGCCAAATTTAAGCAGTATAAACCCTTTTCTATTGAGCCGAAAGATGTAAGCAGAAGTCAAAGTGACTCATAATTAAAAGGATTCAGATTTTAACACTGTAAATATGGCAGGGCCTCCTTTCTCCTCCTTAAATGAGTTTCCCCTCACACCGAGGGGTACCATGGAAGAGATAGCAGAGCTGATGGCTGTATGAGCTCTCTGAAAAAAAAACATATAATTAGTTCAGGGACTGTTGCCCCAACACCAGCCAGTCCCCACTGAGTGTGGGCCTGCCCCATCCATGACCGTTCTCCTCCATGGAGAACTGGACCCTGTGGAGGGCTTTCTGTGGGGTCTCAAGAAGGGAATGTCATTTTGGAGGTAATTGACCCCAGTCTCCTTTCCATGCAGGAGAGGAGGGAGCCATTGCATAGACCTGGAGGACATTAAACATAATTTTAATGTTCATTTTACAGTTTTACATGATAAGTTTTTTCATTACCTGAACTTCCAGGTTGCTGTGCTGTCTTGAAAGGTAGTTTGTTAATTGAAAATATACACAAACTCAAAACAGAAGTGTAGCAAAGTGAGACTCACCACCATGGTGCCTCCTGCTGGTCATCTAAGAATTAGTTATTTTAAGCTCAGAAGCACCTCCTGGTGGCTGGTGTCTCACCTGCCTTAGAGCCCCCATGTCCCTCCTGGATCCCAGTGCCCCTTTTCTTTGGGGGTGCTACCCCTGCAGTACTCCTATGCTCTGGATCTTCCCTCCCAGGGGAACCCCCAATCCTCTAAACCCACCTTATCTCAGTGGCTACTGCCTGTCATCATCTAGCCCCCACTCACTGCGGAAGACATCAGTCTGTACTGGCCGCTCATCATTGGCCAGGGGTTAGGATCAGCTGCCTCTGCCTATTCCTGGGCTGCACCTCTGCAACCCCAGTACCTGTACAGGCCTTCACCAAGGCCTGCAGCCTTTACCAGACTGGAGCACCCCAGCTCCTTTGCCCTACTCCCCAGCACCTTTTCATAGGCCTTTATCATGGCTTGCAGTCTGGCGGTTTACCCTGCTCTGCTGCACGTACCTTGCTCTCAGGCAGCTAGGTCCTTCTCCCTCCAAAGCTGAAGAGAGATTCCTGTCAGCTTCTGGTCCATAGCCCCTTTTATCCAAGTCAGCTGTGGCCTGATTAAGACAGCCACACTTGTGGTCAGCTACTCCTTCAGCTGCTCTTAATCCCTTTCCCAGCCACAGCCCTTTCCAGGGCTGCTTTTAACCCCTGTTCTGTGGGAGTGGGGCAGCCGCCCACAACAAGGGGTTAAAAATAGAGTATTATACCTGGCTCTGAGTTCTCCTGCTAATTGCCCTTTCAGATTTTAAAAATGTTCCTTCTCTCTGATGTTTAACAAATAGGGGGAAATAAATGACAGTGCAGAGAAGATGGTGAAAGTGACTTGACAAAGTGCAGTCAATACACAAAATAAAAAAACTGGAAAAACTTAGGAAAGTAATTTCTCCAATCTCTTAGTCCTTTTTAAGCACTTCTTCAAAAAATAGAATATAAAGAAAAAGATGGAAGTGGGGTTTTGGTTTGTTTTATGTTGGCTGGTCCCTTTGATGTGTTCAGTTATTCACGATTCTGCAAGCAAATGCATCTTGCCTTTCCCATATTGTGTTGGCAGTTTCTTTGTAGCTTCCAGAAAGAACTGCAGCTTTTCCAGCAATGTTAATTTCTACATGATGTGGCACCTTGGTAATCACTGATTTTAGTGGCGGGGCTGGGAGGGGTTTGTGCAAAGGAGGTGGTGGAACTCCAAGGTAACAGCTTAGAGAGTACTGGCAATTCATCGACTTTGTCGGCAAACTGAACAGCTTAGCAGCAGCACTTCGCTCACAGATTTGAAGATTTTTTTTTTCTATAAAACACAACATCCTCCCTTGCTCTTTCTGAAGAACAGGAAGGAGTGTTTACTTTCCACTTGGGCAGCTAACAAAACTGAGCAGAAGGGATCTTGGCTTAGTGCCTCATATGAAGGACAGCATCTTGGACAGTGCAGCACCACCAGACTTCCACCAATGTTAGATGTATAGCAGTTAGGTTTCTTAACCTATATATAACTGTATAGCAGTTAGATTCTATGTGATTGCCTAATATCAAGGCTTATGGATGATACCTAGTCAAAGTGTCAAAACTCAGAGGCAGGGCCGGTCCTAGACCAAATGGCACTGCAGGCAAGGAGCGGTTTCCAGTGTTCCTCACTTCTATTTGTTAAACTTTTTAATACCTTATTTTTATTGCATTTGTAACCCATTTCACCACTTTGATGCACAATTTGCATGCATGATTTATCCCTGTCATAGAAGATGATAAATTTATATGCTAGGATCTGTACATTTATATTTATTCATGACATACATAAGCAAATTAAAAATCCTCTTACTGTATAGAAACTTTTTAATTTTAAGAATAAATGAAATGTACTGACATCAATAAATTGAACTGTGCACCAACATTGGGTGGACTGATATTTAATAGTGTTACAATAGGTGACAGCCTTAGAATGTTAACTCCAGTCCTTTAGTTCAAAGGGTCACTTTCCTTGCCTTTGCCCTCACTAAATGAAGCATAGCACCAGAGATCCAAAGACTGGACAATGGCATTTTCAGGCAGTAAAGTAGCAAACGATGTCAGACTCTTGTCAGCCATTATCAATGGAAGATACATTTTAGTGAGCCTGAGCTTTTAAAAGCTGCACATATCACTTGCGACTGTGACTACCAGAATGAGCAGAATCCTCAAGCTAGCCACACATTAGGAAAAGTGGCCTTTGATGTCCAATTCAACATAGAGGTCATTATCATTGATGTTTGAACATTCCCCATGTGTCAGTGTCCATACAATTGTTCAAGAACATTTTCTTGTCTCTGGCAGCTTACTAAGGTCATTCAAAAACCCTCAGGTCTTTTCCTAGAACTTTATTTATCCATACCTTTCTTCAGTGGACACTCAAGCAGTGTCAACAAGCGAGCAAAAAATCTCCTTCTTAAATTTTTCTTCTGAGCTTATCACCTCGTCTCTGCCCACGTAACCAAACTGTCTCTTCTTCTCATGAATATGAGTCTCCTTGAAGGCAGAAAACTTTGGAGTTAAACCTGTCATTTCTTTGGCAGCAGTGATGGCATCTTCAAACCTGTTGTCTCCATAAGCCACAATGAAATCAAGGCAACTTCTCATCAAAGTGGTAGTGAGCATGATGTCCACTGACTGAGTTTATAATGCCTTACTTACAACATTTACTTGGAACAGGATTATCATGTCAAACCATAATCGAGACCAGCAATTTGAAGTCAGTGATCTGGTTTGCCAGGCTTGCGCTTTGTGTCGGATTCTGGCCTTGGCTCCACTCGACTGCACCAGTTCAATTAGGGTGTCATAAACCTCAGCCACTTGGTACCTCTTTGGCTCTACACTGTCAATGCGGCTCTCCCAGTGACTGTCACTATGCAGCTTCATGGTCACATTTGTAACATTGTCCGTGAAGATCTTCCATCAGATAGTCAATGCTGAAAAGAGAATGTATATCCTTTGCAGTATTCTAAAGAGAGATACTGAATCTAGAGAAGATGACACTGCATCTGACACAACCAGGTTGAGGAACTAATAGCCAAAGAAAGGCACAAAGAAAGCTCTTGGATTCAACGCAAGGATCTTTGCCTGGACGCCACTGTTTCTTCCCTGCATGCCCATGCCATTGTCATAGCCTTGGCCACAACAGTCCTGAAGTTTTATTTTATTCTCATACAAAACATTCATAAACAGTTCTATTAGGCCTTTTCCAAAAGAGTTGTCCGCAGACAGGAAACAGATGTAGTGTTCCTTTACTTGGATACAACCATCCTCAGCATTAACAAATCTTACTGTGAATGATATCTTTTCACTGTGACTAATGTTGGAGGTGCAGTTCACTATTATGGCATAGTACTTCACTTTGCCAAGCTGCATCAATATATTATCAAGCACCTTCCTTGCCATAAAGTCAATCAATTTGTTTCAAATTGTTTGCTGCAGTAATGGTCCATAGCTTCTTTACGAACTACTTGATATTGTGCAGGAGGTGAGACTAGAGGCTCATAATGGTCCCTTTTGACCTTGAAGTCTATGAACCATCATATTTCCCAAAGAGTTCTACCAAACTAAGGAAATTACCATTATGGTTAGTGAACAACTTATCCAATGAGCCCTGGAAAAGCCAAATTATTCTTTTCAAGAAAGAGGGTAATTGAGATCAGACACTTGAATACATTCCTCCAATGCTGGGTTTCGACGTTAATAATACACTGGTTTTCTGCATCTATGCATTTATTCAGCTTGAGCCTGGATTCAACCTCCATCCATTTGGAATATAGTACCCAGAAGGCACAACAATGATTTGGCATTCTTCTCAAATATTTTGCAGCAAAAACAGAACACTGTGTCAGTTGATTTTGTATAAATTACCCAATGCTGATTCAGTTTCTCACCATTCTCGAGCACTTTTTCGCAGTATGACTTTAAGAAATACTGCTTCTGCTCATTTACTGGAAACATCATATCCTCGATTTTCCCGGCTCATCCAAAACTCTCTGATCAATATCGAAAGAGTTTAGGATCATTGGCCGTAAAATAGTATCTGTTGTACTGATTTGTGGTGTGCAATTTTTCTTGCTCCTGCTTCTGGCATTCCACTAGGCAGATTCTTCTTTCTTGTTTTTCTCCTTTGCATGTAAACCAGATTTTTCCTTGTTGTTACTCTCCTTTTCATGTGAGCCACATTCTTCTTTATCATCGCTTTGCTTTACACTGCCAGGACAATTCTCCATCACTTTCCTCACATTTCCATTCTTCATCTTCAAGTAAATATATTAATTCCTTAGTACTAGGACTTCCATCATTAATGCTTCACTCCTCAATTTCTTCTAACACTGGGATGATCGTTACTACCTAAAGCCAGGTCTATGTTGCTCTGCTGTAGATATTTTCCCATCAAATTTGCCCCTTGCTACAACCTAGATTGCAGCTGAGCTTTTTGCTTCCTACACTGAGTTCCTGAAGGCTTCTTCAGGGGCAGCTTTTATTTCCTTTGGGTCAAAACAGACAGTATTAGGGAGAGCAAAAGTCTATGTTCCATAGTTTTAGAAAGTCATCAAACATTGTGTCAAGCATGGCAAAAGAAGTAACAATATTTCTTTTATATTATTGTGTTTATAGGGGTTCAAGAGAGATCTCTGGCATCTCATTAAATATATGCTTTATTAGTCGCTACTTATACTCTTCAAGTCTTAAAACACAAGTACTCTTTCACAATAATTCAAGATTCACAATATTGCAGCTGGGCGCTCACTTCATTCTTATAGCTCACTGACTGGTGACGGCCCTGCCCCTTATAACTGTGAGGGCATGGCTGACAACATTCTAGGAGGTTCAAGAAAAATGTAGTTCTCAGAAAGTCTGGAAGGTTCCATGAGATTCTACAAAGGTCCAGAACATTCTAGGATGCTAGTGAAAAATTAATCTACATATGGAATACCAGAAGCATTTTACTTCAAACATTCTATTTTCCCCCTCGTCACTAATAACAAAAACAGCACTCCAAGCCTAGCACCCCCCCGCAACCTTGACAACCCAGTTGATCACCTAGGTTGACTGCCCCTAAATCTGGCCCTGGCCAGATTCATGATCATTCCCAGATCATTTACTTGGAGTATTCAACACCTGCAAACTGATCTGTTGTATAAGCAAGACAAGTGTATTAAATGTAAGATTTGTTTCATGTGCATCTCAGTAGATGATTGCTTTCAATATAGTTCTGTTTCAATTGAATAACAATCCAAGGGCAAGATCAATGTGTGGATCCTGAAAAAGCTAAAATTCTCTTGCTTTTACTTCAGAAAATTTGTCCTTGATAAAAGGGAAGATAATTGTGCTGCCAAAGGACTATCTGCATTGTTTTTACTTTATTCCTGCTTTTAGGGGACTATCAATAGAGTCTAAAATGAAAAGATTAGATAGAATAGATAATAGTGTAATCCACATGCCTTACAGGGAGATAACTTTAAAAGATCTATGTGGTGAGGTAGGAGTGAATCATGTCTGGGTCATTGTTACTAAGCAGATGTAGCTTTCCATATCCAGATTTGGGTGTGGAAGTGTTGGATGTGCTCCAGTAAGTTCCCTGTTGCTGGGGTGAGACTCCATAAGGGCAAGCAGTCAGGGCAGCTACTTTACAAAAGGCCCTTTGCCCTGTATGAGGTGGGAGAAGCTGAACCCTGGAATAGAAAGCAGGCTGTTTCCGCTAAATCTGGAGTATTTTGCATCAGGTTACTGATATTGTTAAGCCACGAACAGGGAAGCCTGGGCAATGTTAATCACAGAAAGGGGAAACTGGGAGGGGAAAAATAATTTATTCTATTTTAATTGTATGTTTTGAATGTTTGATTCTGGTCAAATCATTTTAAATTGTCTCAACTACTATGATTCACCAATGTTTCTTTAAATATGGTGATAGGGAAAGAGTCATTCATATTTTGCTATTCTCAGTTTTGTATTTTCTTGTAACAGTGTTTTTTTAATTCAATATACTTAATTGAGTAGTTGGTTAATCAGTTAGCTGACTGGCTAACCATGATTTCTGCAGAGGAAGAGGAAGAATCTGCATGGATTCAAACTGAATATTCCTACAAGCAAGTGGAGGGAAGATGTTGCATTTTACTCAGCAGACTGTATAAATTTGGTAACCAAAAACTCTAACTGAGCCTCAGGTCAGCTCAACCTAAGCTTTTGGGGACTCTGAGTTTCTTTTCACTGTGTTTCTGTGGGAACTGACATGTTCAGTTTTAATTTGTTTTCTTTATTGATGTTTATGTATAACTGTGAAGATAATGTATGTGGATTATAAAAGAGCCATGTTATGTTGCAAAGAGTTATTATTTATTACGTTTCTTTATCATGAGATTTTATAAAGTTGGTACTTAATTAAATTCATTTGGGGTTTTTTGGAACTTGAATGTGGGGAGTTTGACTCTGTGCATCCTTGCTGACAATCCTTAGAGACTTAATTCTGGGTCTCCCACTGCTTTTCTATGGGAGTTGATTTGCTTTGTTTTAGGTACTGGAGAACGGCAATGAAGTGAACTCTAGAGCAACCAAAGGTCACAATAGCAGGAGTAGGAATGTGACTTGAACTGGAGCTTATATAAAGGCCCAGCTGAAAGCCCATTAAAAGTAAAAGGAAAGACTCTGATCAACTTCAGTGGTCTTTGGATCAAATCCTAATTGTGTTGCCCATAGTTCTGAACCTATAAAAAAGAAAACAGATGGGATGTACTTTGATTTCTTGTGTGAACTAGTTAAAGTTCAATCTTTTTTTAAACCAATAATACAACAGCTGTATTACTATTAATTGAGGCACATGCAGAAATCCCTTCTCAGAGCGAATAAATTAAATAATAATGTATAATGCCAAGAATAGATTATTTACTCATACAAAATTCTAAATCTGTGCTAAATGCAGTTTCCACTTCTCCTGAGAAACTATTCAACCACCTAGCACAGTGGTGGGCAACCTGCAGCCCACCACTGGCCTAGCAGATCTCACTGGCAAAGCTTTTCTTGATACTGTATGACCATTTAAAATGAGCATTCTTAATTTAATCCCATTATTCCTACTTCTTAGGGGTTTCCTCTGTCCCAGATTATAGTTCTCTCTGAGGCAAAGAAAAGTTTCAAGCCCTTCTCCCTTTGCTAGATTTAATAAGAACCCCCTTATAGCATTACTCTACAAGTACCTTTGTATCTCTATGTAAGGTTGATATCAAGAAGCCTAAATAGGAGAGCTTTTCTTGATTCTATTTGTAATCTACTATCCTGTTCTGAACATCTTCCTAATTGTTTGTTTAAAACATTTTTATTTAAGGAGCTCAGCTGGCTGATGGGTGAGAATTGTATGGGACCTGGCAGTGAGCACAATAGAGAATCAAGCCAACAGTGCAGACCATGATCACTATTGGCCAGCTAGGAGAGGGAAGACATTCCCACATTTCCCAGAGGAATTGGGGAAATGGGAAGGATCTTATTGTATTTTGTGGAGGGAGAGGTAAAGTAGTAAATTGGGAGTGAAACCAGACACCTCTTTTGGGAAAGTAGTAATGACATTATGCGTCACCAATGCCCCAGTGCCAAGCACTGAAGATGCATCTTATCAGTGTTGTAAGAGTAAATATGTCCTGACGTAACTTTTTGCACCTATCATACACATCCCCATGGTATGCAAGTCTGCATGATTTCACAAAGTACAGCTCATCCTGTGTGAATGTATATGTATATTATATATAATAATACACACACAGACACACAAATCATTGTTGCAAGGATCTCAAAATTAAATTGAGAGTCACATGTAAAAGATATTCCTCTTAACTAATTCCCACTTATTGCTACTTTCCTCCTACAATGCATACATCATAAATAGCCCCAAAGATGAACATTAAACTATTTCTTCCCCTCTTTAGAAGGAAATATCTCCTTTTTCCATGCTTCTAAATGCCATGTTCATTGCCATCTAAGAGAAAAGGGAGAAAACATTCTGCTCCTGTTCCTTGGAAAGGAAGCAGAATTGAGTTTCCTTTGTCTTGTTAATTCTAAATACTGCAAGTGATAAAATTAGTGTTTGAGAGTGCTCGGATGTCAAGAAAACCTTTTCTGTCCAAAGAGCACACGTTATACTCTTAAATTATCCACCTTTAAACCATCTAATTTGTGATCCAAAGTTGACAAACTATTGCCAAAGGTCTGGGAGTTGAGGTAGGGAGGAAAGGTTTTAAATAAAGATTCACAAACTTTTCAGAGGAGGCAAGTTTAGTTCAAGGTACTTGGTCCAACCACTGAGCTTGTAGATAAAGCCTTAAAAACAAAGAACAAGTGTCTCAACCTTTCAAGCTAAATTAATTATTTTAGTATCATTTTCATGGAAGTACAGAGCAAAAGAATCCAATAAAATACCAATATGGCCTACAGAAAAGGAAAATATTTCCTATTTATGGGATGTGACAGGATATGTTTTTATTCTTTTCAGTAATTTTAATCAGTCTAGGATTTTGATTGGAAGCTTTCAAACTAGAAGAAAACAATAAGTTTAGCTCCAAAACATCAAGAGCATCAAATAATTTTAGGTGTCCCAATTTTTGGGTGTTCAACTTGTACCCAAAAAACTGGGGCACCCAAAATTTAAATTTCCTGAAAACATTGGTCTTAGCATTTACCTCTGAACAGACAGCTGCATGAATTTGGTTAGCAGGCACTCCTTGACTATGTATATTGTTTTTTTGGTGTGTATTGTTTGTTTGGTGTGTGCCGCAGCTGCAGTTTGGATTGTCTTGAAGACTGCAGCGGTGTTAGTTGGGTGCCTAGTCTTGCCCATGGAATTAAGTGGGGCCCACTGATGATGTGGCAGGTCAAAGCCAGGCAGACGAGCAATAGGGTCGATGACGAGGAACTGATTGGTGATTGATGTTAAGCACCAGTCTTCCCACCACAAGGACTCTGCTGTGACATCCTGACATTGCAGCCTCGACCACGGTGGGTGTTGTGATGAAAGATGAGTAGCTGGTAGGCTAAAAACATCACTGAACAAGGGCAAGCTTGGGTTGGTACACACCTTCCTAAGCAGCTTGCCAGCTGCAATCTCCCTTCTGATGTAAGGGTGAGCAATGTGGCTCAGAACTGGAAGCCACGGAAGATGAGTTGGTCAGTGAGTTTCTATGATAATGTGCATTGTTGAGTTGAGTTGTGCATCAACAAGTTTGGGGTGTATACTGCCCGACTCCATATGGCACGCAGTATGCTACTGAGTATGAGATGATAAGGGCTGAGGTCCTTAAGGTCGGAGCATCTGCTCCCGATAATGAATATACCAGTTTTCTGAAAGTTTGTTGCATTCTTGACCTTTGATGTTATATGTCAGTGTTTGGTCAAGAGTCACACTTAAGTAAACTGGGTTTGCTTCATGCCTCTGGCATCTGGCCATCCATTATGATATATAGTTCCCTTTTAGCATTGACATGGTGGAGGTGGAATGTGCTAGAGACTGTCTTGTTAGTACTAGGCTGAAGACACCATGTTTTTCAGCAGTCGGCCAGCTTTGCAGCATGGTCCCTCAGGGTCTTCTCCAGCTCAGAGAAAGTCAGAACCTGTAGCCCACAGCAGATGCCCCCTGAACTGTCTGTCTCAGGATAGCAGTTCTGTCACATCAGTAACCCAGGTGGAAGGATTCTTGATATTTTAACAAGTAGACTTTTGTGTGCCACACAATTATCATATGCTGCAGTGAGGTCAAGGCAAATTGTACCTTGTAGCGAAGTGAGACTCATCAGTGCGGCGCCTCCTGGGGCAGACTATAGTCTGTAAACCACTCATCACTGGTAAGGGGGTCAGGCCAGCTCCTCTGCCTAACCCTGGACTGCACCTTTGCAGCCCCAGTGCCTTCTTTAGGCCTTGCACAAGGGCTGCAGCCTGTGGAGTTGACAGGCTGGAGCTCCCCAGCTCCTCTTGCCTTTCCCTAGCACTACTGTACCTCAGGTACCTGTCTCTCCCAGTCTGGGAGCTTAAATTCATAACTCTGCTAGATACCAAAAATCATGGACTGAATAGAAACACTGCTTATTATAACAATCTGTAACCCACTAACAACCTGCCCAGCTGCTGCTACCTTCCTTTCCTCCCTATGACTTAAGAGGTGTTAACACATTTCAAGGGATCTATGACACCTCCCCGCATACTCATCATAGTGGTATCATTATGATATGATTATGACATAGTTATACTGCATCTTGTACAAAACGTGTCTTGTGAGGTATCTATGGAAAATGATTTGCTGAATAGGATTATCCTATTAGTACGCATGTATCATTTTGTATCTGAAGTTATGAATATTGACTATGTATTTGTATTTCAAATGTGCCTATTCTGGGTTACATCCACAACTAGCTATCAGGTACAACAATTATGAAGCTAGACAGTACTAATGGCTCATCAGCAAAGACAATGTACCATGGAAGAGCTTAGACTTCCTGTAAATGTTTCATCCAGCCTGTAAGTAATGGCTGCTATGACTCAGCAGATAGTGCAAGGCCAAGTGACCAGACCACATGACACTTAACTCCATGTTGGTACCTGTATTTTTCCACAAACTGGAATGGGCACTGAGTTTGGAACAAAAGGTTCTCGCCATATGGAAAAGCTATATTAGGCAGGGAGTGATATTATCTGCGGGCCTCACTCCCCACACAAGAGAATTCCTGGAAACACCAGAGGAACAAAGACTGAACTGGGGGAAGTGCTGGCCCCAGGCTAAAAGGATGTGTATGGAAACTTGGCAAACTATTTGTATCAACAGGCAGGATGAGAGATTACTGATTCAAATCCTATCTAGTATTTTAGGCTTAGTTTGCATTTTTTTGTTTAATTTCCTAGGCAACCTGCTTTGCTCTGTTTGCTATCACTTATAATCACTTAAAATCTCTCTTTTTGTAGTTAATAAACTTATTTTATCTAAACCAGTGTACCTTTATGTGAAATGTCTGAGGAAAATCTGAGTTCTATGAGCAAAGGCTGTTGCATATCTTTCTCACATTGAGGAGAAGGTGGACTTTATTAATAAGCTGACTTTTTACAGATCCCTGTGCAGTGCAAGATGGTATAATTTGGCTTTATAGACCAGCGTGGGGTGCAAGCCTGGGGAACTGGGAAATTAGCTGTCTGTCTTTGAGTGACTTAGGTAAAGCGTTCAAGTAGCTTAATTGGGTATGTGGCGCCACCTGCTGTCATGTTGGATGATAACAGGGGCTGGAGAGGCTGGCTGAGTCACCAGCAAAGCAGTGTGAGAAAAGGGCCAGCTGAGTTGCGTGAGTAGAAGGGCAGAGCGGTTCCCAGACCGCACCTCACAACCTGTCACAGACTCATTCAAGGTGAGGTTACCTTCTCATGCTAAACAATCTGTTTCATCTTGTATTTAGCTGAGGCACTCTGCATAAGGGCTTGTCTACACTTAAAAGGCTGCAGTAGCGCAGTTGCACCAATGCAGCAGCACTGCTGCAGCACTTTCGTGAAGATGCAACCTACACCAATGGGAGAGCTTCTCCCATTGGGGTAGCTGTGTTGACAGGAGAAGCCTTCCCATCAGCATAGCTCACACATAGCACTGTCTACACCAGGAGTGAGGTATGGATTTTCCACATCTGTGAGTAATGTATTTATACAGACACAAGTCACTAGTATAGACCAAACCTAGGATTCTTAGACCTGAAGAAGAGCTCTGTATAAGCTAAAATCTTGTCTCTCTCACCAACAAGAGTGGGTCCAAGAAAAGATATTACCTCACACACATTGTCTTTGGGCTAACTTTAACTCTCCAACTGTTTTTAGCCCTTTTCCCTTGCAAAAATTCATTGCATGCATAACTCCATTGATTTCAGTGGAGTTGCTCCTGACTTACACTGGTGGTGTCAAGATTCTGACAAGGACAATCAGAAACCCGGACAAGAGCAGAGCCAAACCTGAAGCTAAGAATAGCAGCAGAGTTCATAGTCAAGTTCCAGGGTAGGGTCCATACCAAGGATCAGAGTCCGACTCAGGTTTCAGGTCCAGAGGCGAGGTCCAAATCAATCTAAGGTCAAAGCCTGGCATTCAAGAGCAAGGAGCAGGAATGGTCAAAGCAACTACATGAGATCCACACTGTTGGTTGGACACTTCCTAGATTGCCCGTAGGGAGCCAATTATGAGTCATGAGGCTGTGACCATACAGACCCTTTCAGGTAGGACTTCCTGTGGACTGTATCCACAGTGGGTAGTGAAGCACAAGCTGCTTCTAGTTATTGATGGATGGCAGTGTGGACGTGGCTGTTACCTGGCAAATACAAAGGCCCAGGTTTGAGTCCCAGTGGGCCTTATAGGTAAAAATAGGAACAGAACCAACCCAAAATATTTCTAGCTATAACAGCTTTAAAGAGAGTGGTTGTTCAAGTGGGTAGAGAAGAGAAGCCAGATAGTAATTAGAATATTAATTTTATTACCTTATATCCCACTACCCTGCGTACTCCTGCAAAGTAAGCTTTCACAGCTTCCTATATTATACAATTGCCATTTCTGGTCCTAGCAGCTCATGAGATATTGAATCTTAAACCTACCACAAGTCCATAGTCTAGTAGCATTGTTTGATACTTACCCATGATTGAATAGAGAAAACACATAAAAGCTGAAAATGAAGACTTGTTAAATCATTTAGTCTATCTTACCTGTTAGTGGAGGACTGTTCCACACTGTATATTTTTCAAGTGTTTTTTCTCTAATTCAGTTTTAAAAGTCCCAAGCAATTGGTATTACAACAATTATCTTGAGATTGTCGCACAGCCTCGTACGTCTGATGTCAGACCCAGAGCTTTGATCATAGGGATTTTTTCAATCCTTGCATATGGGAGAGACATCTGTACCAGCTGTAAACACCCAGCCTGAATCCTATAGTCTTAACTCCGAGAACATTTCCACTTAATTCACTACGGATGGTCTTTCTTGAAGAAAGTCAGAGACAATGGCTAAGAACAGAGAAACAGAGAAACTAAAGCCATGATGTCTCTAGAGATAATGAAGAATAAATACAAGTATATAAGGGTTTTTTGCTAAAACATGTAGTAGGGCTCGACTATGATCTAATAACTAGGTCCAAACAAGTCCCTTCTAACTCAGAATATACTGCCAAAGAGACTGTACCACTTCAGAAATAGTCAGACTATTTCATAATGGACTGTGTGCTTCTCCCTTGTTTTTCTGTTACTCTGTAACAAAGCAACATCATGATTTGATGTTTAGGGACACTATAAAAGGTTAATCCAAAGATCCAAGAAATTCACATTGCAATTTCACAATTAAAGGAAAGAATGAAAATGGAAGGAGGTGTAGCTGATTAGTAAATATGCATTTTACAGGCTGTCAGGTCCCATCCCTGCAAAACAGATACTAGCACACAGAAGTCCTATATCTTGGAGCAGCTTATGGACTGGTGTAAGTATCACAGAGTGAACTGCATAGATTAATCCTTTCAGTTTAAGTTAATAACATCATGCCATGCAAGGGACCCCATCTGATGAGAAGGGAGTCAGCAGATAAAGCTGAGTCAAGAAAGCTTTTCAGTTTATATTTCCAGTTTACTTCAGGAAAAGGAATAAGTTTCTTGTCAAAAACCATTGAAGAATCGGTGGGGTGCTATGCACTTATTAGAAAGCAACTGGGGATAGCTGTTTTGGCTTAAGGTGATGATATGGGAGAACTAATTCATATACTACCAATTTGCTGGCAGTATGGTGGGTGCTAGAGATTTTAATTATATAAAAGTCACCATGCCATAAATGTATAAAGAAATAATTAAAATGCCAACATGTTGCAATTTTCCAGCTTTGTTACATATCTAATTTTTGCTTTTAGTTGAACATGTCTGGGAGCTGCTGCCCTTGATCTGATTGTTAGGCATGCCTCTTTGGCCCTCATTTTAGAAACAAACTTACTTCTACTTCATACAGACTTTTGTGATCTCATTTCTATTATTGAACACTATTTACAGGAGAAATATTGAAACATGAAATTGAAGTAATATATATTATTTAGTCTAAAGAACTGATTCCACATAATCAAATCTCTTGCACTATTCTTGTATTCCTTATTTTAGTATCTTGTCCTACATTATTCATCACATTTAAAGTCCTTACAAGGCTGAAATATATTTTATGTATTTACAACCTGTACCCATGCAAATATTTATATCATTAAAACATAATGCACATATCTTACTGCCAACAAATTAGCAGTATCTAATGCACTTCCCCAGAATAATAGTTACAATTTTCCACATAGACACCATAGAGAACATAAGTAACATCCCTAGCCAATTACTCAATCCACTCCTATAAACCTGATATCTCTCCATTACTGACCTTTTCCAGCAAACATCTGAGCCTTGCTCCATTTCAATGAAGGGTCATCAAAGACTCTAGTGAACTGAAAATTGAAGTGAGTTCCAGAATTGAGAATCTGCTACCAAGAACATCTGCCACACATTTCCAGAAACAGAATCAAAGATCTGTTAATTGAAGCAGCAGGAGTGAGCTCAGGTTTCTGGAACACACATAAGGCAGGGAGGCAGTCTCTTACTGACTCAGGAACTGGACTTTCTAGAGCTTTATTGATTAATAGCTACCTTCCTAGGCTATTTCTAAGATGACAGTGGGATTTCAGATGCATGTGGACATTGCTTCATGCTCACTTTAAATCAATCATAATTAAGTATAGCAATGTCTGGAAGTGTTTTCCTGATTCGCTTTTCTCTTGGCAACCCTGTCAAATCCTATAAGGATAGATAATTTCCTCATTTCCCACTATATAGAGAGAACTAGAGACAGAACTCTTAAACGGACAATGGGAGACCCCAGTGTTTGGGACTCCTAAACCTGGACTGGACAAAACTCTAGAAAATGCACTGTAGCGAACAATGCTGCATTGACACAGATGGACTGGATGACTTAATAGGTCTTCTTTAATTTCTGTGATTCTATGGTTGGTTTCTTTTTCTGTGCGTATAGTCTCCCTGCAAGTCAGGTGGAAAGCTGGTTTATGACTAGAGGCTCAGCTGATTTCCTTCCAGTGGATTTAGATGTCTAACATGATGTTGAAGAGAATGTGAAGCTTTATTTTGATATTAATGATATTGCAGAGGACTGGTTTATAATTACAGTCCATGCCTCCAAGAAAAAAGGGTGGGTAGCTGCTCAGTCATTCAGAAAAGGATGATTAAAGATATCAAGTAGTTACTATCTACCTCACACCAGAACCCTCCCTTACTTGGAAAAATCTACTATCAACATTCTTATTATGCAAAGGTCATAGACTGAATTAACATTTACAAAACAGTTTTTCTCCTGAGCTAGAGGATGTGTGAGTCTGTCACTTGCCAGACAAGTTATAGTAAAGACAAGTTTTATTTCCATTTAATCAAATTTAAAAAAAAACAGAGGCTCAATCCTGCACTGTGCAGATACAGCATATTGCTGCAAGATAAAATGTGGTGATGAGCCAAACAAGGGAGCATTAGGAAACTGAATCTTTCATTAATGAAGGATGCTGCACAGGCACCAAGTTATTCCTGCCCAGAAGCAGGAGTATGGTCAAAGAGTAAGCCTTAACAGGGTCAAAGAACCTCATTAATGTAAGAAGGATCTCTCTTAAACCCATGTCTCTACAGAAATAGCCATTCTATGCCAAACACTTTCCTAGCAAATCTTCTGAAAAGCAGTACTCTTGTAAAATATCTTATTGCCATGACATCTTCCACAAAAAATTTTCTCTCTTCATTTTTAACCACTGACTTTGTACCTGTTATTCAGTCTCAAACAAAATAGCACTGAAGTTCTTCAAGCATCTTAGAGAAGCTGTTAAAGGATGAATGCGGGGTTCTGGGGTGGAGGGAAACAATATGACAAACAGCTTCTTTTTACAGTTCCTGATCTTTACTGAACTCTGAGGCCCAGGATGTTGACATTCAGAGCTTGATAATGAATGTGACATTTTCACAATTACATTTACATCTCTAAATGTCAGAACAGACTGCTCCAGGCACAACACATTACAGCAAAACAATCAGTGAACTCAGAGGGCCTGATGCTCTACTCCATCATACCACTTCTGTGCTGCCGACTTTAATGGAGTCTGTCATAAGTATAAAGTAGCCTAGAATTCCTGCTTAACTGTAAGCGGTTATGAAGCTAAAAGAAACCTGGTTGGCACCTGACCAAAAGAACCAATGGGGACAGAAGATGCTTTCAAACCTTGGGGGAGGGAAAGTGCTTTGTCTGTTGTTGTTTTTTTTCATTTGCTCTGGGCTTTCTGGGGAATCAGACCCATTTCTTCTCTCCATCTATCTATAACCTTTCTAAACAGCAACAGTAAGTAGGTTAGCCAGGCACGGCGGTTTAAGTTTTATATTTGTGTTTTCTCACTTGTGAATTTCTCAGGTTTTTGGGAGATATCCCTGTGTTTGCAATGGTCTTGTCCTTTACTGATTTAAGGGCACACAAAAATCTTTTGACCATTAATGGAGATTATCTAGCAGAAAGCAGGCAGAAAAGGTGGTGGTGATCAATAATTATTACGTAAATAATGAAAAAGTGATAGGAAGAAGTGAACTGGAGTCTCCCACATGGATGCCTTAACCACTAGACTACCAGAACCATTCTCTCTTTCTTTGGTTCACTAACTAAAGTATTTATCAACAATGGAACAGTCACTGGGCTAGGTAAAGAGGGCCAGGGGAAGTGAGGGATGCTCCCCTGCCAAGGATGATCCCAGCAGAGAGGGGTTAGTGCGGGAAGAATGGGGTTGCACTCCAGTAGGAAGGGCTGGGGTGCCTGCACTGGAAGAGGGACAGAACATCTTATGAGAAGCCTAGGTGTAGCAGAAGACACTGGAGTGTGTACTGAAGGATTCCCAGCAAAGAGACCTGCGGGTCAGACCATTGGAAGAGCAGGGGTTTTAAGGACTATATTTGTTGGGTGAGGGAAATGGACTATTTTGGGGAACTTTTATCATATATTATTTTGAACTATGTTCAATAAACTATCCCCAAAGAAGTGTATTATTCAAGGAAGAGAGCCTGGCACAGGTTCCTTGTGTTATTTGAACGGGGAAACTGAGGCTGGCACACTTGCCCTCTTGTGGTAGGCCACAGTTCAATGTTCCCATCGGGGCTGCCTTTTGATGAGGTCCTTATCTGACATTATGCCTTTACTGTGTTTTAGTTACTACTCTGCCCAATAACAGCTATTCTGAAACACTACACAATGATTTTTGCATGGTGTACTGGTTATTGCAGCTCATATTACAAAGTCTGTCCTTTGCTTTACTAACATGACATTGTTTACTAAAGTGATCTAAAAAACCTGATAGAAAGGAGTCAAAGGATTGTGATAGCATCTTTCTGTGGTAGCATTGCCCAATGTTGAGAGCACAAGATTGGAAACCAGGAATCTTATGGGGCTCCCATTTTTGCACTAACTTTTTGTGTAACCTTGGACAAGTCACTTAACTATTCAGGGATTTGATTTCCCATTCCATAAAAATGGAGATAACACCCACGTATATTGCACAGGTTTTATAGGGCAGCAGGTTTAAAACAAACAAAAGAATGTATGTCTTCATCCAGTGCCCAGTCAACCTGTAGAACTTCTTGCGAAGTGAAGGCCAAAAATATAACTGGGTTCAAAAAGGAATGAGACGTTCATGGAGAATAGGTCCATCCATGACTATTAACCAAGAAGTTCAGGGACCCAACCTCATTCTTCAGGTGTCCCTAAACCTCCACCTGCCAGAAACTGGAGGAGAGAGGATGGTTCACTTAATAATTGCCCTGTTCTGTTCATTCCTTCAGAAGCACATGGCACTGGCTACCGTCAGATGACAGGATGCTGGGCGAGACAGACTGTTGGTTTGACCCAGTATGGCTGTTCTGATGAGACTTAATTAACTGTTTGCAGATTTCTTTGGATATCTTTCAAACCAAGATCTCAAAGTATTATTTATTATCTACCACGTACAGAATTCTCTTATAGGGAGAAAAAAAATCAAATTTAATTTTAAAACAATCATGTTTCAATATTTTAGCCCAGGGAAAGCACAGACAGCTATATCCAACAGTCTTTAAATCCCTTTGTTTACTGGAGCACTAGACTTTATTCTGTGTTATTTTTCTTCCTGAAATATGTCTGTCTGTGATATGAAATAATCATAATGTAATATCCTAAATGTTTTCATCATGTGTAATTATTTATTTTCATGCCATTCTGAAATCCTAGGCAGAATGCCGACTAGATGATCATGTTTTCGCCCACAAAATATTTAACAGACAAGAGACAACCCCTTAAAAGGATCAGAAGTTGAACTGTTTATGTAACCTCCTACTTGAGCTATCATAAGGAGAATGCTATATTTTATTATAAAAGAATAAACCAATTTTTCTTGTCCACAGGATATTTATGTTGTTTGCCTTAAGCTTTTGTCAATGACTACAGTAGCGACTACAAAACAAGCAAACAAAAAACCCTAATAAAATAAGTCAAAGCCAAACTGGTTGAACTGATTTAGTAAGATCACAATCTTTGTAAGATCTGGCACTGGACTTGCCTGTAATTTCAATAACTGTTAGTGATTTAACAAACAGAGCTTCTAGAACTGCAGAAATATTAATACAATATGATGCAAGTGCAAAGACTAGATCAAATTTGTTAAAAACAATTTGATAAATTCAATCTCAGGCAAACATTCACATGGTCAGCTTTTATTGAAATGTTAAGATTTACCTGGATTTAAAAAAAATATTCTAGTGCTTGTGAAAAGTGCCAGACAGAGTCCTAGAGCCAGATTCTAACCACAGACTACATACAGCAAGCAATAATGGTGAGAACTTCTCAGAGGGGAAGACACAGGGGAGGATGAAGGGGGTAGTTTTGAATATTCTGTATGTGGTTTGCTTCCAGGTCATACAGGAAGTCTGTGGCAGTCATTCAAAGCAATTAAAAACCAGTTCTCCTGAATCCCAATCCATTGCCTTAACTATAAGGCCTTCCTTCTTCTGGAAATAGCCTATACCTAGCTCTCAGTGCTTTATAGCTTCACTGCACTATACAAACACTGACCACTTAATTCTACTAACAACTTTATAAAACAGTTAAGTTCTTTTATATATGGGTGCTAGAGGGCAGGTCACCTCCCACCACCCACCTAGTGGCCTGAGATTGCTGTGCAAGCACCCTCCCTCTGTTTCTGCTCTTTACAGCTCCTTAAAATTCCACATACAAACTCTTCTAAAATTCAGCAATTTTCCCCATCTCACGTCTGTATTTATCAACATATACATAACAGAAGGTCTCAAACCCTATCAAGACTCTACTCCTAGTCTTTTTATTAGAGTTAGTCCTGCCCTTCACTACCTGAAGTATTTTTCCTGATCACTCAGGGTTACCTGCTAGAGTCTACTTACTGCCATCAATCACTTACTATTTATTTCTCTCTAAGAATCCTTTCTCTACACCTTCCTGTTGCTCTTTGTAGGAGAATCTTCTCCTTTGTACCCAGCTGGTTCTACTAATTAAACCTCATCACAGGTGTGGTGGGCAGGCCTAATTATACAGGGCTGGCCAGCTCCTGGCCTCCAACTTTTATAGAGGCAGTCCACCCCCTTACAATGGTAAAAGTAAAAATAGAGAGGTTACAGACAAATCCTGTGATGTGATGGATATAGTCATCATCTACTTCTTGAAAGACCCTTTAAAGAGGATCTAAGACTATTAAAGCTCTACTGAGGGGACGCCAGAAATGAGAAACATCACATGTGATCATGTTCTGAACAATGTGTTGTGAGTAGTGGCTCACTTTATTTTTTGCATCTAAAGTTGGTTGAACCTGGTTTGTGGCGGAGCTTAGAGAACCACTGATCCTCTCTCTTCCAACCCAAGTTTGAGTCCTGAATAATACAGGATTTTGAGAAGACTACAACATCTCTAATAGGAAAGTGAAGCTTCCAGTAAATACTGTGCTTTACCAAACTAATATGATACCAGCCAGCTCTGTGTTTTGGGGGAACCAGGGAGCAGTATCTAGCCTGTTTGACTTATGAAAGACACCTTCCTCCCCCACACCAGTCTCTCTTTCAACCAAAACCAAACAGAAAAAAGGCTTGCAGAGAACAGTGAATGGCATTGGGAGACACATCTTGACTCCTCCTGACAAGGTGACAAGATTAAGACATCTTCATTTGCATACAGAATGAAGAACAGAGACAACTCCCCTAGCCTCATCTGCATGAAAGATGGGACAGGGATTAGCATAAAGAATGAGGAACAGAGAACTGCACTGAACTCTGGGACCAAAAAAAGGAGGGCTGCACTGCATCATGGGAATTCCTGCTCCACATGCTAATGAACCTACACCTGCACACAGCCAGCTCAGCAATTATCAGACCAATTCTAGTAATAAATCTTTGATTGAGATCCAAAATATTGAAGCAGCCTAGCTGCCTTGTGAGCTCCCTGGAAGAAAACAACACCCATAGCCAAGAGTGATCAGCTCCCATTGTCTAGCCAAGGGGTCTCTAAACTACGCCCCAGGGGCTGGATCCGGCCTGCGGCTTTGATTTGTCCGGCCCTCCAGCTGAGCAGGCATGCCAAGCAGGCATGTGGAGAAGCCGCCGCTCCCCTGCACCCCCCACGAGCTGCTGCTGGTGGCCCCATGTGTGGAGGGGTGAGTGCCCCCGCGGCAGCTGCTGGAGGAGCAAAGTGGGGGATTTTGCATATATTTGTATATATTGAATTTTTTCACAGTTGCTTCGGCCTACGAAGCCCCTTCAAAAATCTAATGTGACCCTCGTCTCATAAAGTTTGGAGACCCCTGGTCTAGCCTAAAGAAAACCCTTGAGTCAGCAGTTTACCCATAAACAAATCTATTGTTCTCCCTTGAACCATTGTATTTTCTCTACAAACCCCCCTACCTATGCCCAGTGTTCTGATGTACAGACCCAAACTCTGCATCAGATCCACTGGGACTCCATCTCCTGACTGATCGTGCTGCGGACTCTGCCTGTCTCTAGTACTCGGGACCCTGAGCTTTACCACCATCACTTGGGAACCCCGACCAGTTCAAGCCTCATTAAATGGGTGAGATTCCTCTCTCTCTCTCTCTGTTTTCTTTTCTACCTCAGGCATTAACCTTTAAAATGTAACTGTTATGTTTGTTTAGCCCTCCTTTTGTAGTTATCACTATTATTCAATAAATAACTTTTATGGTTTAGGTGGTTGCTTCTCTCTCTCTGTATTTTATTCTTCTGTGTTTTTAGTTTCCCCATTTACTCTGGAGCAATGTTTCTTTTATCTAAGCTAAAGATCCCTGTGGTGCCCAAAAATATTGTGGTGTTTGCTCATCAAGTGGGAAACTACCAACACAATTGTAACGTGAAAGTGGGATAGGGACTTGCTAAACTTGGGGCACATAAGGGGGGGCAGATGAAAGTGCTGTCCAACCCAGCCTATCGAGACCAGGGGCGCATAAGGGTACAGGCTTGAAAGTGCTGCTTAACCCAGCCCATTGAGCACAGGGATATATGAGGGGATCAGCTGGAGAGTGCTGATTGATCCAGTCCACTCAGACTTGCTCTGTTAGAGAGAGAGAAAGAGTGTGTGCGCGTGTGTGTATATGTGTATGTGTGTGCGTGTGCGTGTGCATGTGTCCGTGCGTTTTCATCTAGTTCTAGGGCTGGAGGAACCCAGCCATGGGGAACCTAGATCCTGCAGGATAGCTCCATTGGGAGGGGACTTGCAGAAGGAAGGAATAGAGCTCCATATGAACACACAAGTGACATAAGCAGCACATTAATAGAATTACAGCACACACACCCTCAGAAGAGTAACCCTAATACTTTGAGGTATGCTCATTTAACGGGCACATCTGGTAACAAATTCTACTCATGAATCAGAGTAAATAAGTGAAATGAAGACGATGAAGTGATATAAGTGATGTGTTTTGCTGAATATCTGTGGGGGAAAAAGTCTATTTTTAAAGCTTGTTAATTTTCCAGTTGATTAAGGAGACTTAAATAATTAACTACTAGATTTGTTCAAGTTGCAACTTAGAGCTGACCTTGATATTGCGGAGATTCCTGTCTTCACATAGTTCAATCCTTTTCCTTTTAATTCTCAATCTGTTCCACCTTCCACAATTGGACAGAGGATGAATCAGATTCTGCTCTAACGATTGAAACCATCACTTCTAAGAAGTTGCCTTTGTATTTTCATTCTTATTACTATCTTGCTTTTCCTCTCTCACCAGCGCACTGATTCCAGTGTGAGTTTAACAGCCAATTATCATAAATCACTGGATTTGAACATTAATGCTTTCACTGCTTGTAGGGTGACCAGATGTCCCAATTTTGTAGGGACAGTCCTGATTTTTGGGGCTTTTTCTTATATAGGCTCCTATTATCCCCCACTGCCTGTCCCAATTTTTTACACTTGCTGTCTGGTCACCCTAACTTCTTGGAAGCTGGGATCACAAGCTTGCAGATGGTATACAGCACTGGTTCTAGATCTGAGCTGATTCTAGCCCATTTTACTGATATACTAGTAAGTGAAATATGCATTAGAACATAAGAACGGCTGTACTGGGTCAGACCAAAAGTCTATCTAGCCCAATATCCTGTCTTCCAACCATGGCCAATGTCAGGTGCTTCACAGGGAATGAACAGTACAGGTAATCAAATGATGTCGCTCATTCCCAGCTTTTGGCAAACACTGATTGACCTATCCTCCATGAATGTATCTAGTTCTTTTTGAACCCTGTTGTAATCTTGGCCTTCACAAAATCATTATTCCCAATTTTTAAATAGATTTACCCTGTGATTAGTGTGACTTGTCATAACTGAACAAGTTTCCAAGTATGTCCTATTGTCTTCTCTGATAATGTAGCCAAAGAAAAAAAGCAAGGAAATGATTAATAAAGAAAATTATTAATTAAAAAAGCCCTCAGTTACATAGCATGGTTACTTTCCATGATGCCACTTCCATCAGCTCAGACACAACAGCAATGGGCGTGGCTTGAGAATTTGAATAGAATCCTTTCTAGTCCTTGGCTTTGGTTTCCACAGCACCTTCATCTGTCATTGACTTAAATGGGAGCAGCAAGTGTGCCATCTGATCTCAAACTCTACCTGTCTCCCCTCCTCTTGGAATGCTAATTACTTAATTCAATTACCCTTGAAGCCAGCACCACTGAACAGAAGAACAAGAAACTACAGAGTCTCCCTGTCTGCCTCCATAGAACCAAGATGTGAGGACACATGGCCCTGGAACATTCCTCCCCATCACAAACTAGCACATCCCTCAGTCCGCACTGCTTCCCGCAGCTCCCATTGGCCTGGAGCGGCGAACTGCAGCCAATAGGAGCCACGATCGGCAGAACCTGTGGAGGTGGCACGTAAACAAACCGGCCCAGCATGCCAGGGACTTTCCCTGAACAAACGGTGGACCACAGCTGAGAACAACTGATCTAGCAGTACCAGAGAGCAAATGTTTCATAACTACTGTCTCCAATATATCTCTGTCCTCTTTTTCCTAGCTATTCATTTGTGGCATCTTGTCTTTACACTTTAAGATGTCTGGGACTGTTTATGTGCTTGGGTTAAAAAACAAATTACAAGCCTATTTTAGGAAATATGTGAACAAATTGCAGAGACTGCAGGGGAGACCAACAACGTTTAATGGTTTAAAAATCCTGATCTCTGAGGAAAGGTTAAAAAAGTGGGCATGTTTAGTATCAGGAAGAGAGGACTGGCGGGGGGGACTTGATAACAATCTTCAAATATGTTAAGAGCTGTTAGAAAGAGGACAATAATCAATTGCTCTCCACCTCTACTGAAGGTAGGACAAGAAGTACTCTGCAGCAAGGGAGATATATGGTAGATATTAGGAAACTTTTAACTATAAGGATTGGTAAGACACCTGTCAGGGATGGTCTTGGTATACTTGGTCCTGTCTCAGAGCAGGGTGATGGAATAGATGATCTCCTGAGTTCCCTTCCAAGCCTATATTTTTACAATTAAGTTATTGCATTCTGAGCTGTGTGGTTATGAGTTAAGAACCAATAACTACGCATTTTCAGCTTACTTTTTATAAAATAAATTATAAAGTATACTCTGTGGTCTTAGCCTGAAGGGAGTTTTGTCTGAAAGAGACCTCTGGGTAGGACTTCTATGGATAATGAGAAATTCTTATCGATTTTAGGGCCAGAGGGGCTGTTATGATCATCTAGTCTGACCCCTTTGCATAACAAAGAATTTCACCCAGACCTGTTGCCTGAATGAAGTCAATGTGTGCCTGAATTATGGAATATTTTTATAAAGACATCCAGCTATGATTTAGGTGTTCCATGGTCCCAGTCCAGCAAATGAAAGAGCAGGGGTGAAGACTGCTGCACCTACACAGAGTGACATTTACTTCAATGGGGCTCTACCTGGGAGCAACAGTCCATGCGTGTGGTATCAGTTACTAGCTCAGAGCGCAAATGATGGAGGATTTACCACATCTTCAGGTAATAGTTCATAGCCTTCCCTATTAAAACATATCAAGAGTCAAAGGCTAGAAATTAAGGTAAGAAAAATGTTTGTCTGCTAGCATAAAAAGCCCTCTAGTGTCATACAGTCTCCTTGTATCGATACTTATTCAGCATGATCAAGTTTTCTCAACTTTCTCTTCAGTAATCTAAAAATATCAAGCTCCTTTAGTCTCTCACTATAAGACATATTTTCCAGATAACAAATCAGTCTTGTAGACCTCTCTGAATAGTCTCCAAGTTTTAAATATATTTAACTTAT
>ML677348.1:4664157-4677254 GCA_007922305.1 Dermatemys mawii
TTATGAACACACTATTCCAGTCATGGTCTCATATTTGCATATGGCAAGTAACACATAAGAGTGGCTGTACTGGGTCAGACCAAAAGTCCATCCAGTCCAGTATCCTGTCTACCGACAGTGGCCAATGCCAAGTGCCCCAGAGTGAGTGAACCTAACAGGTAATGATCAGGTGATCTCTCTCCTGCCATCCATCACTCCCCTCTGAAAAACAGAGGCAAGGAACACCATTCTGTACCCATCTTGGCTAATAGCCATTAATGGACTTAACAGCCATGAATTTATCCAATTCTCTTTTAAACCCTGTTATATTCCTAGCCTTCACACCCTCCTCAGGCAAGGAGTTCCACAGGCTGACTGTGCACTGTGTGAAGAACTTCCCTTTATTTGTTTTAAACCTGTTGCCAATTAATTTCATTTGGCCCCTAGTTCTTATATTATGAGAACAAGTAAATAACTTATCCTTATTCACTTTCTCCACACCATTCATACCTCTATCATATCCCCCCTTAGTCTCCTCTTTTCCAAACGGAAAAGTCCTAGCCTCTTTAATCTCTCCTCATATGGGACCTGTTCCAAACCCCTTATCATGTTAGTTGCCCTTCTCTGAACCTTTTCTAATGCCAATATATCCTTTCTGAGATAAGGATACCACATCTGTACACAGTATTCAAGATATGGGTGCACCATGGATTTATAAGGGCAATAAGATATTCTCTGTCTTATTCTCTATCCCTTTTTTAATGATTCCTAACATCCTGTTTTTTTTTACTTCTGCTGCACACTGCATGGATGTCTTTAGAGAACTATCCACAATGACTCCAAGATCTTTTTCCTGATTATTTGTAGCTAAATTAGCCCCCATCATATTGTATGTATAGTAGGGGTTATTTTTTCCAATGTTTTAAAATTATCCACATTAAATTTCATTTGCCATTTTGTTGCCCAATCACTTAGTTTTGTAAGATCTTTTTGAAGTTCTTTACAATCTGCTTTGGCCTTAATTATCTTGAGCAGTTTAGTATCATCTGCAAACTTTGCCACCTCACTATTTACCCCTTCCTCCAAATCACTGATGAATAAGTTGAATAGGATTGGTCCTAGGATTTACCCTTGGGGAACACCTTCAAATCCTGTCTGATATTTCTCTACTCTTGTCTATACATTAATGTAATAAGTGACATGGAGATGTATGAAAAGGGAGAATTTCTAGCATTCAAATCTATATGATTCCTACAAGAAAGCAGGGGAAAATCAGAACATATTGTTAAATGGAATGCTGAACAAAACAATGTACTGAACTAATGGGGCAGTTAATAACCGCTCTTAAATATATTCCTTCCAACCATACTAAAAAATGTTCAAATTTAGTTTAAAAAGTACTACATGTAACACCCATAGTAAAGAGACATACAACAGGAACTAAAAATAGCAGAGCTTCTTTCAACTGTTTGGGATGACATAAAAAGCACAAGTATGTTCTAAATAAGTACATATGCAAATTCTCACTTTATATTTTCACTCTTAAAGTAGTACATCTGAAGACCGGAACAGCAAATTTCATAATTTGTCATTGGGATAGAAAATGTTTTTTACATTAAAATAAGCATAGTTTTAGTGCACTTGGCACAAAAGTACAGAGGCCAAATTCAGCCTGCAGTTATACCCTCAGATGGCTCCCTGCATTAAATGGGGTTGCATGGGTGTAAATAAAGTACGTCGGCTCCTCCAATATTAATTTCATAGATGGAAGACTAAAGAGGCTGCCGATACCAGAGACAGACTTTCAGTAAACCTAGGACAACCATTTATTAAACCAATGTGCCCAAATTAAGAGATACTATATTCCCATACCTGAAGAAGGGCCCTGTGTAAGCTTGAAAGCTCTCTCACCAACAGAGATGGCCCAATAAAGATATTACCTCACCCATCTTCTCTCTCATATCCCAGGACTAACAGAGCTACAACACTGTATAGCTACTGTATAGTCATGGTAAACTTGTATGTGTTACACCTTTTGAACTAGAGGGGCCAAGTTTCTAATGTGCCCAGGGGGTGCTCCCCTCCCAGCTTCACCCAAGCCCTGCCCTCACTCCACCCCTTCCCCCAATACACCATCCTGCTTCGTCCCACCCCCACCCATCCCTCACTTTCTCCTTAAACAGGAGTCTCCCCAGCTCTCTTCTCTGGAGCCAAGTTCAGAATTAGCCAGCTGCATGGGCCTTTACCAGCTTCTCCCTAATTAGCCATCAGAATTCAGGGTCCTCAACAAGCTAGCCTTTCCCTGTTGATATCTCCTGATGGCTGAGAGAGCATGCAACCATTGTGCTGGTCCCCTTCTCCCAGCTTATTCCAAGTTGGCTGTGTGGAAAGGGGAGCCACTATTAGACCCTTAAAGAAACAGTAATGGGATTTCCTTCCAGACACTTCTCACTCTTGGAACCACTTCCTCACTCTGAATATCTCCCAGGTCCTTGTGTATACATAACTGGATCTTTCAGACTCTTAAATGGCCATGCCATGCGACAGGGTGAGCTGACCACTAGACCCCACTACCCTTAAGGGGCAGACTACCCCATAACATGCACTCTCATCCCTGGGGTCAATTTGAAATACAGAGTATATTCTCTTTAACTTCATGTTTGTAACAGCACATTGTTTTTAGCTTCATATTTGTAACACAGCACATTTTCCAATACAGAAAAGGCTGATGAAGCCAATGGGACTACTCACGTGAATAAAAGCAAGTAGGACCTGTATTAGTCAGAGGGTATGTCTTCATTGCAATGTGAATGTGTCTAGCTAGCACAGGTAACAATAGTAGTGAAGATGCAGTAGCATGTACTCTGGTGAGCTGCCCGAAAATAAGTCTGACAGGGACTCTGTGATCTGTCTACTATTATGCTGTCACTTCTTTGCAGGTACTATTACCTTATCTGGCTAAAATTAGCATGCATATAGCTACTCCCAGTGCTACAATTACACTTTCTCTTTGCAGTGAAGATACTAAGAGTGAACCTAACTACAGTTAATCCATGCTACCATCTTGTGGCTATAGTTTAGAAGGCTGCTTTTTTTTTTAGCATTTATCTATATTTTACAAAAAAACCCAGCTCACATTCTCTTTAAATAGCAAATTACACATGTAAAATGGTTTTAGATAACTATGTAGGAGAATATCTGTTGTTTTTTGTTGAAATTATAAAATGTGTTATGTATTAAAGGATGAAGTGTTGGTGCATATTTATACATAGTCCTGTGGGCTGATGTCCCTAGTTACCAGCCAAACATAAGCAGACAGATAGCTACACCAGAGTTAGGTTTCTGTCCCTTTCGTGGCTCTATTTGCTATCTTCCTAAACAAAGCAAAGAAAGCATACAAAAAGCAACACTAACAACTGTCTTATTTGGTTATGAGTTCAGACTCAGATTCTCTAGTAGCTACCATGTATAGCACTTTCCAACCTGATGGGGACTTCACAGGGTCTGCCATCTGTTCTGTTTACAGGAACTCCTTACTTCACATTGTAGTTATGTTCCTGAAAAATGTGACTTTAAGCAAAATGATGTTAAGCGAATCCAATTTCCCCATAAGAATTAATGTAAATGTGGGGGTTAGGTTTCAGAGAAATATTTTTCACCAGATAAAAGACTATATTATATACACACACACACACATATATATATATATATACACACATACACACACATATAGAGTATAAGTTTTAAACAAACAATTTAATACTGGTACACAGTGATGATGATTGTGAAGTTTGGTTGAGATGGAGGAATCAGAGGGTAGGATATTTCCCAGGGAATGCCTTACTGCTAAATGATGAACTAGCACTCCACTGAGCCCTCGTGGGTTAACTCTCATACTCTTCAAGGCAGCAAGAAAGGAGGGAGGGCAGATAGAGACACATACCCTGTGTTTGTTTGAGAAATAGAGATGCCCATTTCCAATTAGGTATCAAGAGTGGGGTCAGAAGTACACTGCCTTGTTAATTAGATCAGCAAGCCAGTAGCTCTCTCGGTCTGCACAACTTTAAAGGAGCATGTTCCTTAATTGATCAGCAATGTAACAACAAAACATTGTTAACCAGGACAACTTTAAATGAGACATTCCTGTACCACAAAATGCCCTCTCCTGACTCACTCCCCCTATGCTGATGCCTGAGCTCTTCTTTATATTCCAGTTGAGAGTGTGTGCCACTCAGGAGGTGCTAATCAACTATGTCAGCTGATTCCCAGCACCTGTCTGCTGGGCTTCTTTCTGGGCTAGGGTCAGCTGTTCCCTGTCCCCCTGACAGTCTATTAAAGTGGCAGCTCACACTATTACAAGTCCTTTAGCATATTTTCATCTTAATTTGTGGAATAGGCATAGAATATAGGATATGCACCTATAGATACTTTTACACAATTGAATAAATTAATGGGCAATAAAATGGTATCTAATGTATGAAGTTGTTTATATTTAAATTTGTTCATTCATCTACAGAATATATCTGAAGCCCAGACAATAAGCAAATATAGGCATACCCCTTACCAAAGAGTTGATTGTCACAGAAGCAATACAATCTAGCATCTACTTCTACAAGCAGAAGCACTATCCTAGGAACACTGGAAAATGTGTGCCCTTCACATCACAGTCATGCAACTAACACTTAATAACTGTTACATGCTTAGACTTGTGCAAAACTCTTATTGTATTGTAATTATTATTATTATTATTTGGCAGGGATCATGTTTTTGTATATAGCACCTACAACAATGGAACCCTAATTCCAATTGAGGCCTATAGGCATTACTGTAAAATAAAACCAAAACCAACTGAAACTTGCCTGGTTTGGGATTTTGTTACACAACTTGGGTGAAATCGTGGCTCCAATGAGAGTTTTACAAATAACTTCAATGGAGTCGGTATATCACTTCATTAAACTCAGATCAGGTGAATCATGTGTTTGCTAACGTGTATCTTTTTCTTTGTATCCTCTCACTCCATCTGTATGCTGCCTTCCACACTACCCCTGTGCTTGGAATACTCTCCCTGTGCTTGTGCAGTAAGGACTGCCATCAACTCCTTCAGCTCCCCTCTCAAAATACAGTTTTGGTATTTGCCCCACTCAGTGAAATATTAATATGCCAGTTACAAAAATCTAATATATAGCTATGCAAAGTTTGAAAACCCACCTCATGGACTTTGAACTATGTCCATGCCACATCCTATGGCCCTACTCAAGTAGTAGGCTTAAGCCATATATTTATATTCTCCAATTATGAATTTGGGGTTGTAAGCTAGTCTTATTCTGGGCTGTGGGAATTTAGTAATAATAAACAACCTTAACTCAGGCCAGTTCTACACTATAAACTTATATTGGTATAATTATATTGCTCTAGGGTGTGAAAAATTCTCACCTGAGTGATGCAGTTGTACTGACCTAACCCCCAGCGTAGACAGTGTTATGTGGTCAGGAGTGCTTCTCCCGTCAACCTAGCTATTGTCTCTCATGGAGGTGGATTAACTATGCTGATGGAAGAAGTTCTCCCGCTGGCATAGTAGCATCTTCACTGATGTGCTAGAGTCGTGCACAGCAGTATTTTAAGTGTAGACCTGCCCTCAGTTTGCAGCAAACCTGGGTTGGCTTATGGATTTGCATAGAAACCACATGTAAACTTGCCATTTTTGCTGGCTTTGTCATGGAAGCCAGGAGAAATTTGATGGGTTTGACTGTTTTGTTTTAGTTGACTTGAAAGAGAAAACTAAGAGATTCAAGTCCACGTTAATCAAAAACAAAATAAGAGCAGGGGGAACACTACAGAAGTGATACAATATTTTATTCAATCTATAAATATTATTTCATCTGTTCTAAGCAAAGAAAACACTTGTCTCTTAAAAAAATAGACTTTAACATCAGCACCAGTGCCTTCAACTTCTGAGTTATATTTTTAAGCCATGTGGTTTCATGTGGACCTGGTAATGGTTAATGGCTGCTAGAGGCAGGTAGGGCCAGTTATCTCATGGCACAAATGTGGTGACCAGTGACATCTCTACCCCAGGAAGTTCAGTGGTCTCGTGGCAGGGTGGTCTAGAGAATAGTGCACCGGTGGGGGACTCAGAAGCCCAGGTTCTGTTGCTGACCACCCCCTTGGGCCTGCTGAATAACCAGAGCCCACTTGGTGGTTTCCCTACCTAGGAACAGGGCCCTTCCCTGTGGCTGGCCTCGCCCCGCGTTCCGTCCACCACGCGATGATTGGCTGCTGGGCGAAGGGAGGGCGGCTGCTATTGGCTGGGGGCTGAGGGCACGTGCCGTGCTGGCTGTTGACCGGCTCCGCGTGCTGCAGGCTGGAAGGCGCGAGATGGCGGAGGCGCTGGATGAGCCCCACGGACGGCGGCGGCAGTCCCGGGGGCTGTTGTGTGTCAGGTGCTCGCGACGCGGAACAGTCCTCTCCCAAGGTGAGAGGGAGCCGAGCGCTGCGGTCCCGGGACCTTCCCCTGCACCCTGAGAGGCGGGTCCCAACGGCTCCCCCGTCCCTCGGGGCTCTGCGACCGCGCGGGGGCCAGCTCGGCTCCGTTTAGTTAGCCGGACCCAGGGCTGGGAGCGCCGGGCTGCCCCGCCCCCACGGCTCCTTCAGCCGTTGGCAGGAGGGGCCCCAGTGTGGTGTCAACGAGGCTGCGCTGTCCCGACCGCGGGCCCCTGAGAGACCCCGACCTTTCTCCGCTCGAGTCTGGGTCTCCCCCTGCTGAGGTTCCTCGGCCCTGGCGGCTCCCTCGTGCCGGGCTCATAAGTTTCCCCTCGCCCGAGGGTAGCGGTGCTGCTGGGAGAGGCTGTGGGAGATGCCGCTTCGCTTGTGGCCGGGAGTGTCCCTGCCGCTGCCCGTCAGCCGTGGGCTTTCAACTGCAGATACTCGCCTCTGCTGGCACAGGGCGCTCTTGTGCTCGGGGCAGGGCCGGCTCTAGATTTTTTTGATACCCCGAGCAAAAAAAAAAAAAAAAGGGGGGGGGGGGGGGGGGGGAGAGCAAAAGAAAAAAAAGGGGGGGGGTGGGCAGCCAAATTGTGTCACTCAAAGAATGGTCGCGTGCCACCTCATGCACCTGCTTCCTCGTCTGGTGCTTGGAACCAGCCCTGGCTGGGGCACAATTCGGCCTCTAGTGATCTGCTCCACCCTTCAATGGGCACGTGATCAAGAGGCCAGTCCCACCTACCCTGAAAGCCTGGTCCTGCTGCCCACAGACACTGTGGCCCGCATCGGACGGGAGTGCAAAGGGATGAAGGTCAGCAAAAAGAAACAAAACCTGGAGTTGGGAGAAAGAAGACCAAATATGGATGTGCTGAATACTTATAATGTATTCAGCACATCCATATTTAATATCAAATCAAATTATTTTACATAATGTAAAAGTACAGTAACTCCTCACTTAATGCTATAGTTGTGTTCCTGAAAAATGTGACTTTAAGCAAAATGATGTTAAGCAAATCCAATTTCCCAATAAGAATTAATGTAAATGGGGTGAGGGGCACATTCCAGGAAAAAAAAATTTGCCAGACAAAAGGCATTGTGTACATTTTAAACAATCTTTAAACAAGCAATTTAAAACAGGTATAAGTTTTAAACAATTTTAAACAAGCCATTTAATACTACAGTCATCGTTGCTGACATGCAGTTCAACAAGGACAAGTGCAGAGTCTTGTACTTAGGATGGAAGAATCCCATGCACTGCTACAGAGTAGGGACCAAATTGCGAGGCAGCAGTTCTGCAGAAAAGGACATCGGGGTTACAGCAGGGGTGGGCAAACTATGTCTCGCGGACCACATGTGGCCTGCTGGCCATTTTTATTTGGCCCGTGAGCTCAGGCTGGGGGCACAGTGTGCCCTCCCGGCCCAGTGGCCGGGCCCAGCCTGGCATTCCGCGGGGTCCCGCCCTCCTGGCCCGGCGGCTGGGCCCTGCCTGGCGTTCCGTGGGGCCCTGCCTTTCCAGCACTGTGGCCAGCTGAGTGTGGTAAGAAGGGCAGGACTTAGGTGGTGGATCCTGGTGGTTGGTGGTTAGGGTGGGGGACCTCTGAAGGGGGTAGTCAGGGAACAAAGCATGGGGGCTTAGATGGGAGGTGGGTTCGGGGGGCTGTTAGGATGGGGGGGGGTCTCCAGAGGGGGCAATCACGGGACAAGGAGCAGGGGAGGTAGGTTGGATGGGTCAGGGATTCTGAGGGGGGCAGTCAGGGAGTGGAGGTTGGGTAGGGGGCGAGGTCAGGGTGTTTTGGGAGGCACGGCCTTCCCTATCTCAGCACAATTTTTAACCCCAGTGTGGCCTTGGGGCCAAAAAGTTTGTGCACCACTGGGTTACAGTGAACGAGAAGCAGGACATGAGTCAACAGTGTGCCCTTGTTGCCAAGAGGGCTAACGGAATTTTGGGTTGTATAGGTAGGGGCATTGCCAGCAAATTAAGGCGCGTGATCATTCCCCCTCTATTCGACATTGATGAGGCCTCATCTGGAGTAGTGTGTTCAGTTTTGGGGCTGACACTACAAGAAAGATGTGGAAAAATTGGAAAGAGTCCAGTGGATGGCAACAAAAATGATTAGGGGCCTGGAGCACATGACTTATGAGGAGAGGCTGAGGGAACTGGGATTGTTTAGTCTACAGAAGAGAAGATGGAGTTGGGATTTGATAGCTGCTTTCAACTACTTTGGGGATTCCAGAGGATGCATCTAGACTGTTCTCAGTGGTAGCAGATGACTGAACAAGGAGAAATGGTCTCAAGTTGCAGTGGGGGAGGTTTAGGTTGGATATTAGGAAAATCTTTTTCGCTAGGAGGAGGATGAAGCACTGGAATGGGTTACCTAGGGAGGTGGTGGAATCTCCTTCCTTAGAGGTTTTTAAGGTCAGGCTTAACAAAGCACTGTCTGGGATGATTTAGTTGGGGTTGATCCTGCTTTGAGCAGGGGTTTGGACTAGATGACCTCCTGAGGTCCCTTCCAACCCTGATATTCTATGAAGCAGTGGAAACATCATTGCTGAATATGTTGAAATGGGAGGTGCTGCTGCCTTACCCCACACAGGGCACTGCAGACAATGAGGCAGGCAAGGAGGCTGAAGGTGCGGTAGGCTAGGAGAAGCAAGTTGTGCAGAAGCAGCAGCAGCTTCCTCTACAGTGCAACCACCAGGGATGAGGCGGCTGAACCTTCAGCCCTCTCACTCCACCCCTTCCCCCAAACCCCTACTCTTAACCCACCTCTTCTTCCCCTCTTTATTCTGCACACGTGCTGCCTGTGGCAATCAGCAAGTTTGTGGTGTTCAGGAGGAAGAGGGAGCCTGTGTGATGAGTCCTTGCTCCTCTCCCCTCCCTCCTGATCCTCTGAAGAGCTAATGGGGGTTGTGGGGCCAGCGGCTGAAGAGCTGTTTAGCAGCCAGCCCCAGGGCCATCAGAATAGCAGCCCAGGTCAGCCCTGTGGGTGTTGAATACCCCCTATTTTTTCTCTGTGCATGCTTGAGCTCCTGCGCACCCATGGAGTCAGCACCTAAGGGAGAAAATACGTAGATTAGTGTTGAATGTAACTACTTTTTAAATAGACACTAGTTGTGTGCTGTTTGGCATTTACAAAAAATCAATGTAGTTTAACAATCTGCAGTAGAGAGGGCACTTTTTACATTTAAACAAAAAAGGGTTTGAAACAGTTTCTACAAAAAGAAACTCATGTATTGAGAGTCCAAAAAATTCTGAGCACAAAGGGATAATATTTTAGATATACACAAACTTGTGTGTCACTTCAATTATTACAGTGATTTTTATGCGGAGTTAGCTGAACTGGTGCAATTACGTGTGTGATAAGTCATGTTTATACTAATGTAAAAAGATTATGTCTGTTTAGCTTAAAGCAGTAGTTTTACAGGTGCTAGCTAAATAGTTATTTTTGATGCCTGTGTTGTTATAGTTATGGCTGCTTTTCCCCTGGTACTTCCCTGTATTTGTAGAATTTCCTGTCAGTACAATTCAGTGATCACTGAGTTTTAGTACATCAGCAACTGACTGGAGCCAAGTCAGTTTCACTGTGTTTTTTGTTTTGCAGAGATGGGGAAATGGCTGTTACCACTAGACTAGAAGTTCCCAAACTTGTTTTGTGGCTTGGCCAGGGTAAGCCCCTGGCATGCAGTAAAATGTTTTGTTTACCCAAGTGGCCATAGGTTCGGCCACTCGCAGCTCCCACTGGCCGCGGGTCAGACCACCACTTCCTACAGGTCCCGTTGGCCGGGAATAGCAAAACACGGCCAGTGGGAGCTGCGAGCGGCCGAACCTATGGCCACTTGGGTAAACGAAACATCTTGCAGCAAGCCATGGAACAAGTTTGGGAACCTCTGTGCTAGACTATGGGAGGCAAAGATCTTTCTGTGCACCTGGCTTTTTCTTGGAGTACCATTATTTTTGATTATCTTTATAAGTGTCTGAAACTGTAACATTGCATGCAGTGTTGTTGTACCTATATTGGTCCGAGGATATTAGACATGAAGAGCTCTGTGTAATCTTGAAAGCTTGTGTCTCTCACCACAGAAGTTGATCCAGTAAAAGGTATTACCTCCTCCACCTTTTCTCTCTGAAACTGTAACATTGTCCTGAAAATGCTGCTGGATTACTTCATCAGCAAGGCCAATGCTTTTGCAAGATTGTGTAGCTATACTTTAATACGGTAACAGTCACTTTTTTAATGTTGGTAATTGTAAAAGACTCAGCAGTAAATTTGAGTTTTTCTAACTTGATTTCATCAGGAGCTCGTCATCATGCATTACAGTGTGGACATATCTTTTGTGAATTGTGTTTATCGGTAACACAGGAGTCAAGTATAATAGTGTGTCTTGACTGTGAGGTAAGTGTTTGTTCCACAAACATGTCAAGATCCTTTGTAGAATTATTTGTAATTTTAAATATAGTATTAAGCAGCTAAAGGGAGCTTTCAGATAATGTGAAGAGGACAAAAACCAATCTTGTGTTATCTGAGATATCATACTTGTATACTATTAAATACTAAATTTTTTTTTTTTTGTTAAAAAAAAAAGAAAAATCTCCATGGTACAAAAATATTTTCACTAGTCGTTTCTTTTCTTTCTTTCTAGCTTAAGGTATGATAAATAAGGTTAAGATTCTGTCATGGATATTTTTAGTAAAAGTCAGGGACAAGTTGTGGGCAATAAAAATTCATGGAAGGCCACAATTGTCCCTGTCTTTTATTAAAATACCCAGTGTGGGGGGCTAGCAGTCAGAGTGCTGCTCTGGTGGCCCTGGGGTTGGCTGGTGCTCCGTGACCTCCATGGCAGAATCACATCCTTAACTGAATATACACATTCATCATTAACTTTAAGGGTTTCTCTTTACTGCAGAGTTGACTCAAGTTATAATTTGACTGTCACCCTACTAGAGTCTGGTTCCCACTCAAACCTTTAATTTGAGAGTGGTGTGCTTTTAATATGAGTTGGCTAACATATTGGGCTATAAAGCTCAAGTTAGCACAACTCATTAGCTGTTGAAACAGCCACTATCATATAGGCTCAGATTTGCTCCACTCAAATTACACTAGTTCCCCAATACCTTCCCAACATTTTCTTCTGTGCCCAGAAAGGACAGACAGTTCAGTGGGAAATAATTTGTAGCATGGCTCATCTTGATGCTGCACAAAGAATGGCCCAAGTAAGTGCAGGAACAGTGTGGACGCAGCAGGTTTAGTGGTATGTGTCGTCCGTGTCACTCCCTCCGCCCCCCAAGTGTGGTGTAGCTAACTCAAGAGAAGAAACTGGAGCATAGCTAACTCAAGTAAACTCTGCAGTGAAGACCTAAGTTCCCTGTAAGCTGCGCAGACACACAGCAGACTAATTAGTGCCATGCAAGCGCTCAGGGAACCCCGCCCGCCAGGACCTGGTGGGGCAGGCAGAATGTAGGCAGCTCTGGTCGGACTGCTATGGTGGCTGGGGGAAGGGCAGCCAGAATGCAGGCAGCCCCGGTCGGACCTCCTCCGGCAGCCAAGTGAGGGGCGGCAGAAACGCAGGCAGCCGTGGCCTCAGAGCTGCTGCAGTGGGGAGAGGTTCATCTTCCCCTCCCCACAAGGTGCTTCTGGGGGTGTGTGGGGAGAGAGCTGAGGGGGAGTCCTCTCTCTCTCTGCTGTAGCTCCAGCACATATTCCTGCACCCCTACACTAGACACAATAAATTGATCCCCGATAGATGCCCCACTGATCTGGTGGGTAGCGTAGACGTACCCTTAGACTAACATACTTGACTCAGTCACGATATGTGTGTATGTAGTAGAACTTGATAGCCAGCTTGGTATGAAAGGCCCAAAATGAGTTTATATTTTATCTGGTATTGGCTAAAGTTGAATTTTTTTAAAAAGTGTAGAGTGCATAATTGTAAACATAAATGTTAAAGCAGTTTTATTATTTTGACTTGAAAGGCTGTTACCTCTGTAAATACAAACCAAGATTTCTACTCTGTGGATGACTATGTGGAAGAAGGACTTCATACAAGAAAACTGCAGGTTGCAAAGTACGTGTTATGTAAATCTTGAGATTACTCTAGTTTTTTAAATCAAATTTTTTATTGAAGTATATCTTACAATATAATTTGTCAGAGAATGGCAATGAATATATATATAAAATTTGATACTACTTTATAATGAACTTTTTTCCTTAGATTCCTGGTAAGAACAACAAATGTGGCTAATGTAAGATGTATCTGACTTTATTTGCTTAGAAAGGGGCTCTTAATTCTGCAGTGCAGAGTTTCTATTTAATGTTATGACAAATCTTACATAGCTCTTACTGTTGATCTTCATCTACAGCACCCTTGGTATTTGTTCTTCGAGTTCAGTTGTGTGGGTTTTTAATTTGGCCAGTGAAAGTTTGCCCTCGGCTTTCAAAGAATTGCATTTATATTATCAATGTATATTAAGAGTCAGAGAGGTAGCTGTGTTAGTCTGGAATTGCAGAAGTGACAAAGAGTCCTGTGGCACCTTAAAGACTAACTAAAGTATTGGAGCATAAGCTTTCGTGGGCTAATACCCACTTCGTCGGATGCATGCAGACGAAGTGGGTATTAGCCCACGAAAGCTTATGCTCTAA
>ML677348.1:4677654-4756400 GCA_007922305.1 Dermatemys mawii
TTAGAGCATAAGCTTTCGTGGGCTAATACCCACTTCGTCTGCATGCATCCGACGAAGTGGGTATTAGCCCACGAAAGCTTATGCTCCAATACTTTAGTTAGTCTTTAAGGTGCCACAGGACTCTTTGTCACGTCTATATTAAGAGTGTTGTCACTATGAAGAATGAATGTATGTACTGTGGTTTTCATGGTACACAATAGGTGAAATCTTGGTCCCATTAAGATTAATGGCAAAACTCCCATTGATTTCACTAGGGTAAAGATTTCACCCGGTAGATATTGCTAGTTAATAGTCTCAGGACTCAACATGGTTAAAATGAAACATTATATTGCCTGCAAAGAATGTATTAAAGTAGTTTTGTATTAAAGTATTTAAATTAAATTGTATTAAGTTAAATAATACAATTAATACAGTATTTATATTTAATAGTGTATTAAATTATTACTATATTAAATTATATTTAATACTGTATTAAGTAATACAGTATTAAATTAAATTGTATTAATTGTATTAAAGTATTTTAAAGGGATTTTTGGTTAATGTGGGTGTTAAAAAATAAATCTCTGTCTGGGATTTCTCTCCACCGGACTGCGGGGGAGGGCAGGGTGTCTTGGCTTTGTGGGGGGTGTCCTCCTTTTGCTCTCTTACCTCTGCCCTACTCCGTTCCGGTCTCTGTGTGGTAGGAAGGGAGGGGCACCCTCTCCCTCTTCAGAAGTCGCTGTGAGCCGCCATTTTGTGTGTGGTGGGGGGGCGAGCTGCCATGTTGTCTCTGGTGGGGGCCCTATCTGCTGGCCCAGGGGTAGGGTTATTAAATGTCAGGAGTTTTCAGTTAAAAATAGTGTCGAGGGGAATTTGAAAAACTCTAAAAATGTCTGGGATTTGGGGTTGACAGAGTAACCTGGCTGGACTGAGCCGCTCGCATGTGGCCTCAGCGGTCACAGTCTTTCCTTTCCCCTCTGCTCTCCTCCAGCTTCCCTCTGCCCACGTGCCCTGCAGTTTTTTTGAGTTTTTGAGTTAAATTTTGTGAGTTTAGAAAAATATTGTAAAACATTTAATGTATTGACAAATACTTTGTATGATTTCACAGTACCTGCATTGATACAGCTATTTTTATACCTGATTTAGAAGTTAATGCAACACAGACACAGTATTGTTGTTTAATGATTTTGCATATATTTATTTTTTCCCACAGTTGCTTCAGCCCATGAAGCCCCTTCAACAATTAATATGACCCTTGACTCATAAAGTTTGGAGACCCCTGGTCTAATCATAAAAATATGATAGGTGACACTGCAGGAATGATGTTATCTCCCTGTGTGCTCCAGAATACACTGTTCTTTTAGTAATATGGTTATAAGGAATAACCAGCATGGATTTGTCAGGAATAAATCATGCCATACTAATCTAATCTCCTTCTCTGACCGGGTTACTAACCTAGTAGATGGTAGGGAGCAGTAGATGTGATAATCTTGATTTCAGTATGGCTTTTGACACTGTTCAATATGACAGTCTCTCAAGCAAACTAGGGAAATATGGTCTAAATGGAATTGCTCTGAAGTGGTGCCCAACTGGCTGAAGGATTATACTCAAAGGAACGCTGTCAGACGGACAGTATATCTAGTTGGGTCTCACAGGGAACAGTCTGGGGACATTAGTCAATATTTTAATGAATGATGTGGATAAATGAATGGACTGTGTTTACAAAAGTTGTGGATAACATCAAGTTGGGAGGTGTAGCTAGCACTCTGGAGGGAGGACGGGATTTAAATTCAAAATTGTCTTGACAAATTGGAGAATTAGTCTGAAATCAACAAGGTGAAATTCAATAAAAACTAAGGCAAAGTTCTTCTCTTAAGAAAGAAAAACCAAGTATTCAACATTTTGTAGTTGTGTAACAGGTTAGGAGAACTAGCACTGAAAGGAGTTTTGGGGGGTTATAGTGGATCAAAAAAATTAAATGCGTTAATATGTGAAAGAGGCTAATATAATCCTGGAGTTTAATAGGAGTGATGTATGTAAGACATGGAAGGTAATTGTCTCTCTCTGTTTCACACTGGTGAGGCCTCAGCTGAAGTATTGTGTTCAAATCTGGGCACCACACTTTAGGAAAAACGTGGACAACTGTAGAGAGTCCAGAGGAAAGCAACCAGAATGAAGGTTTAGAAAACTTTACCTATGAAGAAAGGCTTTTTTTTTTTTTTTTTTTTTTCCCCCTAAACTGACTTAGTTTCAAGAAAAGAAAACTCAGAGGAAACCCTTAAAATATGTTAAGGCTGTTATAAAGAGGAGGATGATCAGTTGTTCTCCATGTCCAATGAAAGTAGAAGTAAAAGGAAAGGGCTGAATCCCAAGAAGGGAGATGTAGGTTAGATATTAGGAAAAACTGTCTAACTATAAGGGATGATAAGCTCTGGAAGAAGCTGTCAAGGGAGGTTGTGGGAAATCCCCATCATTGGAGGTTTTTGAGTACAAGTTAGACAAACGGCTGCTAGGGATGGCTAGGCCTGCTTGGTCCTGCCTCTGCATGGTGGGCTGGACTTCATGACCTCTTAAGGTCCCTTCCAGCTCTATGCAGTTATGGTTCATCGTGTAGCCAGACTGAGGGAGAACATCTGGAAACTGAATAGCTATTCCATTCTCTTTCAGGTTCGGTTGCAGGGAAGGCTTACTCAATTCAAACTTCTGTGAATGGACCCACTTCATCTGTGGGTCCAGCAAAAAAGACTTTTATCTGAGAATCCAGATGTGACAGAGATGCCATCTGATACTGTGGTGAAGTTCACAAGACTCAAGTCTTGGGATACTTCAGCATCACACTGACTACACCTCTGAGACCATCGCCCAAAATATCAAATCTGAACTCTACGCCTTAAGGTTTCTACAAGTAATCCCTGGCCTCACACACACACACAGCCACTGTACTGTGGACTGGATGTGGGCCTGAGAAATTCATGCTGTCCTGGTCATATCACTTCCTCCTTTGAACAGAATTAAAACATTGCCTCATTCCTTGGCAAGAAGAAACTACTGTTGTTCGCCTTTAAACTCTTAAACTCTTCTAAGTTCCAAATTTTATTTGTTGGCAGCCTGCCCAGCCAAGAGGCTGAGGGCCGCATAAAAATTATTGAAACACTGACTAGGGCTAATAGATATTCTAGCATCAAAGCACTCTCTTTCCAATTCCACCTGTGACAGAAAAATAGGGAAGAGGGGAAAAAACATGAGTCTTGGTGGCTGATCTGATTCAAATATACTTAAGTTACAGGAGACCTATTTCTCATTTATTCTTAACCACCAAAGTGAACTTGGTGTAAAGTATACTTATACATAAAGTATACAATATATGGCATAAGGTTCTTTATACTGCTAGTGAGGAAGAAAGGTGATCTTATAGTATAAATGAGAATTAGGTCCAAAGAACTTCTACAAACTATGCAACCTCTCTAAAGGAGTCAGAGCATCCCTTTCTTCTGACATAGATGCAGTAAAATCATGTATTGCTGAACTTATTCAGACTGTAAATCACTTCATAGACCCAAATTTCACAAGACTTTGGATGTGAGACTTGTCTTCAAAGGTTATCATGCTCATCTGGTGTGATCTCAAAGTCCACCAAAAATAGCAACCTGAGTGCAGGACCAGGAACTCAACACATTCCTCCCAAGCATTCTTTTGGGAAGGTTCTGTGGTCTGTTATGCAGGAGGTCAGATTAGATTACCATAATGTTCCTTCTGGCCTTGGAATCTGTGAAATATGCACCATTCATACAAACAGTAGCCATGGAAATTTTAACAGCAAATCAGGACCACCACCTGCATGTCTGCTTGTTGCTGCTCTTGCCTGGTACAAGAGAGTAGGGAGAAGCTGATATCCCTGCTGACAGATTGTTAGTGCATCTTTTGGGAAGAATCTACGACTTACAATACATTTTAATGGTCTAAATGGTGCTAAATCTGTCACTTGATGCTAGAGAATTTTCAAACCACCACCGTCTAATCTCAAGTTTCCTGAACAAGCTAATTGATAAGGTAGCAAAAAAGAGTGTCAAATGTTATATCATGTCCTGATATCTAGTATCCTTCTCATTAAGGCTATAGGTCAGAGCATGGTACGGAGACAATACTTGTTGAATTACTTCCTCCTGTCCAATAATAAGGAAAGTACATCTTTAATTATCAATCATCCCACTGAGCGTATCTGTGGCATTTGACCAAGTACAAGTGTTACCATTTCAGGATGGGAAAAACAGAACCGCTGAGAAATCGCTCAGATCCTTTTCCTTGGAGTGATCTTCGAGGGTCCTTTATAAGTAACTGTTCCTCTACCTCCAGTGCTTTCACCTGCAGAATGCCAGAAGTCTCAATCCTCCTTCCCATATTATCTCTCTATATAAGTAATCAGTTAAACATACTAGACAGTGCAGGTTGGCATGCTAGCAGTATCTAACATCAAGCTTACAGTTCATTCACATCAAATGCAAAAATTGGCATTGAGTTTTCAGTGCTTTGCTGAAGTCCACTGAAGGGCACCTAACTAAAGTTGAATCCAAGTAAGATTGGGATGATGCTGGAAGGAAAAGGAACAAAATCTAAGAACTTGTCCCCTCTATAACATCTTCCACTGTAGTAGGAATAGGAGTGGAGAGGTTATATTTACTTTTGTATTTGGCATAAGTGTGATGGCTGCTGGAATACTTGTGTCCAGTTCTGGTATCCACATTTCAAGAAGAATATTGATAAATGTAAGAGTTCAGAGAAGAGCCATGAGAATGACTAAAGGTTTAGAAAACATGTCTTATAGTGATTTGAGCACCTTGTTTATCTATTTAGCTTAACAAAGAGATGGCTAAGCGGTGATTTGATTGCAGTCTATAAATACCTGTGTGGGGAACTAATATTTAATAATGGGCTCTTCAGTCTATCAGAGAAAGGTATAACATGATCTAGTGGCTGGAAGTTTGAAGCGAGACAAATTCAGACTGGAAATGAAGCATGAATTTTTAACAGTGAGAGTAATTAACCATTGGAACAATTTACCTTGGATTATGGTAGAATCTTAATCACACTTTTTTAAAAAATCACAACTGGATGTCTTTCTAAAAAGATTTGCTCCTGGAATTATTTTGGGCAAGTTCTGTGCCTGTGTTATACAAGAGGTCAGACTAAATTATTACAATGCTCCCTTCTGGCCTGAGAATCTATAAGGAGGGTGTGGAGGAAGGAGAAAAATTTGCAAAATGAGAATCAGAATGGTCTTTAATGCATTTTTTAAGAAATGCAGTTTCTTCTACATGACTTAAATGTTTGTTTTGGTAAAATTAGGAACTACGTCCCAGATGTCAAAGAGAAAAATGTTCAGTCTGCTTATTCAGACTATCATCTAAATTTCAAACCAGTTTGGATTACATCAGCAGGAGACATGGTATGTAAATGTTGTTTTTTATTATAGTTATTTTTATACTACTTTCATATCAAGTGTTTCACTTTTTACAATGTGCAAGCAGGCTGTAGTCTTACAAGCTTGGCATCTTTGTTTGGATTTACATGTGACTGTACTACAAATAACGAATAATAGAGCAGGGGATAGCTCAGTGGTTTGAGCATTGGTCTGCTAAACCCAGGGTTGTGAGCTCAATCCTTGAGGGGGTCATTTAGGGATATGGGGCAAAAATCTGTTGGATGATTTAATTGGGGATTAGTCCTGCTTTGAGTAGGGGGCTGGACTAGAAGGTCTCCTGAGGTTCCTTCCAACCCTAATATTCTATGATTCTAAGAATGTGATGCAGACCAGCATTCTGTGCTCATCTGACTAAATGTCTAGAAGCCCAAGTTGGTTCTAAAAGCTAAGAACAGAGCCCTAAAATGTACAGCTGGTTAAAGTGCTTATTTAAGTGCTTGTTCATGCCGATTCCATTCTAGGTCTGCATGTGTCCATGTGCACAGTTGTTGGAGATTTTTTGTCTTAGCAGAATCCATAGGGTTGCTGCTCTCATGTGTCGGTATACAAGGTGCTGCCAGCCCTATAATCTCTCAGTTCCTTCTTACCACCCATAGTGGTTAGTTAGAGTGCTTTGCCTTGCATAGCAAGGGCTAGCGGTATTGTCTCTTCTTACTATGAGCCTTAGGGGCTTGTAAATAGTTGTTTAGTTAGAATTACAGTGGGACTTCGCCCCAGGCAGTGCATGTGCCTGTCTCCGGAGTTTAAGCCCTGCATGGACTGGAACAGGCCTATGCCTGTAAGTGACCCCGCAGCAGCTGCCTCGAGTGCTTGGGGGAATCATACATGAAGGACAAATATCGTATCTGTAAAAAATTTCGACCCAGGCCTCAGAGAGGAATATTCATTTGAGGGCTCCCCTCTTGGAGGGTGCCCTCTGGCCAGCTTCCGAGCCATCCTGCCAAGACTCAACTCCTGCTACCTCTGCCTCAGTACACAGCGCACACCAGGCTCCGCTCAGCACTGCTCTCTGTTGCCAGTGCCCAGAAAAAACGAAGAAGCAGAGCTCCCTGGCATTGGGCAAGAAAGGTCATGGAGCATCAGGCAAGGGACCCAGTTCAGGCTGTCCAGCCACTCTGGAGCCGCATGGATGTGCCACCTTGGGGAAATAGTTGATGGCACCAGGTTCGGTGCATGAAGCACACACAGTCTGGGTAGAGGAGATAGTACCCACCCAAAACCTCCTTTCCCGTAGCTGTACAGTCGTCCTTATTCCCAGACAATGCGTCACAGGACCCTCGAGGGCCAGCCTGCCAGATGATTTTAAAGAACACCAGGCCCTGCTTTGATGGGTGACTGAGAACTTAGGCCTACAGGTGGAGGAGGTAGCCAGGCAGGCAGACACCTTGTTCAGTGTGCTCTCAGCCTCTACCGCCCCCAAGTTGCACTACCAGTGCATGATGGGGTCCTGAAAATTGCCATGTACTTTGTCAGAACCAAAGGTTTCAATTAACTTTTTATACCAGTTCACTTCTGGGCTCGCTGATAAGTTCTGTGGCCAATGAGAAGAACAAGCAGAGGCATACCAATTAAACTCCCAGAAATAAAGAGGCCAAAAGAGTGGACTTTTCGGGAGAAAAAATTATTTGACAGACAGTCTGCAATTCCAGGTGGTGAACCACTGGGCCCTCTTGGGCAGGTGCAACTTTAACTTATTGGACTCCCTCTGTAAGTTCAAAAAGTCCCTCCCTCAAGGTATGGCCCAGGAATTTGGCACCCTGGTGGAGGAGGTTACTGTGGCAGCGAGCTGCTCCCACCAAGTGACATGAGATGCAGCAGACTCAGCAGCTAAGGTGGTCGTTTCAGTGGTGGTCACAAGGTGCAGCTCCTGGCTTCAGACCGCTGGCCTGTCCCAAGAGATGCAGACCTTGATCCAGGGCCTCCCATTTGATGGGAATGGACTCTTTTGCAAGGCAAATGGATGCAAGGCTGCATGGGTCTCTGGGTATGCATACACCATAGTCTGCAAGGAAGCAGTGCCAGCTCCCCTTACTGCCAAGACCCATGGCAGCCTCATCAAGGGTCTGCAAGGAGAAGTGATAGAGACACGAGTTTTAGTCCTTGCTGCCCTTCCTCGTCTCGCTCACCCACACAGCCCAGCCCGGCAAAGCATCCTGGTGGCTAGAAGCACTCATTTTGAAGGTGCACTCGCAACCTATGTCCCAGCCACCTTGTGATCAGTGTGCAAGAGACGGGGTCAGAGACAGGCTGGTGTCAGAGATCAGAGGTGCCTTTTGATTCAGGCTGGTAACAGAGTCATTTTGGCATTGGAAACTGGAGATCAGCGTGCAGAGTGAAGTGTGGCATCATAGCAAGCTAGAAGTCTGTGTTTGTTCAGACAGCTTCCTGGGACACACTCCTGGCGAAGTAGTGAGCCATGGGCCAATCTGAAGGCCACAGGGTGCTGTTGCTCTAGACACTTTGGGTGGTATTTCCAGTGGCACTTAATTTCCACAGAGCTTCTAGGTGGCCTCCTAGTGGTAACATCAGCTGCCCCAGGTTTTGCAGACCTCAGTTCAAGTCCTGCAGAACCTTACAGTAGGTGATTTTACTGGTAAGTCCTGAATTACATGTGTTGATAGCATCTTTTACCACAATGTCCCCTATGAGTTTACAGTTCTGTCTCTATAAATATTCTTGTTTTGATCTCGTATGCTCTTGGAGCAACCAGATGAACCACCTTAGCTTTATCTCCCCAAAAACCATTTCAAATTTCAGCAGATTCTCCTGGGCATAGATCCCTCAAGTGCACTATGATTTTGTCATCGCATAGTGGGACTTCTGTATGCTTTACTACTTTCCCATCTGTATCTGTATTTGTTCCTGAGCTGCACCCCATTTGATCTTCAGCTGAGAAAGTATAGTTTGTATCTGACGTCTCACCAGAAGCTCTGCAGGTAACTTACTATGTTTTAATGGTGCTGCTCTCTAATTCAGCGATGCAAGAAGAGGATCTTCGATTGCATGTGTTGCTTTTTTAAATAGTCTCAACAATTTTTACACCATATTCTGCAAATCCATTTCCCTCTGGATACCTAGGACTAGAAGTAATATGTTAAAACCAAGACTTTTGCAGACAAGTTCAGAAGTCTGTTCTTGAAAGCTGTTTGTCAGTCCTAACTACTTGTGGAATCCCAAACCTGGCGGAAATAGCATTGAATTTCTACATGACCTGGTTGGATGTGACCTCGGTCAATATTTCTACCTCTGAGTAGTTTGAGTATGCATCAAGTATAACCAGACAGTCTATCTTCTAGGGCAGAGGTAGACAACCTAGGGCAGAGGTAGACAACCTAGGGCACAGGTGCGAAAGGTGGCACACAAGCTGATTTTCAGTGACATTCACTCTACTTCCATCCTGGCCACTGGTCTGGGGGGCTCTGCATTTTAATTTAATTTTAAATGAAGCTTCTTAAACTTTTTAAAAATCTTATTTACTTTACATACAACAATAGTTAAGGTGCCACAGGACTCTTTGTCGCTTCTGCAGATCCAGACTAACATGGCTACCTCTCTGATTCTTAACAATAATTAAGTTATATATTAAAGACTTATAGAAAGAGACTTTCTAAAAAATGTTAAAATATATTACTGGCACATGAAACCTTAAATTAGAGGGAATAAAGAGACTCGGCACACCACTTCTGAAAGGTTGCCGACCCCTGTTCTAGGGTATCGATATCTACACCCATTCACCAGCTGACACATCCATATTTAACACTGGTTCTTTAGGTATGGTTGTCTTATGAGTTTGGCATGTGGCATAAATATTTACCATATCAGTGATGTAGTTGTTCATGCTTAGCCAATAGAGTGCTTCCCATGCCCTTCTTTTGCACTTCTCTATACCCAAGTGATGTTCATGAATGACCTTTAGCATGTTTGTTTTTTTCCTGAATTCAAATGGAATCACAATGTGCTCTTACCTATGAGAGAGACACATTCAACCAGACAGTTAATGGCTGAACGGAACATACTGTTTTAGGCATGCATTGTTTGTTTTTTCTGTCAGTGTGTGAAGTATGCCCCATCCCCTGCTCCTCTCTCTTTCCCCCCCCCCCCTCCCCCCCCCCCCCCCGTCTCCTGTACACTGCGAAACAGCTGATGGAGGCAGGATTGAGGTGCTTCGGGAGAACGGGGAGCAGTTGATCGATGGTGGACAGGAGGCACTGAGGGGAGGGAGGACCTGGTTGCTAATGGATGCTAAGCACCCACTAATTTTTTTCTGCAGGTGCTCCAGCACTGGAGTACCCACAGAGTTGGCACTTGTGCACCAAACCTGTAGGTTTCTCAACTTTTTATTACTTCTATTGCAGTTCTTGCTGATGTTTGCCTCTCAGGGCCACAGGTACCTTCTTGGATGCATATAAACAGGGTTTTCATCCTTCTTCAAAATTTTGTGTATGACTAGCAGTTTTTCCAAATTTTTGAACAAGTCTTTCTGTACTACAGTTTGGATGTCTTGCAACAAGTTGTATTCTATATTACATAGCTTGCATATGGGTCACAGTTGACTTGATTACAGTCCTAGTATTGGTTTTCTATCTCCTCTAATAATAACAATGGTATTCTTAGTCTTTTTTTTCTTGTGTGTCAGACTGAGCTGGCATCTGCCCACCACAGAAATAGGGAGTGCATTGTAAGCTGTCAGGATATTTGCCTATTTCTCCAGTGAGGGGCTTATATTTCAAAGTTTGCCATACTTGTACTGCTATTACATTGGTGTCAGCACCTGTATCTCCTATGTGTGTGATTTGTGAACCATTAGTATTAAGAGTGATGAACTAGTTGTGTACCAGCATCCATTGCTGCATGGTATCGGCATACACTGGTTCCTCCAGTGGTGCTATCACCATATTCCTGCATTGCATTCACAGTTTTCTAATGTCTGCATTGATTAGCAGAATAGTTGTACTTGTGACACACTGCACTTTTGTCCAAATGCTGAGCATTGTCTGTATGCATGTTTCCATGAACTTGCCACACATTTGTCTGAGCTGGCCGTTCCACAGAATTTTTTTTTTTACCCTTCCTTATATTGACTTTTGTTTATGCACGTTTCTTTCTTGTCCTGCTGTGCAGTGACTTCCTGCTCAGTTATCCGTTTTGATTAATGTTTGCATTTGCAGTTTTGCGTGTTCTGCTTTGCAGATGTTTCTGGCTTTTTCCAAAGTTAAGTCTCTAAATAGATGTTCCGCTAGCTTTGTATTGTTATACCTGCCACCAGCTTATCTAATCAAGGAATCTCATTGAGGCCTAAAGTTGCAGCACTGGCTCATACTCTTCAAGTCTGTGTTGTAATTTTCTGCACCCTTGTGTTCCTTTTACTTCTTTATGTGGAAAAGGAATCTTTCGTAAGTTTCATGATTTGTAGGAAAGCACTGTTAAGGCTTTTTTAAAATCTTCACTGCCCTAAGGGGAGAGCTGGAAGCTATTAAATAGGTCTACAGTTTCCTCACCAACTACAGTTAGCAGTAGGATACTTTATAGTCTCCACTCAAGGCGTATGCATTGATTGATTGCCATCATGTATCGCAAATCACAACCACCGCCACCACTGTTTTTAAACTTCTTCCAGGCCTGGGGATGCTCAACCTCCTGCTCAGCCCCAGGTCACAACCCCTTCCCCCAAACCCCCACCACTGTCCAGCCTCTCTTTGTCCACATTCTGCTGCAGGCCCTGCTCCCACCCCACCCCTTCTCCCAGGTCCCCATTCATGCCCCGCCTCTTCCCATCCAGTTCTGCCCCCTCCACTGAGTGTGCCCAGTCCCTGTTCCTCCCTGAGTCTCCTGCAGTTGATCCGGCCGCTGGCAGGTGGGAGGAGGGAAGCTGGCTGCCAGTGGACGCTAAGTACCCACAAATTTTTTTTCACGGGTGCTCCAGCCCTTGAACCACTGTTTTTAAGAGCCTGGATTCACATGTGCAGTCCTCTCTAGGAACTGCAGTTGCTAAGGCAACTGCTTTTTTTTTTTAATCTGGCTGTGCAATGCATCTTACTGTATAGGTGTGTTTAAAGTAGTTTTTATCATTGACTCATAGAAATATTTATTACTAAGTCCCAAATGGATGCATTCATATTTAATATGAATACGAGCTCCTCCTTAAAATGTTGTCAAATATTTAATTTTTTTAATACAAACAGTTTACTATTGTAACTTTCCCCTAGGGCAATAAAACTGAACGAGACATCGATGAAGCTTTGCAGATAACTGCTTTTAATCTTGAGCATTTAAAAACCGCAGAGCAGGTAGGGTAAAGAGATACTTTGATTCAATTTGAAATATTTCAGATTACATTTACTTAACATTGTAGTTGCATATTCCCGTAGATTATATTGGAATTGTTTATCTTGTCACAAAAACATACTGTATTTGCTCTTGTCATTATCTTGGTCTGTGACCTTTTGGTTCCTCTCCTACCCTCTTTGACTGTTCTTGCACAATTTCTGTGGAGTTGGATCCTCATTAAGGCCCTAATTCTGTAAAGCACTTAAGCCTATGAATAGTCCAGTTAACTTCAGTGGGAATGTGCATTTCCTTAAAAGTACCTGTTTATGTTTTATTGGACTGGGGCAATATCTATCATTCTCTGTCACACTAGCAACTCAGTGGTGAATTTCCTTCGTTTTTTGTGCTTCCTTCTGAATTTGAAGATGCGTATGTACTACTCTTCATAGGAAGTTGGGGCAGTTTTTCCCTTTAAAAAAAAATAATCAAATTTTGATTTACATCAATCAAAAGGTTATGTTCAGAATACAGAAAAGAAAATGTGGAGGGGAGATTTTAAAATACTAGATAACTAACTGTACATTTATGGCAAGATTCTGGAAAATATATTATAAACATAATATAATGAAGTCCTTTTCTCCCAAATTTAACTTATTTAACAGATAATACTTTTGGATTAGTTGCAGAAATTACATTTTTTCTGCCTTTTTTTTTTTTTTTTTTTTTTTTTTTTGAAAGCCATGCACGAATGTGGCTTAGGCCTAGTCTGCACTTAAAACTTGACATAGCTTGGTGCTGAATTAGGCTGAATTGTACTAAGTAACTTTTAATTCCAAATAAACATCTGTTTCTGTCTTATAGGAAAGCCTTGTAATTCATGTATCTGAAATTGTAGTCTTAAATGCTTTTTCAGCAAAAATTAATAGCTCAGCTCTACCAGGGAGGTGTCAAGTTACTAACATTTAATCTTTCAAAATCTGTTTAGTATTATAATGATATATTTAATAATCCTGAGGCACAGTCAAGTCGTCTTAGCCTTGTATACTATAAATCACTGGTTTGGAAATGACAGCAAGTTTAGGTTAATACAGGTAGTATGAGCTCTGTGTTTATACTATGCCTAACAGGATCCTGATCCCTGACTAAGACTCGTAGGTGCTATGGTACTATAAATAAGTAAAATGTTTCTTAAAGAATGCCTGAGGAAGTGGAGAGAATTTGAAGAGACATGTCACTCTCTCTGATTAGGCCTGAAGCTGCTGGTTGAATAGAGCAGAGAGTTAACATCCAGGGGACTGAAGTATAAAATAATGTGTGATGTGTGTGAACTTGAGAAGAGCAAAGAATGACTGAATTATAAATAGTGGAGTTCGCACTTCATTGATCTTGTTCTAGACTTTCTGCAAACTACATTTGGTTTATGGTATTGAAGTTTTCTTTGCAGCCATAACAACTAAAGATTGATTGATTTATTTAAAAAAAAACCTGAGATGCTTGAGAAAATAGTAGATTCAAAGAAGTGATTGTATAGCATATGGGTGCATACCAGTTATTTCCGAGCACTGTTCCCTACATTGGTGTGCCTCTTGTCCTCGATTCTTCTTCCCTATGTGCATGTCAACAACGCACAAATTGTACCTCCTTTAACTATACCAATTATAGTTAAAGCAGTACAATCGCCCTACTATAGGTGCAGTTTCATCAGTATAGGTGCTTGATACAGGTATTTTATTCTGCTATAGCTGCTTCTAAATTACTGGGTTTGTACTTGTATGCCTATTTTGGAGGGGAAAAGATCATACTACTAACTGAAATATTGAACCAGTACAAAAACTGTGTTTAGATCAGGTCAAAAGCTTCAGTTCATGTAGATTTGTTTATCCTGCAATGTTCTTTGTCAGCACTCTGACTCTGAAATGTGTTTGTGTGATTCTAATTGTTGCCTCTGACGTTTATAAATGACTGTGGCTTATTATTTTGCATAAATAAGATGAATGATTAGGCACTGATTTAGTTCTCTTTTTAAAAATGAAATAGATGCTGGAATATTTGGAATCCAAAGTGAAGCAGGAAGAAGACAGGATTGTAGACATTATGGATAAAAAGTTTGATAATCTTATTACTTCTCTTCAGTCAAGGTAGCGTGACTATTTTATGTTATGGACAAGACAAAATTGTATTCCATTAAAAAAATGTTAGTTAACTGGAAATATTAGTGTTTTTAATGTGGTTTTAGTAGTTCCTATGACAATACTTCATAATATCTTAATTTATTAATCTGTCCAACCATGAACAACATTTACTTACTTCCATGCACAATATTTTAAAATTCTGCAATGTTCTGCATATTTGTCCATAAATAAATGTGGCTTCAGCATGGCAGTGGGGAGCACAGGCCACTGGCTGCACTGAGGTGGGAGATCACCCTGAAGACCCCACCCCCACCAATACAGGGACTTGGCAGTGAGGCTGCACCTGACCCTGACATGGTGCAAGGGTGATGCCTGCCCCAGAAACACCCAGGGCCCTGCTCCTCTGTGCAAAGTGCACCGTGGGTGGGTGGGCAGGCTCAGCCCAGCAGGATCCAAGGGTGGAGGGGCTTAGTGTGGGGGGATCCAGGTGTGGGGTGAGAGGTTTCTCCAAGGGACAGTCTAAGTGTGGGTGGCTCAGGGCAGGGAGTTGGTGCAGGAGGGATGAGGGGTGTGGCTGGGGGCTTAGAGCAGGCGGTTGGGGTTCAGGAGGGGTGTGATGGGGCTCAGGGCATGGAGTTGGTATGAGGGGTGCGATGGGGGTCAGCGTGGCGAGGGGCTCAGAGCAGGAGGTGCAGGAAAGGTGAGGGGTACAGCAGAGTCAGGTTGTGTTAGGGGGCTCAGAGCAGGGAGTTGGGGTGCAGGAGGTGTGTGGGCTCCGGCCCAGCACCGCTTACCTGGAGCTGCGCCAGCACGCACCAGCCCCACGCCAGGCTCCCTGCCTGCCCTGGCCCCATGCCATTCCGGAAAGGGCCAGAACCGCATCCTTGTGGCCCCTGGTGGGTAGGGATGGGTGTGGGTGGGCGTGTGTGTGAATTGGGCTTCACGTGCTGCCCTCGCTGCTCCTCCAAAGGTACCTCCCCTGACGCTCCCATTGGCTGCGGTTCCCCATTCCTGGCCAATGGGAGCTGCGGGAGGGGGGCAGTGTCTGGAGGCAAGGGCAATGCACAGAGCCCTCTTCCCCCTCCCACCTCCTAGAGGCTACAGGGACGTGGTACTGACTGCTTCTGGGAGCAGTGTGGGGCTCAGGGCGCCATGGGGGTGGCAATCCCGCGGACTGGATCCAAAGCCCTGAGGGGCTGGATCTGGCCCACGGGCTGTAGTTTGCCACCTCTGCTGTATATAAATGGACTCCATTTCAAACCAGGGAGTGCAGCAGGCAGCACCCTCAGCACCCCTAGTTCCAGCCCCCATACCTCCCACATTCCCCCCCGCACCTGCCCTATTCCCTTATTTCTCCTGCCCCACCTTACACAGCCCCACCACAGTCACTACTGTTACACAGAAAATAGGAAGGCTTCCAGCTCACACAAAGGGAGCATGACTGGCACTAGGATCCAAGAGGCGGTGTTCAGCTGCAGAGTCAGCGGAGTGGAGAGGCAGCCTCCTTCAGGTGGGCTGCTCTGTGCTTGCAGAAATGGGCGGGAAGGGAGGGCATTGGCACATAACCCCATGTGCCCCCCCAGGCCTCATCTCTGTTTAGGAGGGCAATCCCTTTTTCCCCCAAAAAACTGCGCCCATGGTCGTCCACCAGCGCGGTTTCCTTTTGCTTCCTACTGTTTTCTGCAGGGAAGCGCAAGAATTCTGCTGGGGGCAGAGGTGTTTTCTGCAGGCGCACAGTCCTGCAGAATTACCTCAGGAGTAAACATTTCAATACATACACAGACGTGTTTTATGTATTTGCCATTGTTAGAAGAGACTAGCATATGCCATTTTTTTTCTTGTTGCTATTTAAGATTTTATATTTTATCATTTATTTTCCTGAGAAACTCAGAATTTTGAGGGATTCATATTGTTCCTGTTTACAAGCAACCAAAACAACAAACTCAAAGCAAATAACTTTGAAAATAGAGAAAGATGGCCTCATGTTTTTTACCCTCAGTAATTTTTTTTTTCATGCAGTCTCATTCCATTGAAACTTTCCGGTTCTTGCTAGGGAATCCTTTGGAAGAGTAGAATGGGACATGATATCTCAAGCTGCAACTTTTAGTCCTCAGTTGAAGTGTGTGGAAATATCCAAGGGCTGGAATGGACATACTGCTAAGCATGCTCTCAAGGATAGCAAAGAGAATTAAAAAGTAACAAAAGTAGTTTTTTTAATAGTATCCCTATTGGTGCTCCTCTCTAGGTGTATTTGCATCTCTATGCCTCAGATCGGAGATTTTTAGGTTGCGGTGTCCATTTGGCCCGCACATGTGCTCTCCCATTGTCATGCCCTGCCTCGAGGCTGTATAACACTGTGTGGGCGAACTGCCCTCAGTTCCTTCTCAATCACCTTTGGCCTGAGAAGGAACCTCATTGGTGTCCAATTTGAGAATTAATCATCTATATCTTATTTTCTATTTTAAATTAATTAGGGTTAGTTCATAGTTTCCCTTAGTTAATACTCCCCTTCTCCCCCCGCCCTTTATTTTGTGATTAGAATAGGCCACTCCTGTCCTTAGTTATTTCCATGTGTCTTTCCTCTTGGGAGATGAAAGGCTCACCTTGATTTAAACATTGCCTCTCCTGCCAAGAAACAATTCCAGTCAATAATGGACATTTCCACTGCATTCAGTGCCTTGGAGAGTAATGTGTGCCTCAAAAGTTCTCTCTGTGCCTGAAACTAAAATCAGGAGCTAGGAAGAACCGTGAGCCAAGATCTTTAATGATGAAAAGTTCACTCAGTCCAGCCTCAGACCCCAGGCCAGGGACCTCCCCATATAATGGTCCTTCATAAGGCCAGTTCCATCAACGCTCTGCAGAGGCTTTGAGGATGAAATATTTGGATTCCTCTCAAAAAAGCGAACAAATCCTTCGGGTAGACAATCTACCACAAAGAAACTATCCCCAACAAAGTTGACCACTTTGGTACTTACCGATCTGTGACTGGGTACACACAAGGCGATTGGCTCCTCAGGTACCAGTGCCACTAGTTAAGCCTAAAGATGCTAAGGCAGCGGTTCTCACACTTACCTTGTTAGTGACTCCTTTATGCAAATTAGCTTGATCTCACAACCCAGCATGGCCACCAAATTGAATTCTTCCGCTTTCAGCCTCATTTCAGCGGACATGCCGTGCGTGTCTGTGTCAGCCGAAATGCTGCCAAAAGCAAAAACGACCAATTTGGCGGGTTTCCGGTGGACACGCTGACGTGTATAGTACGTCAGCCCAAATGCTGCCGCATCGGGCTCGTGACCCCGCCCCCCGAATTGCGCCGCGACCCCCAGTTTGAGAACCGCTGTGCTAAGGGCACAGAGTTGGGAAGATCAGTACCATTGGGAGAAAGGAGTGGTAGAGAGCAAACCAACTTCTCTAAGGTGGCACTGATGGAGTCCTTTAGGGCCTTGGTAGTGGATACTTCAGCCCCGTGGAAGACGAAACAGCATCTACTGGCCATTCACCAGAGAGTAGAAGATTCCCAGTACTGTTGGCTCCTTCTGCATCAGCCACCACAGGCGCCAGCTTCCAGTTTTCCCCACTCAGCCCCCATTCTGCCCCTTTCTGCAAAACCCCACCTGGCCTCTTTCTGTCCCCTCCCCTGTGCGCACGCCATCCCTGCTCCTCCCCTCCCTTCCAGCGCCTCCTGCATGCTGCAGAACAGGTGATTGTGGTGGCCAGGAGGTGATTGGAGAGAGGGGAGGTGTTGATCAGCGGGGCCACAGGTGTGTGGGAGGTGCTATGAGGGAGGGGGGAGAGCTGCTTGCCGGTGGGTGCTAAACACCAGCAAATTGTTTTCCGTGGATGCTCCAGCCCTGGAGCACGCATGGAGTCAGCATCTATGTCAGCCGCTCCTGCTGACCTTGTCTCAGTAGTACCGATCACTATTCCAGTACCACAGGAATTTTCTTTTTCTAAAGACTTACTGGTCTCAGAGATGCCTGACTCACCCTTCCTCGGCACTGACACAGTCTTGGTCCCTTGACATATATGTGGTACCGAGGGAATCTCCCTCAGCATCTGTAGCAGCTTCACATTTGTCAAGTGATGATGAAAAGGATGATGATGGTTTAGCTTTAGTCTCTGTGGAAGGTTCCCTGTTCTAGTACCAAGGAGCAAGCCACCCAGAAACCTCTGCAAAACCAGTTTACTGCCATGAGAGACATGGTCCACCCAGTTAGTATGAAAAGCCTTGGGTGCTCCCATCCTTTACACCATTTCAGTGGCCACAGTGGGACCCCTGGGTTGAGTGCCTCCCATCCTTTACACTATTTCAGTAGCCAGAGTGGGTAGCTTATAGGTACCAATTCTCAAATGTGCCTAGTGTTGCTCATCGGAACAGGGGAAGGCAATCTTCTTCAGCTTCTCTAGCCACATGTTCTGATCCACAAGATATGTTTGAGGAACTGGAAGTGAGACTAGACTAACATTATTCCAACAATGAACATCTCTTCATTCTCTCCTGATGAAAGTCATGTCTCCTCCACCAACCTTGGCAGACAACTTCACACTTTCAAGATCTCAAGAGTAGCAGATTTGCTACAAATTCCGCTTGAAGAAACAAAGGAGCTGCAATACAAGCTGCTTGACATTCTACATCCCTTGCAACACATTCCCTATCAATGAAGCCTTGCTGGACCTAGCAAAAATGATATGGCAGACACTGGCCACAATATCACTCTCACAGTAGAGAGCGAACAAAAAATATTATGTTCCCTCTAAGGACCTGGATTTTTTTCTTTTCCCGCCCATCCCTGAATTCTGTAATTGTTGTTGCTATAAATAAATATGGTAGACAGCAGCACACTAAATTGACTCTCTGACAAGAAATGGGAATGACTGGATTTATTTGGATGAAAATTATATTCATCGGCAACCCTACAACTTAGGATCACGAATTACCAAGCCCTTATGGCAAAATACAACTGCATAAATTATTCTGAATTAAACATCTCTCTGCTGATCAAAGGGAAGAGTTTCAGGTGATCATTGCTGAGGGTCAGCTTCTCACAAGGACATTGTTGCATGCCTCTCTATATGCTGCTGCCCCTGCTTCTCACTCCATCTCAACAGCAGTGGTCATGAGGAGAGTTTCCTAGCTTCATCTTTCCAGCTTTTCAAGGGAGGTCCAGTCTACTGTGGAGTACTTTCCATTCGAAGGTTCCAAATTAATTGCAGAAAAAACTGATGAATCCCTCTACACACTAAAAGAATCTAGAGCCACTTTGAGTTCCCTGGGAATTTATACACCTATGCAAAAAAGGAGATATAGTAAATTGCCAGTTGGCACAGAGATTCCAGTCTGCTCAATTTCTCCTCCCCACAGGCATTATGAACCCTAGTGGAAAAGACTACTACAAAAGCAGCGATCAGCTGCTCTATATTCCTCAACATCACCAAGTACATCAGGGTGGATAAAAGTCAATGATTTTTTAAAAAAAAATAATTTATTTAACTTGGATTTTTTTATAAATAGTTTTTTTCCTCCAAAAGCATTTTATAAAAAAAAATTGAATTTAAAGATAGTTTTAATTAAGATACATTATAGCTCAGAGAGATCTCCTCATGGAATAGGGATTATAAATTCTAATTATATAGTATGAAACAATGTTTCTCGTGTTGACCTGGCTGACATAGTTGATTAACTTTTTTTAAAAAAAAATTTCGTTAACTATTTTAGTTAAAAACAATTTTAACAAAACAAACCTGATTTTTAAAAAAACTTGAATGTTTAACTAAATTCAATAATTCACATACTTGTTTTGTTAAAATATTGTTTGCTGTTGAAGAAAAAAATCCAGAATACATAGCTTTATTTAACTAGAACAACAATGTTATTTAATTGTCTTTCTGGTGATGTTCTCCTAATAAAGCATGGCAAGAAAATCCTCCAAATACTAATGATTAACCTGTTGAATTGGAGATAGTTCCCCTCCCGGTGATAAATATCTGCTTCATTTACCTTTGGTAAATGAAATAACCAGTCATTCATTCATTTTCTGATACAGCTGTAAAACTATCTGAAGGGTTTTCAGAATAAAAAATGTATAGTGTGTGTCTTCTAAAAATGAAACCTACATTTAAGAATTGTGAAGAATATGTATTAAGGTTATAACAAACAACAAGAATGCATTGTTATGTACAAATCCATGATTGAATCGAGTCTTCCTGACTGATTTAAATCATGTTTTAAATCAAATCCACCATGGTGGCGGCCTTGCTACGGAAGCGACAGGTGCAAGTTTTCCCGTACTTACATGACTGGCTAAGCAAGGGCTGATCTCATGCCAAAGTGGAGGACCACATGATCTTGCTCTGCATGACATTCCTCAGGCTTGGCCTCATTCTGAACGTGGCAAAGTCAGCCATAACCCCCACTCTAGGAGAGCTCCCATGAACTCTATTCTTTGAGTCCACTCAGGTGAGGGCTTTTCCTGCAGAATCTTGTTTCCTCACTATGAGAGCCATCATAGAGGATTTCAAAAGATTCCCCAACACTATGGCATGGAATTGCCTAATACTGCTTGGGCACATGGCTGCTTGCACGTATGTGGTACAGCATGCTAGGCTGTGGCTCCATCCCCTTCAGGCTTGGCTAGCCTGAGTTTACAGGTTGAACCGAGACCACTTTGACGGACTGGTCACACTCATTCTTTGGGTCCAAAAGTCCCCCTGGTGGTGGGTCAACCCACAAACAGTATGTGCAGGAATACCCGTCTCCCGATCTCAGCCATTGCTGTCACTAGTCATAGATGCATTAGGGATGGGATGGGGAGCGCACCTAGATCAACTCAGGACTCAAGGTCTCTGGTCCCAGGCAGAATTTTCGTTGCACATCAGTGTCAGGGAGCTGTGTGAGGTGCACCTTGCTTGTTAGATCTTTGAAACCCATCTACAGGGCAGATGTGTATCGGTAGTGACAGACAATACCACAGCGATGTTCTGTATAAACAGACAGGATGGTGCTTGCTCTTCTACTCTGTGTGAAGAAGCCCTCAAGCTGTGGGACTTCTGCATCAACCAGTTGATACACTTGGAGGCATTGCATCTTCTGAATTCACAGAACGAACAGACTGATCACCTCAGCAGGTCCTTTCACAGCTATGAGTGGTGTCTCCACCTGGATATTGTGATTAACATTTTCCAAAGGTGTGGATCTCCCCAGATAAACCTGTTTGCAATATGGCACAACAGGAAATGTTAGCAATTCCCCTCCTTCCTGAATCACAGCCCAGGCTTGCTCACAGACACCTTTCTTCTTTTGTGGAAGGGGCACCTGCTGTATGCATTCCTGCCTTTCCCACTCATCCACAAAGTCCTCTTCAAGAGAGAAAGCGTCACTGATCTTGATAACACCAGCATGGCCACGTCAGTAGTGGTTCACTATGCTGCTAGACCTGTCAATTAACATGCCTATAACTCTGCCCCTGGTTCTGGACTTGATCACGCAGGACCATGGCCGCCTCCAGCACCCCAGCCTAGAGTCTTTCCACCTCACAGCATGGAAACTCCATGGCTGAACCCGTTAGCGCTTGCATGCTCAGACTCAGTTAGGGAGGTAGTCATTGGCAGCAGAAACCCTTCCACTTGTGCCACTTATCTGTCTAAGTGGAAGAGATTTTCCACTTGGTCTCCTCCGTTGCATTAAAACAGCAGGGGCTGGCAGTATTGTCAATAAAGGTGCACCTAGCTGCTATTTTAGCTTTCCATCCTGGCTCAGATGGTCATTCGGTATTTGCTAACCCTATGGTTGGCTGCTTCCTCAAAGGGCTAGATAGACTGTACCCTCAAGTAAGGTTCTCCAATGGGATCTCAGTCTGGTGCTCTCAAGGCTGATGGGACCTCCCTTTGAGCCCCTAGCAACATGCTGCCTCCTTTACCTTTCTTGGAAGGTGGCATTCCTAGTGGCCATAATTTCAGCTGGGAGGGTGTCTGAGCTCTAAGCCCTGACATCTGAGCACTCTTATACTGTGTTTTTATAAAGACAAAGTACAGTTGCGGCTGCATCCAGCTTTCCTCCAAGGTGGTTTAACAGTTTCATGTGAATCAGGACATTTTTCTTCCAGTGTTCTTCTGTAAGCCACGTGCCAATGGCCAAGAACACATGATCTGTTCCCTGGATGTCAGACAGGCATTAGCCTTTTACATTGAACGGACTAAGCCATTTTGAAAATAGACACAGCTCTTTGTTTCAATTTGTGAGCAATGAAAGGGCTTCCCGTGTTGTCCAAAGGATCTCCTCTTGGATCCTGGCTTATATCGGTGTTCTATGACCTAGCAAAGATACCAGCATTAAGAGCACACTCCACAAGAGTGCAGGCTTTGCTGGTAGTATTCCTTGCTCAGGTTCCTATTCGAGACATCTGTAGGGTGGTGACGTGATAATGTGTTCACGCTTTTATGTCGCGCTACGCTATCACACAACAGTCTAGAGACGATGCTGCATTTGGCAGAGCGATGCTTCAATTTGCAACTCTGTGAACTCTGACCTCTTCTCCTAGGGACTGCTTGCGAGTCACCTACTTGGAGTGGACATGAGCAGCCACTCGAAAAAGAAAAACCAGTTACCTACCTTTCATGACTGTTCTTTGAGATATATTGCTCATGTCCATTTTAAGACCCACCCATCTCCCCTCTGTTGGAGTACTCAGCAAGAAAGAACTAAAGAGGCAATAGGTTGTCATGGACCTACATACACTGTCATAAAGGCATGACTCGAGTGGCTTCACAGCCAACCTGACAGGTACCGCTAGGGGAAAAGCCTTCCGCTGACTCTGCACACATACCTACTTGGAATGGACATGAGCAGCACATCTTGAAGAACAACAGTTATGAAAGGTAGATAACTTTTTCCCCACTTCCACAGCCTTCCTCAAGAATGTTCCAGTCATAGAAATATGCAGAGAAATGACTTGGACATCTGCTTATACATTTACTGAACATAATGCAGTCAAACATAACTCAGGGTCCAATGCCATATTTGACTCCTCTGTCTTATCCTCTATATTAGACTCCACTCGGAAGCCCCATCCCTCCATTAGGAGTACAGCTGTAGAGTCATTTTGAGTGGAGCACCCGTATGGACGCTACTGAAAGAAAAAAGAGTTACTCACTTTGAGCAGTAGCTGGTTCTTCAAGATGTGTGACCCTATGGATGCTTCACTTCCCGCTCTGCTTTAGAGCATGGATGCTCCACTTTCCATACTCCTCCCCTCTGCTTTAGAGCACTTAACAATGAGCTCAGTGGTAGAGAAAGAACTGAGAGCATTTCTCTCGAGCAGCACTATGTAGCCCTGAGGCAGAGAACAAGATGGGGAGAGCACATTTGCAGGCCAAATGGACACTGCTTTCTAAAATCTCCAATCTGAGGTGCAGAGTCGTGAATACAACTAGAGTTGAGCTCCCACAGGGAAACACATCTCAGAGACCGACATTTACTGTACAAAGTGAATAATCTTCCTTCTTTGTTTAAATGTTTTCCAGAGATGGCCCCTGCTAAATAAACAACTCTTTTAAAAGATTTTACTGTAGTTCACATTAAGTCACTCAATTTAACAACTGGCTTCAAGCGCATTCTGCTGATGCTGGCATGCTAGGAAAATCCAACTCCAATGTGAAAGTAGCCACTTTATTTGTGTCAAGGTTGTGACACAATTATGCTTACAGCTTTAGTTCAGCTATTGCAATATTTGAAAGATTATTTTTCAGAATTTAGTAATCCCTATTTTGTTTCTAATATAGGAAAAGAAAGTTGCATGCAGAATTAGTGAAGAACACAGATAATTATATAGCCAACATCGTAAAGGCTAAGCAACACATTGAAGAGAAGAGAAACATCTTGAAGGGCACCATGAGGCTAGCAAAGGAGTTAAAAATTACACCCTCGTTAAGAACCTGCTGTGATTTGAATCAGGTAGTTAAATTAACCCACTGTAAAATTTTCTTTGAATGGATTAGCCAAACTCAGTTTCTTTTACATTTACTCTTCTGACTGAAAGTTGTAGGCTGTTACTGTGATCCATCTTCCTGTTTGTTAATATTTCAAGATTTTGTTACAGTAAAACATTTTATTTTTTTATTTTTTTCAGACTTCTGAACTTGATTCTTTAAAGCATGTCTCATTATGGCCTTGGAGTTTGTATGTGGTTCATTTAAATTCCCCATTATTTTTAGACTTCGTTGTCTCTGATCTGCCAACATTGTGCGACCAATTTTTTTTTCCTAATCTGGAGGCCAGTAGTATAACCCAAATAGTATTTTTGTATTCTTACAGCCAGGGCTTTGTAGTCACACAGATTCGACTGTGGACCTCTTCATTTTATCAGGTGCCTGTTTAGGTTAGGCAGGCTTAAATTAAGTTGCTTGCTCACCATTCTGGTTCAGAATAAAATCATTTATTTCTTAAATTTTATGTGCAAATGAACTGTCTTGTACTGATTGTCCAATACTGGAGACCATTATCCACTGATAAGATCTGTTCATGTATCTGATGTTTATATAATAGAAAATAAAATTGTTCTTTTTTTAATTTGAGGTTATTCATAACTTAAAGTTGACAATTGAGGATGAACTCTCAAGGGTGGATACTTTGAAGGAAAGAACATCTCTAAGGTAAATTATTCAAGCCTGAGTTACAGTAGAAGGTAAAAACTGTGACACAATGGTATTTATGCATCTAAAGTAGTAAACTAATACTCTTATTTTGTAATAAGTTTAATACAAATGAAGATGATCAGAAATGGATTTATCTTGAGTAATTTGTATGACTTGTGTGATAGATACGAAAAATGCCCAATAGCAGCAGTTTGAATCATTCTTCTGAAGTAAATAGAAAATTACATGTGAAATTGATATATTAAAAACCCATGAAATTGACTTTTCTGTAAACACAGAAGTGTTTGCGTTTCAAAAAATGTTAGCAAACTTTCACTATGTGTAAAGCATAAATAGGGCTGTCAAGTGATTTAAAAAATTAATTGCTATTAATTTCACTGCTAAACAATAATAGAATGCCATTATTTAAATATTTTTGGATGTTTTCAACATTTTCAAATATATTGATTTGAATTACAACACAGAATACAAAGTATACAGTGCTTTGCTTTATTTATTTTTGATAAGTGTTTGTTTTTTACAGTGCAAAAGTAATAGTGTTTTTCATTTCACCTAATACAAGTAATGTAGTACTACCTCTTTTTATTATAAAAGTACAACTTCCAAAGGATGATGTACAAAAAACCACTGCATTCAAAAATAAAACAGTGAAATTTTAGAGCCTGTAAGTCCACTCAGTCCTACTTCTTGGTCAGCCAATCACTCAGACAAGTCTGTTTACAGTTGCAGGAGATAATGCTGCTGCTTCTTTTTTACAATGTCACCTGAAAGTGAAACAGGCATTCTGATGGCACTGTTGTAGCTGGTATCATAAGGTATTTATGTTCCAGATGTGCTAAAGATTCATATGTCCTTTAATGATTCAACCACATTCCAGGGGACATGCATTCAAGCTGATGACAGGTTCTGCTCAATAACAATCCAAAGCAGTGCAGACTGACACATGTTCATTTTAAATGTCTGCGTCAGATGCCACCAAAAGAAGTTTGATTTTCTTTTTAGGTAGTTCAGGTTCTTTAGTTTCAGCATTGAAGTGTTGCTCTTTTAAGACTTCTGAAAGCATGCTTCACACATCGCTCCTCTCAAATTTTGAAAGGCGCTTCAGATTATTAAACCTTGGATTGAGTGCTGTAGCTATCTTTAGAAATCTCATATTGATGCCTTCTTTCTGTTTTGTCAATCTGCAGTGACAGTGTTCTTAAAATGAACAACATGTGCTGGGTCATCATCCGAGGCGGCTATAACATGAAATATACAGCAGAATGTGGATAAAACAAAGCGGGGGGATATACAATCCTTCCCCACGGAGTTCAGTCACAAATTTAATTGGCACATTATTTTTTTAATGAGCCATCAGAATGGAAACGTGTTCCCTGGAATAATGGCCAAAACATGAAGGGGCATACGAATGTTCAGCAATTCTGGCACGTAAATAACTTGCAATGCCGGCTACAAAAGTGCCATGCAAATGCCTGTTCTCACTTTTTTATGACGTTGTAAATAAGAAGAGGGCAACATTAACTCCTGTAAATGTAAACAAACTTGTTTGTCTTACCGATTGGCTGAAAAAGAAGTAGGACTGAGGGGACCAACACAGGGAATTACAGATCAGTCGGCTTAACTTCTGTACTCAGAAAGGTAATAGAGAAAATAATTAAGCAATCAATTTGCAAACATCTAGAAGATAATAAGGTGATAAATAACAGTCAACATGGATTTGTCAAGAACAAATCATGTCAAAGTAACCTGATAGCATTCTTTGACAGGATAACAAGCCTTGTAAATGGGGGAAAGTGGTAGACATGGTATATCTTGATTTTAATAAAGTTTTTGATGCTCTCTCTCATGACCTTCCCAAAAATAAACTAGGGAAATGAAACCTAGATGGAGCTACTATAAGGTGGGTGCAAAACTGGTTGGAAAACTATTCCAGAGAATAGTTTATCCATGGTTCACAGTCATGCTGGAAGGGCATAATGAGTGGGATCCCGCAGGGATCAGTTCTGGGTCTGTGCAATACCTTCATCAGTGATTTAGACAATGAGAGAGAGTACACTTATAAAGTTTGCAGAGGATACAAAGCTGGGAAGTGTTTTAAATGCTTTGCGGGATAGGATTAAAATTCAAAATGATCTGGACAAACTGGAGAAATGGTCTGAAGTAAATAGGATGAAATTCAATAAGGACAAATGGAGACTGTTCCATTTAGGAAGGAGCAATCAGTTGCACACAAACAAAATGGGAAATGACTGCCTAGGAAGGAGTACTACGGGAAAGGATCTGGGAGTCATAGTGGGCCACAAGCGAAATATAAGTCAACAGTGCAGTGCCGTTGCAAAAAAAGTGAACATCATTCTGGGAGAATTAGCAGAAGTAGTAAGCAAGACATGAGAATTAATTCCTCCGCTCTACTCAACGCTGATTAGGCCTCATCTGGAGTATTTTGTCTGGTTCTGGACACCACGTATCAGGAAGGATGTGGACAAATTGGAGAGAGTCTAGAGAAGAGCAACAAAAATGATTAAAGGTCTAGAAAACATGACCTAAGAGGGAAGATTTGAAAAAAATTGAGTTCAGTATGGAAAAGAGACAACTGAGAGAGTACATAAGTTTTCAAGTATGTAAAAGGTTGTTACAAGGAGGAGGGATAAAAATTTGTTTTTCTTAACCTCTGAGAATAGGACAAAAAGCAATGGGCTCAAATTGCAGCAAGGGAGGTTTAGGTTGGACATTAGGAGAAACTTCCTAAGAGTCAGGGTGGTTAAGCACTGGAATGAATTGCCTAGGGAGGTTGTGGAGTCTCCATCATTGGAAATTTTTAAGAGCAGGTTACACAAACTCCTGTCAGGGATGGTCTAGATAATACTTAGTCCTGCCATTTGTGCAGGGGACTGGATTAGATGACCTCTCTAGGTCCCTTCCAGTTCTATGATTCTATGACTTGTAGGCTCTGAAGTTTTACTTTTTTTTTTAGTTCATTTATGTAACCATAATGAAGAGATTGCACTACAGTACTTGTATGGGATTAATTGAAAAATTCTGTTTCTTTTGTTTATCATTTTTACAGTGCAAATATTTGTAATAAAAATAATACATACTTTGATTTCAATTAAGCTTTGAATAATATATATGAAAGCATATAAAAACATTAAATATTTTGAATATTTTTCTAACTTTCAATTGGTATTCTGTTTAACAGTGCAATCAAAATGGCGACTAATCTCGATTAATTTTTTATCATTTTTTTTGTTAATTGCATGAGTTAACTGCGATTAATTGACAGCCCTAATAAACAACAAAGAAGTAGATATACACCGTATAAAAGTGAATAACTTAATTTTTTTTCCAATCAGATGTCCACTCTTCTGCCACTAGTGTATGCTGGGCTCCCACCTGGGCTGCTCAAGATGAAATCTCAGTAGCCCTGACTATGAATTTTCTATCAGAAATGAAAGCAAATAATACACAAGTCCAACTTAAAACTGGTACAGCTTCAGAGCCACATCCGTTCCTTGACCATAGAACAGGGGTGGGCAAACTATGACCCGAGGGCCACATCTGGCCCGGGGGACCTTCCTGCCCGGACCCTGAGCTCCCAGCTGGGGAAGCTCCTTCTGGCCCCTCCCCTGCTGCCTCCCTTCCCTCAGAGCCTCAGCACACCGCGCGGGCAGTGCTCTGGGTGATGGGGGAGGGGCTGTGCGCTCCTGTGGGGCAGCGTGTCTTGTGGAGCCAGACACGCTGCTCTGAGCAGCATGGTATGGAGGTGAGGGGATTGGATAAGGGGCAGAGAGCAGTTGGATGGGGCAATTTCTAGAACATAAGAGAGGCCGTACTGAGTCAGACCAAAGGTCCATCTAGCCCAGTACCCTGTCTACCAACAGTGGCCAATGCCAGGTGCCCTGGAGTGAGTGAACCTAACAGGTAATGATCAAGTGATCTCTCTTCTGCCATCCATCACCCCCCTCTGACAAACAGAGGCTAGGGACACCATTCCTTACCCATCCCGGCTAATAGCCATTAATGGACTTAACCTCCATGAATTTATCCAGTTCTCTTTTAAACCCTGTTATAGTCCTAGCCTTCACAGCCTCCTCAAGCAAGGAGTTCCACAAGTTGACTGTGCGCTGTGTGAAGAACTTCCTTTTATTTGTGTTAAACCTGCTGCCCACTAATTTCAATGAGTGGCCCCTAGTTCTTCTATTATGGGAACAAGTAAATAACTTTTCCTTATTCACTTCCTCCACACCACTCATAATTTTATATACCTGTGGGGGGCAGTCAGGGAACGGGGGGGGTTGAATACGCGTGGTAGTTCCAGGGGTGGGGTGGGAGGGTGGTGGATAGGGGTTGGAGCAGCCAGGGAGCAGGGGTTTTGGATATGGGGTGAGATCCTGCGGGGGTGGTTAGAGGTTGGGGTCTCTGGAGAGGGCGCTCAGGAGACAAGGAGCGGGAGGGTTGGATGGATCGGGGATCCTGAGGGGGGCAGTTGGGGGCAGGAAGTGAGCATGTGTCGGAGAGGGGGCAAGGCCAGGCTGTTTGGGGAGGCACAGCCTTCCCTACCTGTCCGTTAATACAATTTGCAACCCCGATGTAGCCCGCGGGCCAAAAAGTTTGCCCACCCCACCATAGAATCTTTATTTGGGTGTTGCTGGTTGTTCCTTTCGTGATCAAGAAAATAGTCAGAAATCTTAATTTACAGTTCTGTTTGCCTACTTCTTGCTATATGATAGGAATCAGATTTTGAGAGCTTTGAGACTAGCCAGAAAAATATGAAAGAACTTTGAGATTTTTTTCCTGAATTAATTTGTCAATCTTGATTTGGCAGGAGGTGCAAATAGAGGCTTCATTTTGATGTAAGACAGAAACAAAGAAAGATTTAACTACTTGGGCTTTGAGTATACTTTAGTTCCTGAGGATTGTTATTGGAGAATATAATTTATGTTTTCACTACCCTAAGGATTATTTGTGGAAAAGTGTTAGGCATTGATATAGAAACTCACCCAATAGATGCAGAAGTAGTGAAGGAATGCTCGGAAATCAGATTATACCACATAATATATTTATGTGTAAAGGTAAATGAGCAGCCAAGTCTACCATTGGAGGGCTGTCATCAGTGTGTTAGTCATTGGTAATATTTCTTGGCCAAAACTGGAGAAATGGAAATGGAAAACTGAATTGATCTCTCTTTCTTCACATTGCTTCAGACCCTATAGGACTTCACTAATTAGTTAATATAATATTTGTGACTTGTCAGAATGATTTAGACCTGATATCATTCTTCTTCTTACTCTAGATTTCTCATGAACTGTGATGAGATTACCTCTATGTTCAAAAATATAGGGAAGATTGAATTGGAAATACCTACAAAGTAAGCATTTTCTTTTTTTAGTAAAGAAAACTAGTGCCATGATTTATGCCCTTCTCTTACCACTTAGCGATTTACAAACACCTCTAGCAAAGGTCTACATGTATGCTTACTGATTTTAAAACTAGAATGTACAGTTGTAGCAAGAGATCTTAAGTCAGTATTTCTTGTTTGATTCAGATAAGAAGCAGGACTTCAAAATAGGTTAAAACTACTTATTGGAAGATTGAGTACCATTGGGTATATTAGTATAAGGTGCCTTTACCATTGGGATTTCTTTATGCTAAACATTATACCAACCTCAAGTGATAGAAAGGGTGGAATTATTGAATGTCAGTACTTCCAGTAAATGAAAATTACTCTGAGTAAATGTAAACCCATTTGTAAAGTTAATTGCAAATATTAAAATATTTAGTAATACGTCTTTTGAGGTTAAACTCTGATCATGAGGTAACAGAAAAATCAATGTAGATTAAACATAAACTATACATTTTCATATTGGAAAACAGCTAGTTTCTGTTTCATTGAGCCTGTTTGCTTTCACTTGCTTAAACAGTTTTTGACAAATGACTGTGAATTATGATTATTTATGGACTATCAAATAGATGGACTGTTTGTAGTGGAGTGCCACAGGTGCCAATATCTGGAGCATCGTTGCCATCATTAATAGCCTGAAAAAGGGGGCATAGAGCTTTCTAACGTGTAGATCAGGGATCTCAAACTCGAATCAGCACGAGGGCCACATGAGGACTAGTACATTGGCCCGAGGGCCACAACACTGAAACCTGTTCATATGATGATCCAAAAATATAGGCAAAAATGGAAAAAAATGAAGAAGAATATAATACGCTATTAAAAGTCAGTGTATTCACTTTTTTAAAACTGTAATGCGAAGAGGGGTTTTATTAAAACATAGATGCTCAGTAATGCACCTCACTCAAATGACAAAACGCGCATGTACTTTTAGAATTACTTTAATGCGCCCCACTCCAACCTCTTCCCCAAATCCCAACCCCGGCCCCACCTCTTCTCTACTACGTCCTCTCCTCTCTTCTCCCCCTTCCCTCCTGGAAAGTCCTGAACTCCACCAAACAGCTGTTGATGGGAGGTGGGCAGAGGAGTGCTAGGAGGTAGGCAGAGGAGCGGGGAGGCTTGGGGTGAGGGGGGAGAGAAGGAGGGGAGCTTGGGTTCCAGTGGACTCTGCGCCTGTGGCGGGCCACAGGAAATATCTCTGCAGGACGCATGTGGGCCACTTGTTTGAGACCTCTGGTGTAGATAATATTTGGGAAAGATTGCAAACTCCAGTGATGAGAGAGAAATTCTACAGAGGAACCTAGAGAGGCTAGGAATGTAAGACTGTATTATCCTACAAGTCTTTAAGCCAAACTATACTATCCATTGAAATCAGTGAATAGTTTTGTTTAAAAACTGATGGCATATTATGGCCCATAGTTAGGGGAAAAAAACTTGGTTTCAGCCTGGAAAAATTCAATAGACCAGGGAAATACCCTGATATGCTTGGAGATAGAAACTTGAAGAGCAGTGATGTTAGTAGAGCTGGAGGATGATTGTATATAGCAAAGTATATATGGCTTTACTCTGGAGGCATTCTGTGCCTAAAAATTCTGTGCACAATATTTAAAATTCTGCAAAATTTTGCATATTTTGTCAGAATAACACCACATAATCATGCCAGTTTCAAATATTTTGGTAATTTATTTCAAAATACCCATCAGCAAGTATGTCTGTATTATTACAGACACACACAACATTTTCCTCAAGAAGAGAGAGTTAAATAAACCCCTATGGCAATCCAGTTCCTGTTTCTCTGCCCTCTTCTCCTCAGAGCCCATCTGGGGAGCTAGACATCCACAACCCATCCCCCTCAGAGCTCAGCCACCCCCCACCCCAGCCAATCCACCCAGATCCCCTCCCCCAAGAGCCCAGCCATGGGGTCCCCCTGGTCCAGATACCCACAGCCCCTCCCCCCTCCAGGGCCAAACCATACCTTCCCCAGCCCAGACACCCCCTCTCCATCCCTCCCCCCAAAGCCCAGCGATCCAGGAGCAAAACAGCCTGATGCTGGGTGCCAGGCTTGGATGGAGTTTCCTGCATGCTGCCCTCTCCTTCCCTCAGGGCACGCTGGGAGCTGCAGCTGCCAGGAACCTCCTAGCTGCCTCTGCCCAACAGTGTCTTCTATGTGCAAACTGGGTTGTGTTTAGTTTAATGGCCTCTAGTGCTACCTAGCAGCACTGCAGCCCATTTCTGTGTGGGGGAAAGAAATTATGCGTACACAATTCTGCATTGAGCAGAGGCACAGAATTCTCTCAGGAGTAGGGCGTGGAGCAGCCAGAATAGGCATAGCAGCAGAGACAGTAGCCCACTGTAAATCTTTGAAACCTACTCTATAATGCTGCATTCATTTGATCTGGACATGGCTACAAATGAAGACAGATGCAGGGATGGATTTTAAGAGTCAGGCTGCAACTGTATTAAATGAAGCACTCATCTCCATGCTTCATGTCCTATCAACCATATTTTCTCATAGTAGGCATTTTAAATGGTTCCAGTGTAGGGTTACAAGACTTCTACCATATAACCCTTAACCCAGGGTAGACTCTACTCAGTCTGCCCCTAAAACTGATAGAAGATTAGGTTTGGAAGAGACCTCAGGAGGTAATCTAGTCCAAGCCCCTGTTCAAAGCAGGACCAACACTAACTAAATTAGTAGAAGGATTCAGACTCAGTTTGCTTGTCTGAATCCTACTACTCCCCCACCTATGGAAGGAGGACAGAGTACTAAAAAGTAAGGGCCTTGTCCCCACAAGAACAAGGCCCATCAGCAAAATTGCAGGTCTTCAGGGAACCATTCTTTTTAATTGCATTGGAATCCAGCCACAAGTTGTGACAAAATTAACATTCCTACTAAATACTACCACATATTATGAAATCCTATTCCTGTTTAACCTAATTGTGCCTTCAAGATGCTGCAAAGCAGGGGAAACACCCATCAGGCCTGTGCTAATATGGCCCCAATGGAAAGAGAGAATATTTCTTGACCCCAAAATAGGTGATCGGTCAGACCTGCAGCATCTGAAAGACACAGCTGTGAAACTACAGTTACAGAGAGAGGGAGTAGGGCTGCTAAAATAGAGCAAAAACCGACTCCATGTATTTTGGGCTAGGGGTTAAATCTGTGAAGGAGAGAGTGAGGACCAATTGGCTCCCTTCCTCCCCAGCTGGCCAGTGAGGGGATAAAGCCTGTGTAGGGGAACTGGCCACCCTTGTGACCCCAGTAAGTGCCCTACTTCTCCTTTCTAATGGGGCTGTCCCAGTTACTGCCTGTCCCATCTCGATGAGGTGGTTAGGTTTCATTCCTGGCACCTCAGTACCAGAAAGATGATGAAGGGAGTTCAAAGATAAACAACAGTAATTAAGGAAGGAATTAGATTTTGAGGAAATATAAGAGAGAATCAAATGTGTTCTTGTATACGTTGAGCATGTGTGTAGGTGTGAAGGCGGAGGAGGAGAAAATGTTTGAAGGGTGTAAACAGCATGCAGAAAGAAGAATGGTTTGGGTATCACAGCAGGAATAAATGGATAAACTAAAGAAAAGAAAAATGTTTGCCTGTTGGGAAAATTCCATCCTTCAGGTTACTGTCCTGCCCAGATATCCCATGAGTATTAGGTCTTACCTAGGCTGGGAATTTGCCTCTATTCCAGCCAGCTTTGATACATAACTAATCCAGACACCAAGTATAAACCAGGAAAACTACAATTTGCACAGGTGAAACTTTACTTCTGCTTGAAATCAAGGTAATGTGCTTATGTGTAAAATGTGGCTTTCCTTTTCCAAACTTTTATGTGGTGCAGTTATATGGGGACCTGGCCATTGACTGCAGGAATTGGGATGAGTTTCTAGTGGAGACGAGACAGAATGAAGAATAATCGCTTAGGAAAAATGGTAGCAACCCTATTTCTGAGATATTTATAACTAGATTGGGCAGACCTCTCAAATATATGTTCTAGAAAAAATCATCTTCTGATGTGGAGTTGTACTAAGTAATCTAATACTTTTCTTCCACATTTTTAATATGTATTACTAGGTTTGGCAGAAGTAGTTTCTTTATAATTTTGACAGGTAATATCAATACTTACTTTTAAGCATTGTTTTAGATTTTTTATCAATTTAAATTTTCTACAGGTATAGAAAATTACATGGGTATGTCAGAAATAGGGGAGGGTCAGGCAATTTAATGACAGTACACACTGAGATTTTATTAAGCTTAAAGCTTCATGACTGTTAACACAAATTGATAACATCACATGTCAAAATATACAAAATAAATATTTTTAAAGAAAACTCCAATAAGTTCTTAATCAGCATTGTAAATTTCAATTATTATTGATGGAAGTATTTTTTCATAGGTTTAGGTATATGTGAAATTGACATTCACAACATTTAACCATAAAAAGAGAATTTTTCCAACCCTATATATTATTATTAATATTCTGAGCATTTTAGGAAAGAACATTGTGAACATATACTTTTTTCTCCTTACTGTTGAATCTAGCAGTGAAGAGTTTAACTTACTTTTCTGAGGATAGCAGGGATCTTCTGCAGGGGGTAGAGAATTTAGAGTCTGCTCCAGTCTGAAGAGCTGTAGATTTTGGGGGCATTCTGCTATATAAAGCCTAGATCTATCTTTCACATTTTTGGAGGGACCAAGACTGTGTTGAGCATGTTTGGGACCAGTGGTTGGCATGAGGGGGTTTTTGTCTTGAGACAATTGTTGCTCCATTGCTTTGTGTTGTTTTGAACCTTTAATGGATATTAAGTGTATCTTGAACTTTTTGGAAGTTTGCTTTTTATGTTTAAATTAAAAAAAAAAATAGTTCTTGAGAATAAGTCCTAGTATTTTTTCATGGAATCATGATTGTTTAAAATAAAAATTCTGCTTTACTGGTACCCTTGTTTTAAATGAAACCTGAATAAGTTAATATATTTTTCCACGTAGGTGTTGCCTTGGAGATGATGGACAAAGCATTCTCATGGTCAGTAATCAGGAAGAAGTATCAGACTGTGACACTTATTTGTCGGTAGAAAAGAATAAATTTACAACATTTGTCAGAGGTAACGAAGCAGAGACTCTACTACAGCAAGAACTTGATGTGCACACAGAGGTGAAAAATACCCAGCTTTTCAAATTAATTACAACACCCTCTCAAAAAAGTATTCTGACTTTACCCCAAACGATGTCTAGTCCTGATGTCATAATTGAAGAAATCATGGAAGATGACCAGGAAAGTGAGTTTTTAATATTTGTAAATTTGAATATGTGCATATACTCTCTCTTAAACTAGAGTGTTTATCAAGACTAGCCCTTTAACACTCCCTTTGCTTCATTTTTTTTGTTGCTTTTTCTGTAGCTGGAATTTTTCCATTCAAGGTTCTGATCAGTATGTTCTTTCTTCACGTCGGGATGGTTGTTTCCTGCAACTTCAATAAGGATTCTTTAAAATACAGCCAACTCTCCTGGACTCCTTTCCCCATCATGTTGTTCTTCCAGGGGACCTTGCCCATCAGCTCCCTGAGTGAGTCAAAATCTGTTTTTCTGAAGTCCAGGGTCTGTATTCTGCTGCTCTTCTTTCTTCCTTGTGTCAGGAACCTGAACTCGACCATCTCATGGTCACTGCATCCCAGGTTCCCATCCACTTTTGCTTCCCCTAGTATTTCTTCCCTGTTTGTGAGCAGCAGGTCAAGAAGAGCTCTGCCCCTAGTTGGTTCCTCCAGCACTTGTACTAGGAAATTGTCCTCTACAGTTTCCAGAAACGTCCTAGATTGTCTGTGTACCGCTTTATTGCTCTCCCAGCAGATATCGGGGTGTTCGAAGTTCCCCATGAGAACCAGGGCCCGTGGTCTAGTAACTTCTGTTAGTTGCCGGAAGAAAGCCTCATCCACCTCATACCCATGGTCTGGTGGTCTGTAGCAGACTCCCACCACGACATCACCCATGTTGCTCACACTTCTAAACTTAATCCAGAGAGACTCAGGTTTTCCTGCAATTTCATACTGGAGCTCTGAGCAGTCATACTGCTCTCTTACATACAATGCAACTCCCCTGCCTTTTCTGCCCTGCCTGTGCTTCCTAAACAGTTTATATCCATCCATGAGAGTACTCCAGTCATGTGAGTTATCCCCCAAGTCTCTCTCACTTCAAACACAACATAATTCTTGACTGTGCCAGGACTTGGAGCTATGATCAGCTGAACCCAGAGAGGTAAACAAACTGGCCCGGCCCCCAAGGGGCTTTCCTTGGCAGGCCACATGCCAAAGGTTACTGATCCCTGCACTACATTCTTTTAAGTACTCTCATGGTAGATTGAGTTCACTGGAAGTTTATACCCCAGCCATAAAGAGATGTAGTCATGGAGGTAGTCAACAAAAGCAACAATACTGCCTGCAGTGATGCTTCCAGAAGTCATCCTGCTGTGCTAAGCAGCAAGACGCCTACAAGAAAGGACATAAGTCCCAGAGGAGGGGGTCTACTCAGTCCAGTATTCACCAACCAGCCTGTCCTCTGCCAGCTTCGAGCATGCAGTCATTTTGACTTGCATATTGAGAGCCGCATTCCAGTTATGGAGTTCATGACTCCATCTCCAGAGTTTGGAGATGGGCTTGTCTTGCTTCTGCAATGCTTGGGAAACAATAACCATGGGTAAATTGGATGCTAAACACTGTGGGAGTGGGTTATGTCATCCGATTTCTGTCCATTTTCCCGTATCCCACGCTCCTGCCCTGTCCTTTTTCAGGGACTCCTCTCATGAGGTATTGCTCTTTCCGTAGGTTCACGCTTTGTGTCCTTTGGCAGCTATAGAGGAGGGAGGGATTCTACTCCTGATATTTCCTGAACCCCAAGTCCTAGGATGCGGGGAGACCTATCTTTTACCTCTGCAGTCTCAACAAGTATATCAAATACATGAGTTTCTGCATGGTTACCCTGGCTACTGTTTTCTCTGCTTTGAATCATGACTAGCTTGTTGCCCTCCATCTTCAGGACACTTACTTTCAGGCGATGACTTTTCTGAGTCACCAGAGGTTTCTGAGATTTATGTGGCAGGTCAGAATAATCCTGCACAATGTTCCCCTGTGGCTTCTCTTTGGTTCCATATGTGTTTACCAAATACATGACTGTAGTGACACTGAATCTCAGAGGAATTCGTGTCTTTCCATGGCTGGATGATTGTATTAGAGAGGAGCAGGTCCAAAGAACAAGTCTTTTGTTATGACCAAATCACATTATGTCTCTTTGATTGTCTGGGCCTGATTTTAAATAACCTGAAGTTAAGTCATGTGGCCACATGCACTTAACATGTTCCACAATGCAAGATTGTGCTTTTGTCCTCTTCCGGGTTGGTTGAAAGAGGTGGTTCCTTTGTGGGACTTTAGTACTGTGCTAGCTACCCTGATGGGATCTCTGAGGCCTAGACAACCTGTTTTCTGTCTCATCTGAGCCAAAAAGTGGCCTTTCTTTTTGCTATAACATTTGCAAGGAGAATAAATGAGCTGCAGGCTTAATGGCAAATCCTCCATATATGCAGTTTTCAAAAATAGTGACCCTAAGGCTGCATATAGAATTTTTGTCAAATGTAGAACTGTTTATCCACCTTAAACCAGATAATATACTGGTCCATGTTATTCTTAAGCTGCATTCAAGCACAAATGAGCAGCACCTTCATATGATGGATGAGAGAGGATGTGTCGTGTTATTTGGTGAGGACTGAACCATTATGTTCTATCACCTTGACTTTTTGTTTCCTGTGCAGATTGCCTGGAAGGTTGGGCAGTCTCTCCATATGCTATTTCCAGTTGGGTAACTGTCTATATTATGCTTCTCATGGATTAGCTCATATCACTGCTCCACAAAGGCATTGGGGTCATTTGATGAGCACTCAATCAACGCTGATCGCATTTCTTAGCGATGTTTCAATATTGGATATTTGCAGGACTGCTACGTGGTCTTCTCTATATACATCTACTAAGTACTATGCTATTATGGCTGCGTCTAGATAAGATGAAAACTATGGGAAGGTGGTTCGACAGTTGTTCTTTAGATTCCAGACCCTACCTCCTACGGCTTGTGAGTCACCTGAGTAGAATACACTGTGCAACCACTCAGAGAAAAAAGTTACCTATCTATACTATAACTGTTCTTTTGAGATGTGGCTGCACACTTGTATTCCATGGCTCTCCATCCCTTCTCCATCGGAGTCTCAAATATTGACCTTTAATGAGAAGGAACTGAGGGGAGTCGCGTGTTGCTGCCCTTAAATTGTCATGTGAAAGGGATAGGGGTCGGAGGGTGTGAGCACCATCCATACTGATCCTTGAAAGCAAAGTTGTTTCACTCACCCTTCCTTCTGTAGTAGTAGTAGCAGCATATGTGTTTGCACCCAAATCTCTAAGAACAACAAGTAGCTAACAATTTTTCCTATGTGAACCACATGGCTTGTTGAAAGCCTCCTGCTGCTGGTTCCAAGTTTAACTGTTCTGCACTAAAATGTGTAGGACAGATTTTCCTACCTTGGCACAATTTCTGAAGTTGTCTAGTTATTTTTATATTCTTATTCTGCATCTTGCCTTCTGTTAAGTTTCCTTACTCTAAAGCTGAACAGGAAGATATGGAAAAGATTGTTGGTTTTTTCTTTGATTTTTCTTATGGTTTTTGGATATCCTGCATTGATTTCATGAAAGCTGCTATCACAACATAATTAACCTTTGCACCCTGTAAGTGTTTTAGCTGTTCCTGTGCTCACACTGATCACACTCATTTTGTTTACAGCCCATTTAGGGAAGGGGATTGCAATCTCTTCCTCTGATCGGGTGTTCAAGGAAGGCAAGCAGCTCTTGAGTTAAGATCAGAGTTAGTGTACTGTTTACTCTGAGACAAATCGGAGTAGTTGTCACCACTAAACAATTACATATGTCTTCATTTATTAAATAAGTTGAAGATGTTAGTAAGTACACTTTACTGAGAGATGTTTTTGCCATGTTTTTAGAATCCAATTGCAGTTTCGTGGACCCAGCAGCAAAGTCTCTTTCATCCAAGCAGCTTAGTCTGAGAATAATTATGTAAACAATAATGTACCACAAGGGGATGGTGGAGACTATATCTGATAACTGTATGACTCCAAGACATGAATGTATGATACCAAACCTAAGTGGGTATAAACTTCATAATGAATACAGGTGTCTAAAATAACATCTTCAAGAAATATAGCAGCTTTGACAAAAAGTTTCTGTAACCAGTCCTAATCCTGTGGTGTTATACAGTATTGTTGCACATTCAGACTAGTACAGTCTTAACTAGTAGTAATTCCACTATCTCCATCAGTTATATCTAATTATATTACACTTTCTTTTTTTAAAACAAAAAAAGCACATTCCACAGAATATCTTAAAGATACACACAAGAAAAATCTTTCCCAGAAAAAGTTTATATCTTTTGGACAAAGAGCAGGTAAGTGTCTCTCCTCTGGTAAGCAGTTTCCTTGATATTCTTTAAAGTATGTCATATTTAACCAGTATTCTTAATGTTGATAAACTGGAAAGGACAAAGATCCTGATATTGAAAAAATGTGTGTGTATGTGATTTTTAGGGGGGGTGGTGGTTTTCATTTTCCAAAAATCTGAATAATGATTTTGCAGGTTTTAAGCAAGCAATCTACTTCAACCCATTGAGAGTTGAGGATGATCAGGACTGCTGTTCTTTTCCCGGTGTAAGAATCTTTGTCCATTCTAGTTCATAATCTTTCAGACTAAAAATGTGTGTAGTTTTGTGTACAAAATAATATTTTATAAATTAACAACGTACTTAAAGGGAAATCACTTTCTTACCTGTGGCACAAATAAATCACTGCTGTCTTGGTTTACTTAAATTGTGGCGGTCCTTCAAGTGCTTGTTTGTGTCCATTCTATGTTAGGTGCATGCACGCTGCGTTCACCATTGCTAGAGATTTTTCTGTTGGGCTGGCTCTAGCGCCTATGAAAAGGACTATACTTAAGCATAATCATGTATAGGCAGAGTTTTTGAAATGTTAGCTTTTTTTAAATGAAAATTTATACCTTCCTAATCACCTAGGGTAAGTTGATTTTTCAAAAGCGAATGGTATGTAAATCAATATAGTACTCTCTTTCTAATTTTGTGTATAGTTCCAGTGCTTTGGCTGTTGTTCTTAGCTTTCTCAAGATGCAGCAGAGTGAAAGTGGACCAGAGTTGTTTTAGTTTCCCCTGCTAATGCAAAATTTGTAAGCCTCAGTGACAAGAATCAGATAATCTTCACTAAGCTGCTGTTTCCAAAGCTAGAGCAGCAGTAAAGGAAGGCACTAGCATTATTAGTTAGAAGGCTTAATGTTTATCAGACACCACTCAAATGAAAGTTACAGAAAATGTCCCAGGATATCACAATGGTAGAGATTCTAGTGCTCTCCACTTTCTCAGTAGCTGGTAGGGTATTTGGCTCCATGTGTCAGTGTTGCCCAGGAACAGTGAGGCCTCTCTTCTTAATTCAATCCTCTGTTTGAATTTTTTTAAAATCAGGTATCATCTCTGATTTAAAATCAAGTATATAGCTTCCTTTGAGCAAGCAGATATGAGTGGATGTGTCAGATATGACAGAGTTTTTGAAGAAAGAAGTAATTTAGATTAAATTATTTGGTGCATGGACCTTTTTATATGTTTATACAGCCCCTAGCACAGTGGTGCCCTGATTCGTGATTGGAGCCCATACATATTAGCATAGTACAAGTGCTCACTAGTAATAAATAAATCATAGACATAGAAAATATAGGGGGGAAAGGTGAGAACAGAGTAGGAAACGAAAGATAAATGGATTCGAAGTGTGAGAGGATTAAAAAGAGAAAACAGATGGAAAATGATGACAAGGAAAGATGTACTGTGATCCAAGAAGGATAACAAGATATAATAAACCAAGAGAAACAGTAATAAGTTATAATAAACATATTACAACATTTTTGACAGTCTATTACAATGAAATATTCTACAGAATACTACAACTATTTTACAGAAGGTAGCATGATGGAACAATTATTTTTCACTCTGTTTGTAGTAGGTTTAGTCCTCAGGCTAATAGATATCAGGTAAGTCTTTCAATCCCTGTTTATAGACATATGCAATTTGTCTTTGACTGTTATTTGGAGAGGTGTCTACCTCAGATATGTTTCTTCAGAACACTGTTTAGAAGAGCACATCATCAAGGGGGTGATCATAGTAATTAATATGAAAGAGTGGTAGGCTATCTGCTAATAACTTTTAAAAACTTGTACTGTTGAAGAGTGTCATTGTGACTGATCAGTATGCAATACAACAATAAAATTTGCCTAGGGGTAGATGTTTTATGTGCATCAATGGGATATCAATAGTTTCAAGTGTATTGTTTTCTGAACTGTTCTACACAGGTTCTCCAGAACTGGTTTTTGTCAGCCACGTAATAAACCCATGCCACTTCTATATTCGGAGATATTCACAGAGGAAAACAGCAATTTTTTTGGAAAAAAGGATGAGTCACTTTTGTAGTAATAAGAGTTCATACCTCAGTCCTTCAGACATTTTGGAACTAGGTAACTCAAATAATTTTCAAATACTTTAGTTAATTTAAAATTCCATATTACGATATCCGTTTATAGTTTTACAGTTTTTATTCTCATTAGGAGAATATGTTCAGCTAGTAACATATCCTATACATTCTGGAGTGAGTCACTATTGAGATGTGAGCGAAACAGAACACATTTTTATCTATGTTATATAAAGTTAGGCACTCATATATTAAGTCACCTAATAATAGTGGCCTGATCTTCAGAAGGTCTGGAGCACCCACAGCTTCTCATGACTTGAGCAGAAGTTGAGTGCTTTGCACAGCTGAAAATCCTGACACTTTAAAGTCACTAGTTATTAATTTAGTATCTGAATATAGCCATTAACTGATGTGACTTTATTTTTTAATATAGTGACTTAAAATAGATTGGGCCTGATTCATTCATTTTAGTGTATAAACTAACATGTACTCTCATGGGAGCAACCTTTCTTTCTTACGGTTAACTGAATCTGCAACTGTTGCAGCAGTGAAAGTCAAAATAACATTACTAGACATATCCCTTGTCTACATATGATAGATGTTAATCACATCACTTAATGCACTTCAGGAGAGTTCTTTTATTGAATGGTGATGAGAGCAGTATAAGAACCAGAATAGAATAGATAATAAAATTAAATAGTTACTGGAATTTTATAACTCAGCAATTCAGTATTTTGATAGTTTACTTCCTAAAATTTGCAAAAACAAAGTTAAGTTTAGTGACTGATGTGAAGTCTGGCTCAGTTACTGAGTGAAGGATTATGTGACAGTGAAGAACGTATTGGATCTCTTAACTGCTAATTTCCAGACATTCTAATGTTTGGGTTTTTTAAAGCTGTAGAATTTTTATAAAGGAAACAATACAGTTGTTGGGTTTTATCTGGACTTTAACTTTGTAAAAATAAACTTAGTTGTTTGCAACCTAACTCAGATTCTTTTTCAAGTAATGGTCTCTATATCTATTCCACACATGGGTACACATACGCTCCATGTTCCTGAGATAGTAGATTTGTAATAAAGGGTATCCATTGGTCCATGCCTGCACAGGTTTCTTTCTTCGTGATGCTAACCGAGGGCGTAAGGGGCAGAGTGGACTGATGCCTCTCCAGTTCCTACTTACCGCCACATTGTCTGAATCAGAATCTCCTGTGTTCATAGATACCTTCATGCTTCTTTAGAAAACCTGTAAATAGTTCTTACTATGGTATATTTTAGTTTTTGATATAGTTTGGATAGTCTAGTCCTCCCCCAACCCCCTTCTCAGGGAATTTTCCCTGTGGCCAAGGACTATATCCAGGGTTTAAGAATTGCATATCTTGGCCCCACTCCTTCTCTGTGAGCGACAAACACCAATGCTGCTTTTACTGTCTCAGCAAGGCTCACAAATCTGTTAAGTGTAGCATCTGTCACTCCTTCCTCCCCGAACCCATGTGGGATGAGAGCTTCAGCTAAAGAAGTATCTCACAGAGTGAGAGGGCCATGAGACTACAATCAGATTTGAGCTGGGAAGAGCCCCATTTACACTGGATTCAGTCGATGGCACCCATCCAAACAAAACTCAGGAGCTGAGATTTCTGTTGCTGAGCCCAAAGAACTGCTTCCCAGGGCTTCTCATGAGAGCAAGGGGCATTCTCAGAAGCATAAGGACAGGTGGTGTCAGTGTTGTCGTCTTCAAAATCTGCCCCTACAAGAAAGGATTCCTCCCTGACTCCACCCAAGTTGGGTGAGTCTTTGCATGCAGGTCTGAAGAACTTAGGCTCGCTTAAACCTCATCAGCATGAGATCATGGCTCGAACGTGTACAGCTCCACCAGGACTGACGCTGGTGCTGATGTTTAAAACTAAGGATCAGAACATATCAGCCCTGTCTAAGAGGTCCAGGCTTGAAACTGCGTCAGTACTGGACTGTTCCTGGAAGAGCCCCCTAGATTCAAAGGTCCCAACTAGATGAACGCTCCTGTGCTCTGGGAAGGCCAAAACCTTCATCTCCCCAAAAGACATCTTCACTTATCCTTCTCTTCAATTCCTACTTCTTTCAAATCCATCCATATTCAGGGATATCAAGACACTGGAGGAAGAATCTACCTCAAGAGGATGGGACTTTTCCCCTATATCTTCTGTGAGCAGGAACATCCATCTGCCAGTACTGATGGCTCTGCCATTTGAGCAAGAACATGCCTTCTCACTGACTGAGTTGGAAGTTCCAGACAAACCATTGTCTCAACGTATGTGGGTTAGTCCAGACAGACTCTAGAACATATCCTTGCAGCCCGTGCCACTTCCTACAGCTCCCATTGGCCTGGAACCACAAGCCATGGTCACCGGGAGCTGCAAATGTAAACAAACTGTTGGCCTGCCAGTGGATTATCCTGATGGGCTGTGAGCTACCCACTACTGCTCTAGAAGTATAAAAGACCTGTGTTCTGTCTACCCAAATATAACTATCCATATACCCAGTCCCTCAGGGTCCCCCTGACTGGTTGACTTCCTGCTGGTATTACTGGCAGTCTTGGGATCCCTATACTAAGCACCCCACATTTATACACAAACTATACGGGCTATCTCCTAACCAGCAGCTTGCTTTGTCAGAATATGGATCAGAAGAAGTAGTTGACCTGTATCTGATGATCCTAACTGCTGTCTCATTCTCTTTACCAGATGAGGCAGTTGCTCCTTCTTCACCTTCCCTGTCTGATGACCACCGGCATTATTAGGAGTTCTGGAGAGAGTGAGGTCTTAGCTTCAGATTCCAGTTGAGGAAGTCCAGGATTCCCATCACCAGACATCTTACAACTTTCTGGACCCAGTGGGGTGGCCCTTCCAGTTAAGGAGATCATTTTGGAGCCTGCCAGGGCAGTGTGGCATATCCCTATTTCCTATGCCTGTACCCTTAAACAGCTGAAAAATTTTATTTTTTTACTGGTAAAGAGTTAGATTTCATTTTTTTGTTCACCGAGGACCTAATTCCCTGGTGGTGCAGGCAGCTGCCAGACAATTCAGGCTTCAACATCATAAAACAACTCCATACGACAAGGGCACCACATGCCTTGACCTAATGGGGAGGAAGGTATATTTATCAGCTAGTTTCCTATTATAGTTTGCTAACTACCAGATCTTTAGCAAAATTCAGTTTTACAAACCATTCCAAATTTGTGGAATTCAAGGATAATTTCACAGGATTTCATAGGAGGACAGGGCTCAATTTCCAGCCCTTGTCAATGACGGCAAATTGGGGGCTAAGACTCCACTCCAAGCAGTGGTGGACACAGCTGACACTGCATCTAGCACTATTGCCAAGCTTTCACCATGATGAAAGAGTCCTAGCTTCATGCTGCAGGGTTCCTTAGAGTGATACAAAATATCATTGAGAATCTGTCTGTGAACAAGTTCAGTCAGCTCAATGAAAAGATTGACAGGTTGCTACACTTGCTTAAGGACTTCAGGACTCCAGCCCGGAAGAGACAGAGCATCATACGCACTGTTCCCTCTAAGCTGTGCGCATGTGCGCGCACACAGATCCTAAACCCCACGCACACAGCGCACACAAAAATTTGCATAGAAGCACAAAAATTTGCACAGAAGAATTTTTTGCATGCACGACCTGTCAAAAATTAGAGGGAACATTGGCCACAAGTAGGTGTATATGCCCATATCTCTCCTTCAGCTGTTTTTCCACCAGTGCTCTTATGAGCTGCCATGCAAGTGCCAGCGGATACAAAGATTAAGGTATGTGACTTCCTTTACCTCTCTGCCACTGTCCACCCCACTCACCATTTAGGGCTTTCTTTTGATGGGAGACTCAAGCCACTTTATCTGTATTGATGCTGTCTCCTACTGCCCCCAAACTTTTGATGTCCACTTTGCCCACAACTGAAGGTGATAACAGACAAGTGGGTATTAGAAATAATCCACTGTGGCTGCAGAATTGAGTTCATCTTCTCTTCTATATAAAGGCAGTCAATGTTATGGAATTCTTGCTTCAGAAACCACATCCTGCTCTCAGCAACATACCTAACAGGTGGGCAGAACTTTCTAGCAGGCAGTTTTCTGGACACTACAAGTAAAAGATATACATCTCTCCTCTGAACAACATCTTGGCTCAGTGGGGAAAGCCATCTAGGGATAGCCATCTTGGGATCTCTCTGCCTCAGAAACAAACAAACAAGTTCAATCTGTACTGCTCCAGAAGCCCTTCTTCTTCCCTGGATGGACCATGTGAGGTATGCCTTTCCTCCCATTCCCATCCTACCTCAAGTTTTTCAGAAGATTCATCAGGACAGGACTCGGGTCATTTTCATTACACCCAATTGACCCAAATAGTTCTGATTTTTGGACCCTCCCCCTTTAAATGTCAGTCCATCCTTCCTAGAGATGTTCTCATGAGTTAACTGCAAAATCAGACATTCCAACCTAGACCTCTTTCTCTTACGACCTGGTATTTGAACAGAACTCAGACCTGGAACACTCATGTTCTGAGACTGTTCAAAGTATTATGAACCACAGCAGAAATGTCTCCACTAGAAAATGCTATGTAGCTAAGTGGAGGAGTTTCTCTACATGGATGTTACAGGAGAGATGTTCACCTGCACTGCCCCTTGTATTCTCGGTAATCTGCATGCGCAAAAAACTGTGCAGGCACAGACCAGTGGATACTACAAATTTCCTATCTTGAGCACAGGAACACATGCATATCCATGCATGAAATACTGAGAATGGACCACACATCTTGAAAAACCTCCAGTTATGGGCAAGTAACCTCTATTTTCCATGTTGTGTTATGATCCCTGACAGATATAAAAGGGAAACTAGAAATACAGAATAGGAAAGGATTGCCTAGAAAGGAGTACTGCAGAAAAGGATCCAGAGGTTATAGTGGATCCCAGATTAAATGAATCAACAATTAAATACTATGGCTGAAAAAATGAGAATATTGTTCTGGGATAAATTAGTAGGAGAGTTGTAAGCGAAACATGAGAAGTAATTTTCCCATTCTGCTCAGCACTGATAAGGCCTGAACTAGCTACATGGTAAAATGTAAACCATGGAGGAATGTACTAAAATGTAATGACAATAGCTTCTAAACTAAGATATTTAAGTCATGGATTTAGTTGGTTTAAAATTGTAGTGTTTTTTTAACCTTTATTTAGGTTCAAGAATCTTTATCAACAGTAAAGAAAATGGAATGTGGTGCCGTGGAACTATCACTGAGTTGACTCCCTTGGAAAGTAAAAATAAGGGAAAACCCTGTGGTTCAACAAAATACAAGATTTGTGATGTTGCAGTGATGCAAGTATTCATGGAAGACTTTGGGAATTCTGAAGTTTTAGTTGCTTCAGGGTATGATTATCTTATCATAACTACATCTATGTCTTTGTGGATAAAAATAGCCTCTTGTCCCAAACTGTGGCATTTCAACTGTTGGTTTCTGATGGGAATATGTACTATGAAAGTCAATAAAACTATCTTTTCACAAGTTGTTAACTAAATACACAAATGACTGCTCTGTGACTCTCATACAGCCGCACACACACAAATATTATATAAAATATACATTAACCTCTGAGGAAATGTATCTGCTAAGTTACTGTACAAGACATGAATGTTTAAAATTGCAGACCTAGAAAATTCAGTGTCTGAACAACATACATTTTCATGTTGCCACCTCTTGCAACTTGCGAATATCATGATAATTGGTGTCTTTTTCTAAAAGCACTCCTGTAATCATGACTCATGAGAATCTTGGCTTTCCTTTAAAAAAAATTGGTTTCTAGCCCTCATGGTTACAGAAAGATGTTTGAAAATGTGATGAAGTGCATCCTTATGGGTCAAATCAAAAGGTAAATAAAAGGAACCTAAAATGTGGTTTCTTTTTCTTTTTTTAAAGATTTGTAAACCAGTCTAATGGTTTTGAGGAGTTGACTCCCTTTGTTTTTAAGCATTTGACATTTGCAATACTGCATTTCTCACAATTGTAACAATAAATTTGTCGTTAACAGGCTAGATAGGAGGAATTGTGGTTGTACAAGTCTTAAGAATGAATTGGGAAAACAAACATTTTTTTGAGTGATGCTGGAGCCTTTTACACTGCTTTTTCTAATGGCATCAAACCTCAAAAAACATATAGCTCTATGATGAGCATATTCTATATACTTTGGTAACATTTTAATATCTTGTGCCAGTGAAGTCAAATTGAATTTTGATTGTTTAATTTCTGTCACTGTATTAAGATGGAGCCCCCTATTTTAAGAAAAAAAGACTATTTTCCCTAGTCTCAGAACTGTTCTTGTGGGGAAGTGCTTAGCGGGGTCAGAACAAGTGTCTGGCACCGTAGGATTTCTGAGTTTTTAAATGCTTGCTATTGCAGTACCAGTTTCTTTCTGTAAATAAACTATAATTGGACCCAGTCCTTGGAATTGTCTTAAAAAAAGAAGTTCATTCAAAATGGACTTCATTTAAGACCTAGTTCTTTTTATAATATTAACAACATACGTCTTATACTGATCATCAAATGAAAACTTATTTTAAAAAAATATGCTAGTCTGGAAGCATAGTGTAAGATGTTTATAGGCATGTTAGCAATAGAAAGGTAAGGGGAAGGTATCATTTGACTGGTTAAAAAAATATACAGAATCAGATTTTCAGTGGTGTCATCCTTCCCAGATCCTCTAGTGGGGGTAATTGTGGTGGTGGAAATGGGTCAAGTTGATATCATTCAAAAACCCTTTTTCCCATTAGCGCAATGACACCAGACATGACAAACCTAGAACAATTGTGTGTACATATTCAAGAAAATGTTTTTAAATCATTTTTTTTAAATTATATTTTAACATAGGTTGCATTGCTTACAAAAACCGAAAAGATACTGACCTTTGGTAATCCTAAGGAAGTTGGCCTTGATATGTAGGACTGAAAACATGCTCTGTTTAGGGCACCATTGCTAGACATGTTGTCACACGGATCCTCGGCCATGCATATTTCCGTACAAAGCAGGCTGCTAGCCAAACATTTGCAGGGTGGTAAGCATTTGATCTTTGCACACAATTATTTGATTAACTAAAGGATTGATTTGGAAGAAAATGGTATTTCACACACAGCTAGTGTAATCAGTCCATCCTCCAAGACCTGTCCATGCCAGTTAGGGGAGTGTTGTTTTGGATGTGTTCAATCATCCCGGAGCCATTCCACTGCTTGATAATTTGCTCTCTTGGTAGAAGGTATAACTGCACCTTTGTCAGTGGCAGTTTTCACCATTTGTCTGCTTCTTCCAACCGTCAACCAGTGTAGCTCTGCAAGTGTTGTAATGTTTGTCTTCAAATGGTAAACTTGGCACATGAATGCATACAGCGCATTTATGACTTCATCTGTTCTGAACAGCTTCAGAGTGAGAAGAGCATCTTCAGATGCTGAATCAAATGCCTTCCAGTAAGGTAATTTTGATCTTTCCAGCCAACCAGTAGCATCACATCCTGAAAAGACATGGAAACCTGACAGTATGGTGGTTTTTAATGGTCCAAGTGATAGGAACACATTTCTGAGGAACATCAGAGGGGTAGCCGTGTTAGTCTGGAATTGCAGAAGTGACAGAGAGTCCTGTGGCACCTTAAAGACTAACTAAAATTTTTTTCAGAGCATAAGCTTTCGTGGGCTAATACCCACTTCGTCGGATGCATGCAGTGGAAGTATCCAGGGGCAGGTATAAATAGGTAGGCAAGAACCAGGTGGGAGATAACAAGGTTAGTCCAATCAGGCTGAACCAGCTTGTTATCTCTAATCAGGGAGGGTGAGGTGTTCCTCTAGCAGCTGAACTGGAGGTGTGAATAGCGAGAGAAGAGAAGCTGCTTTTGTAGTTAGCTAGCCATTCAAAATCTCTATTCAGTCCCAAACTGATTGTGTCAAATTTGCAAATGAATTGCAGCTCTGCAGTCTCTCTTTGCAGTCTGGACTTGAAGTTTTTTTGCTGCAAAATGCTGACCTTTAAATCTTCTATGGTGTGTCCGTTGAGGTTGAAGTGCTCTCCTACAGGTTTTTGAATATTGCCATTCCTGATATCTGATTTGTGTCCATTTATCCTTTTTCGTAGGGACTGTCCAGTTTGGCCGATGTATACAGCAGAGGGACATTGCTGGCACATAATGGCGTACATTACATTGGTAGATGTGCAGGTGAATGAACCAGTGATGGTGTGGCTGATCTGGTTTGGTCCTGTGATGGTGTTGCTGGTGTAGATGTGTGGGCAGAGTTGGCATCGAGGTTTATTGCATGGATTGGTTCCTGAGTTAGAGTTATTATGGCGCGGTGTGCTGTTGCTGGTGAGAATATGCTTGAGGTTGGCAGGTTGTCTGTAGGCCAGGACTGGCCTGCCTCCCAAGGCCTGTGAAAGTGAGGGATTGTTGTCCAGGATGGGTTGTAGATCACTGATGATGCGTTGGAGAGGCTTTAACTGAGGACTGTAGGTGATGGCCAGTGGTGTTCTGTTGTTTTCTTTCTTGGGCTTGTCTTGCAGCAGCAGGCTTCTGGGTACACAGCTGGCTCTGTTGATCTGTGTCCTTATTTCCTTGTGTGGGTATTGTAGTTTTGAGAAAGCTTGGTGGAGATCTTGTAGGTGTTGGTCTCTGTCTGAGGGGTTGGAGCAAATACGATTGTACCTCAGTGCTCACCAGCAACAGCATACCGCGCCATAATAACTAACTCAGGAACCAATCCATGCAATAAACCTCGATGCCAACTCTGCCCACACATCTACACCAGCAACACCATCACAGGACCAAACCAGATCAGCCACGCCATCACTGGTTCATTCACCTGCACATCTACCAATGTAATGTACGCCATTATGTGCCAGCAATGTCCCTCTGCTGTATACATCGGCCAAACTGGACAGTCCCTACGAAAAAGGATAAATGGACACAAATCAGATATCAGGAATGGCAATATTCAAAAACCTGTAGGAGAGCACTTCAACCTCACCGGACACACCATAGAAGATTTAAAGGTCAGCATTTTGCAGCAAAAAAACTTCAAGTCCAGACTGCAAAGAGAGACTGCAGAGCTGCAATTCATTTGCAAATTTGACACAATCAGTTTGGGACTGAATAGAGATTTTGAATGGCTAGCTAACTACAAAAGCAGCTTCTCTTCTCTCGCTATTCACACCTCCAGTTCAACTGCTAGAGGAACACCTCACCCTCCCTGATTAGAGATAACAAGCTGGTTCAGCCTGATTGGACTAACCTTGTTATCTCCCACCTGGTTCTTGCCTACCTATTTATACCTGCCCCTGGATACTTCCACTGCATGCATCCGACGAAGTGGGTATTAGCCCACGAAAGCTTATGCTCTGAAAAAAATTTTAGTTAGTCTTTAAGGTGTCACAGGACTCTTTGTCATTTCTGAGGAATATGCATCAATTCTGTTCCCCAGCGACAGGCACAAAAATGGAGTCTTGCAGAAGACTTGGTTAGCATCTCCTACAGAGCACTAGAACATACACATCTTATGCAAAAAATCCAGAGTTCAGTAGCGTCTCTGTGGCATTGATGGCATGTGAAAATTGCAGAATGATTGGCTGAATCTAAAATAAAAAGTATTTCACAAAGTCTTCTAATACTGTCAGGTGCAAATTCTAGTTAATAGTCCTGATGGGTTGAATAAAGAGCAGCAGAGACTCAACCGTCTTCATGAAGTCACTGGATGCATTTTGGAATGATGTGTTATCAGTTCACGCTCAACAGTACAACCAGTTGAAGGCCACAATTTAACTTTGAGGGATGCATGTTTGACTTGCCATTGTTTTTAAGTATAATTTTAAAAAGCTGATTTTTAAACACTTTCTAAAATATATATCTACATAATTGTTCTTGGTTTGTTGTGTCTGAGGGAGCAAGGGCTTTTGAATGTTACCCAACTTGACTCATTTCTAACAAAACTGTATTATCGACATTTCCCCCAACCAGAGGACTTGGATTTGGGAGCAGGGAGGGAAGGGAGAACAAGTCCTTGCTGTCGTGCCCTAGACCAGGGGTCTCCAACCTACGGCCCGAGGGCCAGATCCGGCCCGGGGCTTCGATTTATCTGGCTCTCCAGCTGAGCAGGCACACTGATCAGGCACATGGAGATGCCGCCACTGCCCCTCTTCCCCCCACGAGCTGCTGCTGGCGGCCCCATGTGCAGAGGGGTGAGTGCCCCCAAGGCAGCGGCTGGAGGAGCGAAGCAGGAGATTGTGCATATACTGAATTTTTTCACAGTCGCTTCGGCCTGCGAAGCCCCTTCAAAAATCTAATATGGCCCTCATCTCAAAGTTTGGAGACCCTGCCACAGAGGGTGACACCACTGAAATTGTGATTCTGTAGGATTTTATGAATCAAATAAAACCTCTCATTTTTCTATTATTAACTGTCCATGAAATTATACCTGCTCCCAGACTATACTGCATTTTTGTACTATCATTGTTTATTTATATTCCCACTAGGATTGATGGTGACCCATTGGTGAGGCCAGAAGAAGTTGCTCTAGAGAGCTTAGTAGTAAATGACTTGTGTGTGTTTATAAGGAAGCCTGATTCATGTACAGAGGCACAGTTCAGATATATTCCTGCATTAGCAGTGCGCTGCTCACTGAAGGACATAATTCCCAAAGACTCAGTAAGTAAGCGCTGTTTGTACAGTTTTAAGAAAAAAAATTCATTTGAGGTTTTCTATTATGGAAGTTAAAGTTAGTCCTCTTTTTGCAACTTTTCAGATATCCCAAAGAAACCACAAGGAGAATTCAGAGATATACAGTAATTTTATCTAGTTATATATTAAAAAGATAGGCTTATGGTTATGCTGGACCAGCTAGTGCCACCAGGCCTGCAACATGGACAGTGGCAAGAGGTGTCCACTTGGTGGCTGGGGTGTCCAAGGCTCCGTCGGCTTCCCTATCTAGGCCGAGGGACAAATCTGCAGGTCGCAAGATGTCAGCTCTGCACCTGGACTCTGACCTCGGGGTTGATCGCTTGGCACCGCCCAAGGCTCAGAGCTCCAGGCCGGCCTCCTCTCTGGTGCTGGATGACACCATTGCAGCCCCTCCGCCCGCAAGAAGATTTCAGGGCACATCAAGACCTGTTAAAAAGGGTGGTGTTGAGCCTCCAGCTACAGACCGAGGAGATGGAGGGCCCATCTGATTCCCTCTTTAATGTTCTGTCCTCCTCAGCACTGGGCCGTGTGGCTTTTCCCCTTCACCAAGGAGAAGCCAACATCTCCACTGCCCTATGGGAAACTCCAGCCTCTCTGGCCCAGTTTTCCAATAAGGTCGAGAGGAGTACTTTGTGCCAGACAAGGACCATGAGTATCTCTACTCCCGCCTGGCACCTAACTCTCTGGTGGTGGAATTGGTGAACCACAGGGAGCGGCAGGGCCAGCCCGCGCCCACCCCCAAGAACAAGGATACCAGGAGACTAGACTCTTTTAGCAGAAAACTTTATTCCTTTACGAGTTTCCAGCTCCGGGTGGCCAAACATCAGGCCTTACTGAGCCGATGTGACTTTAATTAATGGGAGTCCCTGCCAAAGTTTGAACCACTCCTCCCACAGTAGGATAGGAAGGACTTTAAGGTTCTGATGGATGAGGGGGCGGCGGCAGCCAAAGTAGCCCTACAGACAGTGTCGGACGCGGCAGGCAGTGTCGGACGCGGCTGACGCTGCGGCTCGCTCGATGGCTTCCGCGATCTCCATATGCAAGGTGTTGTGGCTCTTCTTGTCTGGGCTGTTGGCGGAGGCCCAGTCCCTCATGCAGGGCCTGCCATTTGACAGGAAAGCTCTGTTCACTGAACAGGTGGACGTCAGGCTGCACGGGATGAAAGACTCTCGTACCACCCTGCAGACTTTGGGCCTCTGCATCACTCCAGCGAAGGACAAGGCCAAAACACAGACGTTGGCTCAACCTGTGCAGAACAGATGTGCGCCCCTTACAAGAGACCAAAAGCACCTGCCTCAATGACAGTCCTGCTCTGCCCCGCATGCTAGGCCCTCTAAGGGCAAGAGGCAGGGAAAGAGGTGGTTTTGACTGTTTGCAGGGGGGCACCAGGACATTTGCCATGGAGACTCCCCATTGATAAAGTTTGTGTTAGACAACTGTTTGTCTGCCTTCCGTGTGGAATGGTCATGAATAACCTTGGACCACTGGGTCCTCATTTCCCAGGGCTGCACGTTGCAGTTCATTTTGCCCCTGCCCAGCCACTCCCCGACCCTAGAGGGCCTGGGGGACCCAGAGTATGTCCACCTCTTAGGTCAGGAGGTGGAATGGCTACTACACCTGGGGGCAATGGAGAGAATGCCAGTAGAATTCCAGAGCAGAGGTTTCTACTCTGTTTTTCCTGATCCCAAAGGCAAAAGGGGGTCTCAGGCCCATCCTAGATCTGTGGAATCTTAATTGGCTTATGGTCCGTTCCAAGTCCTGCATGGTGTCCCTGGTTTCTGTTATCCCTTCCCTGGACCCAGGGGATTGGTATGCAGCCCTGGACCTTCAGGATGCGTATTTCCACATTCACATATTGGAAGGACACAGGCGCTTCCTCCACATCCTGGTAGGGCTAGACCACTGTCATTGCACGGTCCTCCGTTTGGCCTATCCACAGCGCCCAGGGTATTTACAAAGCATATGGTGTAGTGGTAGTGGCTCACCTCAGACCAGTAAGGGTCCAGATCTTCCTGTATCTGGATGATTGGCTTCTCAAGGGCAGCTCATGGCCTCAGCTGAGGGCTCGTGGATCTGCTCCTGTCCACGTGCGCCGATCTCGGCCTGTTGGTAAATGAGACCCAATCAATACTAGTTCCAGTACAGTGCATAGAATTCATAGGGGTGCTACTGGACTCCGCGAGGGCCACAGTCTCTCTCCCTGGTGGTCAGATTCGAAACTTTCAAAGGTCTCATCGCTTCGGTCATGGATTTTCCCTTGACAACAGCAACGGTGTGCCTTTGGATCCTGGGGCACAGGGTGGTGTGCACGTATGTGGTCCGCCATGCCAGGCTCCGAAGGAGGTCCCTCCAGCTGTGACTAGCCTCGCAGTTCTCCCAGGCCTTGAACAGGCTGGACAAGGTCCTCACAGTGCCAACCCCAGTAATCACCTCCCTACAATGGTGGTCCTCCCCGGGCCACATGCTCCAAGGGGTTCCTTTCCAGGAGGCGACTCCATCAATAGACCTGGTGTCCGATGCATCGGACTTGGGCTGCGGAGCCCACATTGGGAACATGCAAACCCAAGGGATGTGGTCAACCTCGGACCTGTCCCTCCATATAAATGTCAGGTAGCTCAGGGCAATACGGTTGGCTTGTGTAGTTTTCAGCACACACCTTTGCAGCAAGGTGGTCAGAGTCCTTATGGACAACACTGCCGCAATGTTCTACATCAACAGGCAAAGCATGACATGGTCCTCGGCCCTCTGCCAGGAAACCCTGAACCTATGGGAGTTCTATATAGCTCACAACATCTCCCTGAGGCCCTCTACCTGCCAGGCATCCGCAATACACAGGCCGATCGCCTCAGCAGGATTCTTTTCCCCCCAGTACGAGTGGTCATTCCATTCATTGCCCCCGGTTTTGTTCCGGGGGCAGGGAGGGGGCTAGGTAGGGACACAAACTCAGATGCCTTCCTCCTGCATTGGTCGAGCCAGCTTCTCCACATCTTTCCACCATTTCCCCTTATTGACAAAGTCCTGGAAAAAGTTAAAACAGTAAAAACAAAGCACGCATTACATTTAACGCTCTGGCTTGGCCCCTCCAACATTGGTACGGGACCATCCTAGGCCTGTTGGTGCCCCCCCGCCCCCGAGGAGGTTGCCGCTCTGTCCGGGCCTCCTCTCCCAGGACAGGGGCCACCTCATCCATCCCAGTCTGGCCACTCTCCATCTGACAGCATGGCTGCTCAGTGGCTAGACGAGGAGGAGAGGAGGTGTTCAGAGGAAGTCAGATGGATCGTCCTGGAAAGTAGGAAGCCATCCACATGCTGGACATGCCTGTCAAAGTGGTCCAGGTTCTCCAGGTGAACAGGGAAATGGGGAGTCTCCCCACTGTCATCACCGCTCCAACTTATCCTTGAGCTATCTTAATTGCTGTTACATCTGCCCACCAAGTGGGAGAGCTAGCGAGCCTCATAGCACGCCCACCATATGCCATCTTTGTCAAGGACAGGTCACCCTAAGACCTCACCTCATCGAAAATTTTTACCCAAAATATCATCATCTTTTCAACTGAATCAACCAATACATCTCATCTTTTTTTTTTTTTCCTAAACCTCACGGGAACACACAGGACTTGGCACTACATACGTTAGATGTCTGATGCTCACTGGCATTCTATCTTGACGGAACTATGCCTTTCAGAAAGTCATCAAGGCTTTTTATTTTGACTTCTGAACAATCTAAAGGTTCAGCGATTTCCAGATACAGACTATCTAAATGGACTTCTGGGTGCATCCACTTTTACTACAGCAGAAGAATATTCAACCCCAGCAGGGGTCCAAACCCACGCTCATAGATCCTTATCAACTTCAGTAGTCTTTCTAAACAACATACTGATTACAGAAATATGTAACACAGCCACCTGGGCGTCCACATATGTTTGCAAAGCGTTACCCAATTGACCAGAGCTCAAGGTCAATTCGTAGAACTTACATGAGTAATTGCTAACATAGTAACTCCGAAGCCCCTTCCACATCCACTGAGGAGCACTGTTCGACAGTCATCTGAAGTGGAGCATCCCCAGCCGCGTCCCTGGAAAAAGAAGAGACTTGGGAGACAGACCAGTCCTCGCTTACAGACAGCCCCCCAACCTGAAACAAATACTCACCAGCAACCACACAACAAAAACACTAACCCAGGTGTCTATCCTTATAACAAAGCCCGATGCCAACTCTGTCCACATATGCATTCAACTGACACCATCATGGGACCTAATCACATCAGCCACACCATCAGAGGCTTATTCACCTGCACATCTACCAATGTAATATATGCCATCGTGTGCCAGCAATGCCCCTCTGCTGTGTACATTGGCCACACTGGCCAGTCTCTACGCAAAAGAATAAATGGACACAAATCTGATATCAGGAATCATAACATTCAAAAACCAGTAGGAGAAAACTTCAGTCTCCCTGGCCATTCTATTAAAGATTTGAAGGTGTCAATTTTAAAACAGAAAAACTTCCAAAACAGACTCCAATGAGAAACTGAGGAACTGGAATTAATTTGCAAATTGGACACTATCAACCAAGGGTTAAACAGGGACTATGCATGGCTTTGTCATTACACTAATTGAATGCATTTTCCTAGTTTAGTCTCTTTTACAGATTCTTATCAACTGTCAGACATAGATCCACTAAATTTTAACTACAAAAAGTTTTTTTCTCCTGCTGATAATGGCCCATCCAAATTAAACAGCCTCTTAGAATTGGTATGGTAATTTACAACTTTTTTTGCTTTCTCTGTATATAAATGCCTCTTACTTCTGTTTGTTCCATTCTATGCATCCAGTGAAGTGAGCTACAGCCCACAAAAACTTATGCTGAAATAAACTGGTTAGTCTCTAAGGTACCACAAATATTCCTCGTTTTATTTATTCACTCTGCAGTAACTGAAGTTCTTCTAGATGGGTGTGCTTGTGAGTGCTCCATTACCCACCCCTCTCCCCTATACTTCAGAGTTCAGTCTACAGACTCTGCAGTAAAGAAGGAACCAAGGGGGGTCTGGTTGCGCCGTCCTAGTTAGGCTCTTCTAAGTTGGATACATTTGTATGGTATACTTTAGAGACTCACTGTGTTAAGCTGGGAGCAAAATCTTTGCCCATAATCCTTTTATTTTATTTGCTCAAACATTTATCACATTGATGGTGCTATTTATACAAACACTAAAAATCTGACTTACTATCTAATGTTTTTGCTCACTGGGATAGCTTCACGGTATACACTATATTTGTGAGGGTTCCATGAGGACAACACATGTAAGCCCCATAAATATTGTTCCTGTTTCTACAACTATATATTCTCTTCCATTTAACTATTTAATAGTTCTATTCTGTTTAAAAAAATGAGTATTTGTAATAACAGTACTAAGAGACTTTGGAAACAGTTGGAGGGATTGCCTGAAGAAAGATGAGATTAAAAAGCATAGTTTGACCAAACATGGGTACCAAACATTCGGCAAGTAAATTCCAAAGAAGGAGAAGAATAAATTTATGGTGGTTCAAGAGAGTAAAATTATAAGTAATGAGATGAAATTAAGAAAGTGAGAATTTTAATTTGAATATAGGGAAATCTAATGGTGAAATCTTAGGTTGGGGAGTAATCTACAAAAGGAAGTGATGAAAAGACCCTTGGTGCTGCCATTTAAAACTATGCCTGAAAAGAAACACTAGAAAATATACCATAAAGTGCAATTCTGCACTGCCAAGGTTATGGATCCAGTGGTCTCTAATAAGTCTTTTCAATGTTTAAGTACTGTGTAAGACATCCTGACTCCATTGATGTCACTGGGAGTTTTGCCACTAACTTCAGAGGAGTCGGGATTTCATTCTGAATGTGATGATTTTTTGTTTTTATGATCCTTAAGAACACTCACCTTTTTTTTCCCCCCCTCAAACAGAATGAAGGTTGGGGGAAAGAAGTTAAGGCAGAATTTTTGAGAATGGTAAATAACAAAGCTGTTATAATGAAAGTATTCAGAGAAGAGGATGGTGTGCTCATTGTAGATCTGAAGAAACCTCCAGTTAATAAAATAAGGAGTGACATGCCAGCATCTCTTACGGATGCTTTAGTATTTACAGAGTTAGCAAGGTATGTGTCATCTTAAAAGGACTTTAATGTTGTTTGTATATTTTTTTATAAATATAAATGCTTAAAGGAATCTAGTTTACATTCTATACGTTTTACCCTTACTTGTGGTGTTAGCATGGTTTGTTTTTGCAGTTGTAAATAGCTTCCAAATTTTTTTTCACTCAGGAATGATTACATTCACATATGTGGTATCCTACCTATTTTGCTGACACAAAACCTCATTTGGATAACTGAGTTCTAATTTGAATTGGGCATGCATCCAACAAAGTGGGTTTTAGCAAACGAAAGCTTATGCTTTGGTACTTTCGTTAGTCTTTAAGGTGCCACAGGACTCTTTGTCGCTTCTGGGTTCTAATTGCAACTCAAAAAGAGGTACAGCAAAATTGTCAGACTTATACCTTAAGAGAAATTATTTTTAAACTTTCAAATCACTTTTGTTCATTTATAACACATTAATTAACACAACAAACAGCTAAAATATATCACTGTGAGTTTGACTACCTTGAAGTTTTTCTGGGTTTGTTTTTCTTTGTGAATGTTTAGTGGCCGTTAAGGATTTTTTTTTTTTAAAGAAACAGGGATGAGAGAGGGGAAGATGCCGTATCCACTATTCCCGCAAATACCTTGTTGCAGTAGTAATTATCTCTTAATGAACAAGGAAAATGAAACCTTTAAAGGAACAACATTTTATTCTAAGTAGTAAAGGCAAGCCTTTTGCTTTGGAAAGCTTTAAAGGAGCAGTATGTCTCACTTTTGGGGAAATTCATTGTTGTTGGAAAAAAAGAAATTGGCACAGCATACAAACAGCAAAGTTCACAAGCGGTTCATATGAGGCAGTACTGTAACTGCTAACGACCCATGAAATTACTAGCCAATCCAGATGATTATTGATTTTTTTAATAAAAGGTCCATTAAGCCTTTCATAGAAAATTCTACACAAAGATGCTGTTCATCCACAACTGTCTTTGACAGGATTTATTCACAACCATTATTCTCATTAGGTTTCGATCACAGCTTCCTAGTCAACCAGAAAATAATATGGCATTGCAATACTGTCCACCCACGTTGCCACAAGAAATGACAGAAGTCTCCATTGTAGTTTCTCACATAAATAGTCCTAGTGATTTCTATCTTCAGTTGGTAAGTATTTAGAAATATTGTATATTCAATTAAAATATTGATTAACATTTCTGGGCTTTAAATAACCAAAAAGTAAAACATTAAGCTGCTGAATAAGAAATTAGACTTTTAATTATCAGTTGCTATCCCTTCACCCTGAAAAAATAGCTCTAGTCACCTATAATATAGAAACTTTCTGGGTGTATGTACAGTGTCTAGCACAATGGGATTCTGAGCCTAAATAATAATAAATATTATAATAAAGGGGGAAATGAGGAAGTATTCATTTTGGCACCATACCAAGTTCATAAACAGCTCATCTTGTTAGCCAGGGTGTGTCTTTGATGGATCATGGAGCAATGGAGTCACTCTTTCTCTCCTTCTCACCTGAGTGGGGGATGGGGGGGTTTCAAGCAGGAGCTGCTGGGACAATGCTGTACATGCTTCTCCTGACTGGCTCGCTCGCTCTCCTGCCCCCCTGGCCTGTAGCATGGGAGAGTGGGGCAGTTTTGCTGCTTTCTCATTCCCTCTCTTCCCCACAGCATGGGGTAGGAGGGAGGATATTTCACATTATCTGGGTACCGGAGCCTATTCCATGCACTCCTGCTGTCACTGAACAGCTGGCTTCATGATGGGGTGACTGGTTGATTCTTGCCTACCTAAGGGGTGCTCTGTTTGCTGCTAGCAAGTAGCCATTTTGGTCTCTGTTCCAGTCCCACCTTTCCCCACCCTTGTCTAGTGAGTTAGATCTCTTACAATCCAAGAAATTAAGCTGGTCACCAGATTTTGTGTGAGGTCTGGAAGGGATTTTTCTTATGGCAAAATTGGCAAACTACTGTTTGGGGTTTTTCACCTTCCATCTGGCATCCTGGAGGTCTGGTCTTAGGTTTTAAATTACATTTGTCGCAACTGTGGTGATTTCCATGCAGTTGGTGGATTTAAAAAGGATCCAGTGTGAAGTTCCTATAGACCAGTGGGCTCAAGAGCACAGCATTGCATAGTAAAAGGGTATATTGGTATGTTGGGTGGCTGCCTTCATCTTTCCTGCACTCTCCATGGAGGAGGAGAACAATTTTAGGACTCTGGCTTCCAGCCAGAATCCTTAGGTGGGCCTGAGGATTTAGAGGGGGTATTAATCTCATACCCACTTGTAGGTTTGTAGAGCCCAGGGCTATTGCTTCCTAGATGAAATCCTCACTGGAACATCCTTGCTGAGGAGTTCAAGTAGGAGATCTCTATTTGTTAATTGTTTTTAGTAAAGTTTAGGTTTGTAGAGCCCAGAGCTATTGCTTCCTAGATGAAATCCTCACTGGAACATCCTCGCTGAGGAGTTCAAGTAGGAGATCTCTATTTGTTAATTGTTTAGTAAAGTTTTGGTCTCTATTTGGTATGTCTGTCTGTTTCAATATCCACATCAATTAAGTGTATCATATAAAGTATGGTATTAGAGAATAGCCTACAAAACCTCCTTTGATAGTAGGGCAGTACTCAAAAACTGGAACATTGGTTAGTATACTGTCACCCTTTGTGACAGTCATTGCCTTTTGTGGCCTTTGAGCTCAAACTCTCATTTGGAATTGCATGCCACAAGTCCCCAAACATTCAGAATGTCTGTGGCTTATTCTGATGAGTAAGTTACTGTAGTATTGGTTTGGTTTTTTTTGTTGTTGTTTTAGATAGAAAGTAAGGACTTTTTAGTTCTCCTGAAGAAAATTGAGGAAGTATATAAAAATGATGTTGGAACAAATCTGGAAATTCTCTGTCCTGTTGAAGGCCAAGCCTGTATAGCGAAGTTTGAAGATGGAGTTTGGTACAGAGCAAAAATTACTGGTAAGTATGTTAGTTACTGATTATAACCAGATTAGATAATTATCTAATTGTGGTGTTCAGTAAAGTAGTTGGAAGTGGCATTTGGTTAGAACTTGAATAATAAGTAATAGTCACTTTTATTGTTGCAAAAGTTAGTAATAAAGACCAATAATAATAGTCAACTTTATAACCTTATAAACTACATTTGATATTACTTTCTTTTGCTAATTTGCTGTTAATAATTTGTTTTACGTATTATAAGGTATTATAGATGGAACAAAAACATTTATACATGTATACAGTAGAATTTCAATAACAAACATAACCATAATTGTTACTATATACAGAGCCCAGTCTTCTGCAGTGTCCAGTCTCTGGATGTAGCAGATACAGAAGAGCCACAAAAAAACTCTGGTTGCAATGCTCTGATACTGGGAGCAGCTGGTGGCCAGTTTGTCCCCCTGTCGTTGTTTGAGGCTGATCTGAATTACATCTCAGCTACTATTTATTTATTTGTATTACCATAGAACCTAGGAGATCTAGTCATGAACCAGGACCCCACTGTGTTAGTCAGTGATACGACCTCTAAAGGGCCATCTGCTAGCTAGTAATTATCTGAGTAGTATGTTTCAGCCACATGTCTGGCCTACCCTGTACATAAGAAACATGAGAGGCTGGTATTAGGACCAACTGTTAACATTTTACTTTATCCAGTGATTTTCCTTGATTTGAGGGAATTTTGGCTTGCTATTAAATCTGTAGCAGCTTTTCTGATTTGGGATCTAAACTGTTTCAGAATGTGGTACTTTATGCACACACAATGTATGTATACATCTGTCTTTGAAATTCTGGCCACTGATGTTTAGTATATACCTGATGATAGTTAGAAGTGTTAACAACTTGTGATTTATTTAACTGATACTGTAATGTTTTCTGAAGGACTGCTGGGACATCAAGAAGTTGAAGTTAAATATGTTGACTTTGGCAACACTGCCAAAATAACTCTTAAAGACATGTGTAAAATTAAAGATGAGTTTTTGATACCTCCAGAAAAGGTAAGTGTTTTGTTTTGTTTTTTTAATTTGGGTGAATTGAAAAGCTTAGTAGCATCACAAGGGTTTCCTTTGTTAGTATATTAATGTAAGTAAAGACCGAATTATTCAAGTCAGAAATCTAAGGGTTTTTTTTGTTTTGTTTTTAATTCAAATGCATTATAGTGTAGCATTTAAAAATGCTTTGGATACAAGTGAGATGGAATTTGCACTTACATTTGTTTATGTCACTGCCTTTAAATTAATTCAGATGTTGTTTAATATCAAAGTCAATTTTCAAAGACCCTCACTTGTTCTACAATAACACTGTCAGCTCAATTTAATTTGCTTTCACTAGTTTCAGATAATTATTCCGTATCTGCTAAAGCATCCTTTAAATGTATGTCCTGAATTTTGGTGAGGGAAACTGTTTTTAAGGGTTTTTATGCTCTCCGGCGTTCATAAGGGTCTTTTCAGCCTGGGAGAAATTGACAATGCAGGGGAACAGCAAAACTGACAATACACAAAGTGTTATCAAATACATAATGTGAAAAAAACTGGAAAAAGACAGGGAAATGTCCTAACTTTCAATTATAGTAATTTTGGGTGTAACTTATGAGTACAAAGGTTCTCAGACAGAAATGTGATTTTTTTCAAGTTTGTCTGTCTTAAGCCATTATAGGCCACACGGGTAACAACTCCTATTGTTAAGCTTGCCCACCACCTTGTGTTACAACCAATTGAAAATAGGGTCCTATACTTTTGCCAGACTTTTAGGCAAAACTTTTTGGGGGATGTATCAGCTAAAATGATATAATTGTTTCTGAGAATGAGTTTAGGGGAAAATGTTTTGCTCGTTGCAAAATATTCTTACATCCCTTTTGTTGAGAAGCTTTAGTGCCTCCAGGCTTTGGAACAAGGACTTGAAATTTTGGCCAAGGTGACATGTTGACATGCCTTTTATATTTGTGATAGTTAGCCCAAATCTGGCTTAATTATAAGACTCTGAAAAATGTCAGGGCACTTATTCTGAATAGAGACTTGATAGAGTTTGACAGTTAAGTTCTCTGATGCAAGAGGCTGCAGAGTAAAAGGGCAAAATGTTCTATAATCACTAGAGCACATTCTCCCACCAAATCTGGAATTGAACTCATTACTCTTGAGTCGTTTCATTCCTCTGCTATCTAGAAATAGCTGTGAAACCCACTGGTAAACTGAGTGTATGTCTCTCTACCTCCATCAAGTGGCAGGTCCATGCAGAAGATAACGGTCTTCTGCTGCTATCTGCTACTCCATTAGTTCAAATGATAGAGAATTGTAGAATCTAAAGGTCCTGCTGGTGACCCATCTGGGGAGTCCTAATGGTCCACATGATTAAACTTTTGTGGGTGTTCATTTTCAATTTTAAGTTTAAAAAACCACACATTACATACAAAAAATAAAAGAACACAAGGTTGCCACAGCAATCATTCAGAAAGTAGGAAATACCAGAATTAATGTCAGTACCACCTTAATTTGAGTCATTTGCTTGTGTACGTTATGATACAGTCTTGAATTGTGTGATCACATATTTCACCTAAGCCCCCAGCCCGGCACCAAAATCCAGACTGGAGCGACTTCATATCACAACTTTCCAGGAATCTCAGTATTTCTACAGTGCTTAATTACAACACATTTTTCTTTATGTACTTTATTGAAGTTTATTATTTTCATATTAAGTGCCTAGTGATCGTGATTACCATGGGATCCTCAATGACTTTATCTTTTCTTACTTATTATTATGATCATATATTTATTAAAAGGGGGTTTTGCCTTTCCCTGTAGGAGATACATGGTGGGAGGCAGTGAAAGCTTGTTTGTATACATATAAAACTTCTAGAGTCATCTTCAAAAGTCATAAGACCATTTTCATTAGTTTGAATTAATTTTCAAGAACAAATATTAATCTTTTTATTTTTCTCCCTAGACCATTTAATCACTGTTAAGTCAGTCATGTCTTGCTATTAAAATCACTGTCAAAGGGAATTGCCTCTTGCAAGAATTATCATAATTTAATCAGCCGGAGTCTTGATCGTCCTCTAACAATGTTATCCTGTTTAGTTTTATGTTTACTTATTCATTGAACTTCAAGAACAATAAGAACTTTGGTTACATTTTGCAGTGTTGATGATTGATGTATAGTCTTAGTCTGAAAAATTGCTGAGAATTTAATTTTGTTGTTTATAAGAAAAGATGTGTATGTTCTTCTGAGCTTTTGAGGCTGTTTCATCCAAAAGAAACCTATGGGTGTATGATACATGAAAGTTTTATATGTATATAAACAAGCTTTCATTGCCTCCCACAATGTATTTCCTAGACTAAACCTATGATAATAGTAATAACTAAAAAAAGATAAAGCCATTGAGGATCCCAAGGTAATCACAATCACCAGGCACTTTATTGAAGTCTATTTCCCCATTACGTACATAAGATGTATAAAAAGAAAAATCTGTTGTAATAAATACTGCAGAAATACTCAAGACTCTTGAAAAGTAGTAGTTAGATATGCATATTACCCTGTAGATGAGAATTTAAGTAGGGAAAAAGTGCTTAGAAAATCAGCTTCTGACTCTGAGGCACAATTTGGTCCTGGATCCTGCTTTTGCAATCCTTTTATCTAACATTTCTTTGTTCCCCATGCCAGCTCAGCAGGGTGGGGGCTTGTTTCAATATTTGAGGTCTAGGGAACCTACCCCAATTCTGAGCTTAATTGCTGTAAAGTGGCTGAAATTTTATTAAAATGTTACAATAACCTGTAATCATAACTGCTGATAGAAAAAAGTACAAATTAATGAGAGCCAGGATTAGTACATACAAAAAAGGCTACTGATATCACTAAAGGACTGTGAAGGTTATTTGTAAACAAGAGGAGAATGGAATCAGAAATTAATGGAACAAAATTGGTGTGTCAGAAATTAGGCTTAATTGCTGAACAAAAAAAATGAGATGATGACCTATTTTGCACATTGCTGCCTTTGGGGTCCTTAAAAAGAGAGATTTTGGGGCTCCAAATGGTGAAATTGACTCCTGGAGGATTTCCTCAGGAGAGGCCAATAGCGCCTGCTTCACTGAAGAGGCTCTGTCCTTCATTGGTGAGTTTGAGTCATCGTGACACTTAGACCTCAATGCATCAGTGTGGAAACCTGACCATTACTGGTGGACCAGTGAGGACCTCAGAGTGATACTTACAAGATCCTGCTCTGTCTTCCCTTCCTTTCCTCACTATCTTTTATCTATCCTCTCTTTACTTTTCACCTGATCCTGAGGCCAACTATGCCAGCGTGACAAGATGAGACTGGCCAGACTAGTTAGATGTGCCCAGGACTGGTGAGAGAGTGGGAATCTGCCCAGATTAGTCAGGTGACATCCCAGACCAGAGAAGTGAGCTGGGGTCCAGAGCAATAGCTGTTGTGACAAACCTGCCAGCCCTGGATGTCTGTCCATGGCTGACTGACTTGCATGCTAGGAATGTCCAAAAAAACCCCACAACTACTGTTCTAATTTGTTAGCGCAGTGACAAGATCATGGCAAAGCACTCTTTTTGACTCGGTAAGCCCACTAATTCTATTTAAATCAACACAATGAGGTGAAAGTCATGTCCATTTTTTTACTCGCCTGTGCAGAATGAGGGGTGCTAATCTCCCTGTGGCAGCCTTTCTCCTTGCACTGAAACCCGTGATATGTTTAGCCCACACTGGGCAGTAATTGGGTTCCTTATGCCACCCTGCTCCCTTTTATGACAAGAATTTGACCCTAAATGTATACTGTGGATATGTGACATGCATCTAATTTGGTGTATTACTTAGGCCATCAGGAGCAAGCTGGCTCATATTGAATCCTATAAAGGAGGAAATGAATGGAGTAGAGAAGCAAAGGAAAGATTTGAAGAAATGACTCAAGATAAATTTATGCTGTGCTCAGTCATTAGTAAGTTATCAGTAGTGTGTCTGTTACATATCTAATGTTAAATAATTATAAATAATAATTGTGAATATTCAGATATCACATATCAAATAAAGTATATACTTTCATAAGTTAGATGAGATCTGCGCTATTATGATTACTCCCCCTCAAGTTTGCTGATAGATCTGCCCTTTTATCAAAGAATCAGGGTTGGAAGGGACCTCAGGAGGTCACATAGTCCAACCCGCTACTCAAAGCAGGACCAATCCCCAACTAAATCATCCCAGCCACGATGGTCCTTTGGGGATTGGTCCTTTGTCAAGCCTGACCTTAAAAACCTGACCTTCAAAAAATAAGAACATTCATATATGCAGTAAATAATGTGATTGGCTGAGAGTTTCCAAATGTAATGTAATTGGAATGAAACTTTATAGACTTGAAAGCCAAATTACATCATTTATGCCTTCAGTTCCATGTGGGTAATGTGAGTGTTAAGTGGTGTAAACACTGGTTTGCATTAATGTGTAAGCTTTGATTTCAGATGCTTATTATTCAAGGCTCCCACTATCCACAGTAGGAGGTTTGGGTGATCAGCTCCTCTGAAACAGGCCAATACTATGTCCTGCTGAATTTCAAATCATGTCTGTTTCATGGGATTTTTCCCCATTATGTTTTTGCTAAAGTGTAACTTCATTTATGAGAGATGGGAATTCTTACATAAGTCAATACCAAAAAACTAATTTGGAAACTGCTTAAAAAATGAAACTTTGAGCAATAGTTGGCTGTTTGGCCATACTGTTGTAGAAGCCATGAAAAGAAAATCTTTAATGGATATGGGTGTAAAGTTGGGACTGTCTAAAGAGTTTGCGTTAAAACTGGATGTAGTTTTTATTTTGCAGATCAGACCTTGGTAGATTTAAATTTTTCTATGTTTTACCTGCCTCTACCCACCTGTATACCCTCTACCCACCTGTATACCCTCTCTCACCTCTCAGACACCAAACTTTCTCAGTATTGTTGTTACTGGACACTTTTTAAATTAAGCTTTATCTTTATCTATTTTGGAGGTATATCACAAGATAACGTTCTGTCGGTTGAACTCTTTGACTCCCCAGATGTTCTTGGAAAGAGATCCTCTAGTCTGAACAGTCAGCTAGTTAAAGAAGAGCTAGCATCTTACATGCAAGGGCAAGTATTCTGTTTATAATGTACTGTGTCGGGGAGGGAATTGAAATTGTCTGTCTGTGTCTGGATTTTCCAACTGAGATTGACAACATTGTCCATATGTTGTTAAAACACTATTGTTAAGCAAAAACTCAACAGCTAGAGATTTATACTTTTTCATGAATATTTTTGAGGAGTATTTAACTAGACAAAAAATAACTGGTTAAGGTATTGGAGATCATTTAACTATATAGGTGTTTCATCCTAGTATTAAACACTAATTGAATTAAGATAATTTAAATATATTATAAAATCTCAATTTTCTTGATAAAAACATAATTATAAGAAAGCCACTAAAAAAAACGTTTTCTAATGGAAATAGCCTTTTTTAACTTCTTGGAGAAGTGACTAGATGGATTGTCAGCTGCAAAGGTATAAGGGTATCTATAGATCATAGCAGAATAAACATTTTCTGTATATTGGCCAAATTTGTTAATTTGTTTTACATAAGTTAGGCACCTAAATTGACTTAATTTAACTTCACACAAAAAGTTATTTTTTTCTGTCATTTGACTATTTGCTGCTGCTGTAGTTCAGCAAGTGGACATGCTCCCTGGAATTTGCTGTGAAGTTGCATATGGAACTGTAATATATTACTGTGACCATGGTTGCTGGAGGGGCCAAACAGAGACTGCTCAATCAGGGCAAACTTGAAAGATTGGGGCAGACGATCCTCAGAACTGGTGTTTTATTGTAATAATTAGATGCACCAAATTAGTAACAAGAACAGCTTCTATAATACCTTACTGGTTACCAAGAAATGAAAAATATAGTCCTGGGTTCCCACCCAGAGAACCAAGTCAAATATGGTGAGGATTACTTAAAATCTTATTCACCATATATAAAGTTGTACCAATCCCAAGAGATCAGACACATTACCTATCAGTTCAATGAATATTTCAGATTTTAACCAAATACACACTTACAGTCAATTCTTATTAACTAATCTTAAGATTTTAAAAAAAGAGAGTACTGAGGTTAAAGATCATTATACATAAAGAAATGAATAAAGTTTTTAGGTCAGTTTCATTGGAGAGATGGCGAGGTTGCTGAATTATGAAAGTCTTTCTGGAATCGATTTAAAAGTTGTAGTCCAATAGGCAGTCCATGTGTAGTCTCTGTTCAAATTCTTCCATGAGAATTAGCAGGGGCAATCCAAGGTATCTGGAGACCTCAGTCTTGTAGCTTGAACTTCCCCTGACAAAGTTTAATCAGATCTGTGGTGGTAACAGTCAGGCCCAATGCTTTCTTTATAGCTCTTGAGTGGGCTGACAGCCTCTTGACAGCAGATAACACAGCAGGCATTCCTGGGTAATGCATGTTGTTGCTTTGAGGTAAAATCCCAATTTCCTAGCTGCACTCATTTAGCATATGGTAATTAACCATTCAAGCAATTCATTGTTCGTTTGCTACAAACTTGAAAGAGAAATAACACCAATGATAGTATAACATCACACATTTAATCTAATTGCTAATAATCCCTTTTGATCCCTGAATCAATAGAATATAGTAACAGACAGGAACAGAAGTTTGTCATGTACAATGCATAGAAAACTCCTGCTCTGAAGAGGTGAACGTGGTGCTGTTAATAGTAGAAAATCAGTAAAATTGTCACACTCACATACAAAAGTGGGAAACATTCCAAATCTGGTATCATTTGAAACAAATTATCTTGTCATCCTCTTCTCTCCCATTAATACTAGACTGCATCCTAGAGCTCAGGAAGATGGTACTATCTCTGAGCTCACTAAAAGTACACCTTACGGCCATAATGGCCTTCTACCAGTAAATAGATGGTTATTCAGTATTTACCCACCAGATAACAAGAGATTCCTCAAGGGCATGAGTAATCCGTTCCCCCAAATCAGATGTCCCCTACAGCTTTGGGACCTTAATCTACCTCTTAGAGGCTTAACAAAGCCAACCTTCAAACCCATGGCCATGTGCTCACTTATGTATCTCTCCATGAAGACAGCATTCCTAGTGGCCATCACTTCGGGTTGAAGAATTGGTATAATAGCAGTACTAATGGTACACCCTCCCTTCACAATTTTCTTTAAAGACAAGATCACACTGAGACCGCTCCCAGAATTCCTCCCCAAAGTAATCTTGTCCTTCCATAGGAATCAGCTTATTCACTTTCCCACCTTCTTCCCAAAGCCTCAGTGTGACAGAGAAGCAACATTACATACTCTTGATGCCAGGAGAGCTTTATAATTCTATTTGGACAGAACAAAGTACTTCAGGAAATCTCCTAAACTGTTCCTCTCAATTGCAGACATATCCAGTGGATCTGCAGTTTCACTTCAAAGGTCTCGGACGGGTAGCTGTTTTAGTCTGTATCAGCAAAAACAGCGAGGAGTCCTTGTGGCACCTTAGAGACTAACAAATTTATTTGGGCATAAGCTTTTGTATATTATAACCCATGAAATCTTATGCCCAAATAAATTTGTTAGCCTCTAAGGAGGTGCCACAATGACTCCTCATTGTTTCTGCTAATATCAACTCAGAGACTCAAATGGATTTCGTCCTCGTAATCTGCAACCTCCATCTGGAGTCCAAACACATTCCAAGAGATCCATTTCCACTTCTGTAGCATTTATGTAAAAGGTCCTCATCACAGAAATATGCAGACACCCAAATTGTTGCCCTACTCATACTTTTGTAGAACATTAACCTGTTACTCATGACTCAGCTTCCAACGGTCTTCAGATCCACCGTATTAACATCAGTAATAAACTTGACTCCAAAGCCCCAACACTCCATCAGGAGTACTGCTAGGGAGTTACCTACAGTGGAACACTCACAGTATACTACTCGAAGAAGAGAGAGTTACGCGCCTTGTGCAGTAATGATGCTGCTTTGAGATGTGTGTCCGTATGGGTGCTCCATGAGCTGCCGTTCTGCTTTGGAGTTCTCATGAATGAGCTCTGCGGTAGAGAGCGTAGTTCATATTCACAGCACTAGATAGCCATGAGACAAGGAGAGCACATGTGCAGGCTGAATGGACACTGCTATCTAAAATTTCCAGTTGGAGGCTCAGGGACACAAACTCACCTACAGTGGCGCAACCATAGGGGGACACATCTTGAACAAACATTGTTAACTGCATGAGGTGAGTATCTTTTATGTAGAAAATAATAGAAAGCAAGCAAAAACTAGCAGAAAGGGTTACTATAACCCTACAGAAGCACTGGAGTTGCTTGCTTATTTGCTTAGTTTTGGAGGGTTGTTTTTGTTTTTTGAGACCTTTAGCTTTAGCTTTTTCTGTTGCCTAAATTTTAGTAGCACATCTTACTATTGAACAAATATTAGGATTGGGAATGGAAATGAAACTTGAACTATAAACTCAATCTCGAACTGTATTTTTCATTTTCATACAGATACACCAAAGGTTGTGCTACAGAGCACATAGAAGTATGGGATCCTTCTCTAGAAGAAATTTTTGAAACTGAAACACTCAATACTTTAAACTCTAAAAACATAAAATCTCTACAGATCGAGGATTTACGATCACTTCCTAACAAAGAACTACAAGTGCGAATCAGTCACGTGCTATCCCCATATAAGATCTTTGTACAATTGCTTTCATCAGAAAGGTTACTGAAAAGGTATTCTAACAACTAGCAAAATAGAAGCATCTTTATGAGTTAATATTTTTAAGCCTTATGAGTTGTGTCTTTAAAGTGTATCTTATTCTAATCAATTAAAAAAGAAACAAATTAGCTACTATTTTGCAGTGGAGCGGTACTCAATTTCTGGCTTTCAAAGCTATTGCATTTTCTTTACCTCTCCCCACTGCCCTTCCCTCCAGTAAATATAGTGTGGAAAGCAATAGGTTTGCGCTATAAAATGTTTCATGAAATATATAAACAGTTAAGCTGTCACAGCACTATAAGATGTTTGCTATTCTCACTGCTGAATGACACTGCCTCTTGGTGGTTCAGGGATTAGCTCAGTTAGGGTCACACCATTTCCAATGGTTACATTCCATCAGTTTCTCCTCTGCAGCCCCTCCCTAGCTCTCAGCAGCTGCCTTCTTTGTGATTTAGATGTCCAGCCAGGTCACTAGTGTGGTTTCCCTTTTGGGGGAAGTGTATCAAAGTTCCTGCTTTCCAGCAGTGTCAGGTAGTCTTCTGCTTCATTGCCTCGCAGTGGCTGGCAGGGGAACTCGGACCCCATTCTCTACTCTGTATTCCACCTCAGGGACCCTCTACACAACAACCACGGTCTATTTCCTGCACCTTCCTGCCTTTCCCCGAGATGCTTCCATACCTCCTGGCTCTCCCCAGGGTTTGCAGACTCTTCATTCCCTCCTCCCACGGAGTAACTTTAGGCAACTTATCTCTACAGCCCCTTTCCCCAGGACGCGACTCCAAATTATCATAGAATCACAGAATATCAGGGTTGGAAGGGACGTCAGGAGATTTTCTAGATCAATCCCCAATTAAATCACCCAACAGATATTTACTCCATATCCCTAAATGGCCCCCTGAAGGATGGAACTCACAACCCTGGGTTTAGCAGGCCAATGCTCAAACCACTGAGCTATCTCTTCCCCTTTTTCCCTACACACACACCCCGCTTCCAATTTCCTGTCTTTTGTAGAAGCCTCAAATGTCTCGCACAGGTGAGCTTCATTCTAATCAGCTGCCTCCAGGATAATTAGCGATTGGGCCCAATTCATCTCAGCAGTGCCTATTTAGGAAGCACACCCCATCACAAGTGCTTGATCCTAGCCCACATTTTAAAATTGAGATTCCAGTTGACTTCAGTGTAAGGAGGATTGGGGTTGGAGAAATTTAACATTGTCAAAAAAAGGCAGTGTCCTCCCTGGTTCTTTCATTAATAATCTTACTAAAGTAGTATCAGTAACTACCAGTGATAAATTATTGTCCAGGTCAGGGGTCTCAAACGTGTCCCACAGGCCGCATACGACCTGCCAAGCCTTTCCCTGCGATGCTCCCCCTACCCCCCAACCCTGCCCCCCGCCAAGCTCCCTCGCGGCCCCCCTGCCCCTCCGCCAAGCTCCCTGCGCCCCCCCCCCCAAGTTCCCCACCCCACCCCCCACTCCCTCACGTGCTTCTCACCCGTGCGCGGCTTTCCACTGCTTCGCTTGCTGCCAGGCAGTTCTCTGGCAGCTTAGGGGCCAGGAGCGGAAAGCCTCGTGCACAGGGAAGGAGGGGGAGAAAGGGGCGGGGATTTGGGGAAGGGGTTGGACTAGGGGCGGGGAGGGGGCGGAGTTGGGGTGGGAACTTTGATGTAGGGGTTTGAAGGGGACAGGGAAGGAGTTGGAAGGGGACAGGGAAGGGGTTGGAAGAGGCAGAGCAAGAGTGAAGTGTGAGTGCAGCCCAGTCCAGAAGGGTGCTTTAATAGAAGTAAATCTAAGTTCCTGTTTGGTCCTTTGAGTGAGGTGCATTATTAAGTGAATATTTATTAAAAACTGCTTGGAAGTGAGTTCATCAAAAGAACATTCATGGAAGAAAAGAGAGTTTTCCAAGACAAATGGGAGAATTTATATTTTTTCACAGAGGTAAAAGATAAAATTCAATGCCTTATTTGTCAGCAAATGATTGCTGTTTCCAAAGAGTATAACGTGCGTTGGCACTACGCCTTGATGCACCATGAAAAATATTTTTTACTATACTTCTGTATCGTTGTATGTATAACACTGAGTCTCAGATTTGTTAGGTGATAGAGTAGTTCACCTAAGACGGGGGCCTCAAACACATGACATGCAGGGTTATTTTCTGTGGCCAGTCAAGCTCCCCATGCCCCTTCTCTCCCCTCACTTAATTTCTTGCAGCCGCCAAGCTCCCCACACTCCCCGCCTCCTCCCTGCCTACCTCCAGGCACTTAGCACTTTCCAGGAGGGAGGGGGAGGAGCGGGGAGCTGCATGCTCAGGGGAGGCTGCAGGGCAGCTGTGGGACCTCATGGAAGGGGTGGGGTGGGGGCGGGGCCGGGGGCAGTGAGGGGGGCGTGTCAGTGATGCGGACCTTGGGCCAATGAACTAGTCCTCATGAGGCCCTCGTGGTCATTTGAGTTTGAGAACCCTGGTCCAGGTGGTGGTTGATTTTCCCCCCCCCCCCCCAAGAATTCTACAGAAGTATGTGGTTTGGGTTATACCCTTTGCTAAGCTACATCATTTCACCTAACTCAGACATCCTTCATGTAAAGACTTCAAAGCAACTGTGTAATATTAATGTAGCAAACTGCCTTAGCCACCTGACCACTGTGTAAGATTTTTGCTATTTAAAAAAATAGTTTGGCACAAAATGGCTTGCTTTGTAGATAATCACTCTTTTCTGCCTCTTTCTGCCCACTTCCTTTTTTCTTGAATACATGCTACTTGGATTCCTTCCAGATCTATTTTTGATGGTACCAAAGGGTGCGGGGGAGGGGGAGGAGGCAACTATATTCTTTCTTGACAATTAAAAGAAAGTATCAGAAGGAATAAATTAAAAATGCTGCTGCATAAAAGAACTGAGTTTTCTGCAAAGAATGCCATGTTTATGAGAACATAGTAATATATTAGAGAATAGTTACTACCTTTCCAATACTGTGTACCTGCCACAAAGTTGCTGAAATGTTATTGCATAGTATTTCAGCAATAACTGGGTAAATACTTCCTCAAACCACTAGATAACTCTTGACTCTCATGAGGAATTGTTTTAGATATCATAGGGTTTTTTTAATGTTAGTTTACAGGAAAAGATGGCTGCTATCTATGAAAATTCCAATTTTGAACAAGTGAAGTGGGAAAGTGATATGTACTGTGCTGTTCGTATACGTGATTTGAACCAATGGCAAAGAGGCAAAATCAGCAGGGTTGTCTCTGAAACCTCTGTAGAGGTAAATATCTCATTAAGTAACATACAACTTGATTAAATTAGTTTAAAATCTATCCCTTTTAGCTGTAGATACAGTCTATTGTTTGCTCATTTTGTATCAGTACTTTCTTATTTATCATTATGCTTCTGGGAGGAGTTCAGTTTTAATTATGTTATACATTATTGCAAACATTAAAGCCTCATCAAAGTCAGAATAACTTTAAAAGTAGGTTTGGGAAGTGGCTGAGGACTGACTTGTTGCATTCCAATTAATAGGGCTCCCGATTTAATCACAGTTAACTCATGTGATTTAAATAAAAAAATTAATAGTGATTAATCAGTTTTAATTGTACTGTTAAAAAATAGAATACCAATTAAAACTTATTAGATATTTTGGATGTTTTTCTACATTTTCATATATATTGCATTCTGCTGTAATTGAAATCAATGCATGCATTATTTTTTATTACCAATATTTGCGCTGTAAAAATGATAAAAGAAATAGTATTTTTCAGTTCACCTCATACAAGTACTGTAGTACAATCTCTTTCTTGTGAAAGAGCAACTTACAAAAGTAGATTTTATTTTGTTACATAACGTCACTCAAAAACAAAACAATGTAAAACTTCAGTGCCTACAAGTCTACTCAGTCCTACTTCATGTTCAGCCAATAGCTAAGATAAACAAGTTTGTTTACTTTTACAGGACATAATGTTGCCCTCTTCTTATTTACAATGTTACCAGAAAGGGAGAACAGGCATTTGTAGCCAGCATTACAAGGCATTTATGTGCCGTATATACTAAACATTTGTATGCCCCTTCGGGCATCATTCCAGAAGACATGCTGATGATGTTTGTTTTAGAAAAAATAATAATAATTAAATTTGTGACTGAACGCCTAGGGGGAGAATTGAATGCCTCCTGCTCGGTTTTATCCACATTCTGCCATATATTTCATGTTACAGCAGTCTTGGATGATGCTCCAGCACATGTTCATTTTAAGAACACTTTCGCTGCAGATTTGACAAAACTCAAAGAGGGTACAAATGTGAGATTTCTAAAGATAGCTACATCACTCAACCCTGGTTTTAAGGTTTAAGGCTCTGAAGTGCCTTCCAAAATCTGGGAGGGATGAGGTGTAGAGCATTCTTTCAAAAGTTGTAAAAGAGCAACACTCCAATGTGGAAACTACAGAACCTGAACCACCAAAGAAGAAAATCAGCCTTGTGCTGGTGGCATCTGACTCAGATAATGAAATGAACATGTCTCAGTCCACACTGCTTTGGATTCATACTAGGCAGAACCCATCATCAGCATGGAGCAGGTCATCAAGGAAACCATTTTAAAGCACTTGGAGGAGAAGAGGGTGGTCAGGAACAGTCAGCATGGATACACCAAGGGCAAATCATGCGTAACCAACCTGATTTTCTTCTATGAGATAGATGGCTCAGTGGATATGGGGAAAACAATGGACATGATATATCTTGACTTTAGCAAAGCTTTTGATGCTTTCCCCACAGTATTCTTTCCAGCAAGTTAAAAAAAAGTATAGATTGGACTATAAGGTGGATAGAAACCTAGCTAGATTGTTGGACTCAACCGTTAATGATCAGCGGCTTGATGTCTAGTTGGCAGCCAGTATCAAACGGAGTGCTCCAGGGGTGGGTTGGTCCTGGGGCTGGTTTTGTTCAGTATCTTTATTGATGATCTGAATGGTGGGATAGATTGCACTCTCAGCAAGTTTGCAGATGACACTAAGCTGTGGGGAGAGGTAGATACACTGGAGGGCAGGAATAGAGTCCACAGTGACCTAGACAAATTGGAGTATTGGGCCAAACAAAATCTGATAACTTTCAACAAGGAAAAGTGCAGAGTCCTGCACTTAGGAAGGAAGAATCCCATGCACCGCTATAGGCTGGGGACTGACTGGCTAAGCGGCAGCTCTGCAGAGAAGGACCTGGGGATTACAGTGGGTGAGAAGTCTGTGTGTATGTGTAATTTTCTGTTAACATAGCTTTCCTGGTAAAAGCCCTAGTGTAGATACTCTCTTGTAAAGGAGGTTGATAGGCATTTCCCAAACTTGAATAACACTGCTCTACAGCCAAAATGCTTCTGAAATAAATGTAGTCAAACTTTACTAATTCTGGGTCACTGAGAACGAAAATGATGCTTAAAATTGTTGATTGGCTCTAGTTTTCAAGATATGCTATTGGGTCAGTATATACGACCCTTGACATGGGAATGGCGGAGGATAAGTGAGTTATAAAGGGAAGGGATCTCACTTTAAACCAGAAAAGACTAAAATACATCTTTGACTGGATCTATGAATAAATCTATGACTGGGTTTGGACAGTGCTTGCTTTTTAGGCAAAACAATGAATGATGCAATCTGAAGCTGGTATTGCGTCATACATGATATGAATTGCATCATGTTATTCCTAGAAGTCATCGATGATGCAATCATAACGAAGCTTACATCACTCTGCTGAACAAATTGCCCTATATCAGCTCTAGAAATCATACAGTGTCATGCTCTCTTTATTTGTCAGTGTTTGATTTTGCAAATGGACACATTTCTGTTTAGCCAAAGTGAGCAGAGATGCCTCATACTTGTGTGAACAGTGCAGATAACTTCTGCTATGTTTGTGGTGAAGTGACTTTTGCATCACAAAAGTGCAGTATAACCACTATGGTTAAAAAAGCCTATCACCTTTATTCTGGCTGCAAAATTGGAGATCAGGACAAGAGGTGGGCCCCACACATATGCTGCAACACTTGTGCAACAAATCTTCGCCAGTGGTTGAACAGGAAAAGGAAATCTATGCCTTTTGCAGTGCCAATGATTTGGAGAGAGCCAACAGATCATACCAGCAATTGTTACTTCTGCATGGTGCCTCCAGTTGGGAAAGGTGTGTCAAAGAAGAAAAAGTGGACTGTGTATTATCCAAACATTCCATCAGCTATACGCCCAATACCCCAGGGAGGACGACTGCTGGTTCCTGATGCACCAGAATCATTCTCGCTTGAGTCAGACGAGGAAGAGGAAGAGGATGAAACTTCTGGTCCTGAACCATCAATGTCACAGGACCCACATTTTCTCCCATCCTCCTTCTCTGAACCACACCTCCTAACACAAGCTGAACTGAATGACCTTGTCAGGGATTTGGAACTACCCAAGAGTAAGGCAGAGCTGTTGGGCTCCAGACTACAGCAGTGGAATCTCCTGGCAGGTGATGTTAGGGTTTCCATGTTCCATGACCGTCAAAAGGATCTTGTCCCATTCTTCTTCACGGAAGGTGATCTTGTAGCCTGCAACAACATCGATGGTGTGATGGCAGCCCTCAACATCGTTCACGATCCAGATGAGTGGAGACTCTTCGTTGATTCATCGAAGACGAGTCTTAAAGCTGTTTTGCTGCATAATGGCAATGTTTTGCCATCAATTCCAGTTGGTCATGCAGTCCATATGAAGGAAACCTATGACAACATGAAATAACTTTTGAGGTGCATAAACTATGACCAACATCAGTGGCAGCTTTGTGGCGATTTGAAGGTTGTTGCTCTCTTGCTTGGTCTGCAGACTGGATACACAAAGTACTGCTGTTTTCTCTGTGAATGGGATAGTCGTGCAAGAGATTCCCACTACATCAAGAAAGATTGGCCACTCCAACAGTCATTGGAGCCTGGGAGGAAAAGTGTTCGGCATCCACCACTTGTTGAATCAAGGAAGACTTTGTTACCACCCTTACACATCAAGCTGTGTCTGATGAAGAACTTTGTCAAGGCCATTGACAAAACACAAGCAGCTTTCAAGTACCTCCGTGGAAAATTTCCAAGGTTAAGTGAAGCTAAGATGTCTTTGTTGGTCCTCAGATTCGTGAACTTCTTCAAGATGATGCATTTCACCGTGCACTGCGTGGCAAGGAAAAGACGGCATGGATAGCCTTCCAGTCAGTGGCAGTACATTTTCTCAGAAACAACAAGGCAGACAACTACAGGTTGTTAGTGGGAAACCTCCTCAAGGCATACAAAAGCCTTGATTGCAACATGTCACTAAAGAAACATTTTTTGCACTCTCATCTAGATTTTTTTCCACCGAACTGCGGAGCAGTTAGCGACGAGCACGGCGAGCGATTTCACCAGGACATTGCAACAATGGAGAAACGCTATCAGGGCAAATGGAGCCCATCAATGCTTGCAGACTATTGCTGGACAGTGACAAGAGATGCTCCATTTAATGAATACAAGAGACAAGCCAAGAAGCGCTGAGTAGACACTGAATAGGACTAAACTATGTACATAATAGTTTTTTGCCTTTTGTTTCATAATACATTTTATTTATATAACCCTTTTGCTGATTTTTAAAGTGTTATATAAACGGGACAGGTGAAATATTATCATGTAAAGCAACCATAAACACATGAAAAGACCTAGGTTTACAATTTATGATTAAAACTCTA
>ML677348.1:4761400-4879164 GCA_007922305.1 Dermatemys mawii
TGCCCGGAGGCCAACCAAGTGGTGGACCCTCTGGTGCCTACAGACACCCAGAGCTTGGTGCCGGTCTGCTCGCCCTCCCAGGAACTGGCGATAGAGGCCCCGCCCCCCTAGGTCCCACACAAGGACTTCTGGGCTAACCAGGACCTCCTCAAAAGAGTAGCCTCCAACATTCATCTCCAAGCTGAGGAGGTGGAGGAGCCCTCAGACTCATTGTACAACATATTGTCCTCTTCTACCCCAGACAGGGTGGCTTTGCCCCTCCATGACAGGGTGGCAAAGATCTCACATGTCCTGTGGCAAACACCGGCCTCGTTGGCTCCCATATTTTGAGAAAGCGGAGCATAAGTATTTGTACCAGCAAAGGGGCATGAGTACCTCTATGCCCACTGAGCACCCAACTCCCTGGTGGTAGAGTCAGTCAATCACAGGGAGCGGCAGAACCAGATGGCCCCTACCCCAAAGAATAAGGACTCGAGGAGACTGGACTCATTCGGCAAAAAGATTTATTCGTCCTCAAGTTTTCAGCTGCTGGTGGCAAACCACCAAGCTTTGCTGGGCAGGTACGAGTTCAACTTGTGGGGCTCTCTGCCAAAGTTCGAGGCTTCTTTCCAGGTGTGTGACAGGAAGGAGTTCCAGGCGCTGGTGGAGGAAGGTACTGTGGCCGCCAGAGCAATCCTGCAGGTGGCATACGATGCAGCCGACACTGCTGCGAGGTCCATGGCATCCGCCGTCTCCATGCGAAGGGCATTGTGGCTCTTGCTGTCTGGCCTGTCCAGCGAGGAGCAAGCCACCATCCAGGATCTCCCGTTAGACAGCAAGGCCCTATTTTCAGAGCAGACTAAGCTGCATGGCATGAAGGACTCTCTCGCATGACCCTCCAAACTTTGGGTCTCTGTGTCCCGCCTCCAGCTAAACCCAAGTTTAAGGTGCAGCCCGCACAGCAGAAATTTGAGGCCGCCTATAAGAAGTCACGAGACTATAAAAGGTGGTCCCACAACCAGTCACGACAGGCCCCCCAGCCTGGGTCCTCTAAGGGCAGACAGGTGTAGAAGAAGCGGTTTTGACGGGATGTTCGAGGGCACCCTACCAATTCTGCTCAGGTATCCTTCCCCAAGAAAGCTCCCTTTTTCTAACCAATTGTGTGCTTTCCTTCCGAAGTGGCCGCGACTGACCTCAGACCAGTGGGTCCTCAACACCATCTCCAGGAGGTATACCCTCCAGTTCACTTCCTCCCTGCCCAACCACCCTCCATCCTGGGGGACCCCTCACACAGAGCCCTGCTCGAGCAGGAAGTGGGGTGGCTCCTGGGCCTGGGAGTGGTGGAAGTGGTACCTCAGGAATTCAAGGGCAAGGGGTTCTTCTCCCACTATTTCCTTATCCCAAAGACCAAAGGGGGACTCAGGCCCATTCTGGATCTGCGGGATCTCAATCGGTTCATAGTAAAGCTCATGTTCTGCATGGTCTCCCTAGCCTTCATTATCCCCTCTCTGGATCCCGGAGACTGGTACGCTGCCCTCGACCTTCAGAATGCGTACATCCACATGCACATTTTCGAGGGACACAAACGGTTCCTCCGGTTTATGGTGGGCCAGGAACACTATCAATTTACAGTCTTGCCATTTGGCTTGTCCACTGACCCCAGGGTGTTTACCAAATATGTGTCGGTAATTGTGGCCTACCTCAGGCCACGGGGGTACAAATTTTTCCCTACTTGGATGATTGGCTGGTTAAGGGAAGCTCCTGGTCGCAGGTGAAGGACCACGTGACGTTCTTCCTGTCCACGTGCACTACCCTGGGCCTGTTGGTAAACAGTGCAAAGTCCACATTAGTCCCGGTACAGCGCATAGAGTTTATCGGGGCCCTCCTAGACTCCTCGTCGGCAACAGCCTCCTTCCCAAGGGACAGGTTCGAGACCATAAAAGGGCTCATCGCCACGGTCACAAGGTTCCCGGCAACCACAGCCGGGGCATGTGGCCCAGGAACTGTAGACATGTCGGTGTGCACATATGTGGTCCGCCATGCCAGGCTTCGAATGAGGCCTCTTCAGCTCTGGCTGGCCTCGAAATTCTCCCAGGCTAGGGACAGGATAGACAAGGTCCTCACCCATCCCTGACTCGGTCATCGCCTCCCTGAAATGGGGGCCCTGTCTCTGGAGCTGGTGTCTGATGCCTTGGACCTGGGTTGAGGGGCCCATGTGGGAAGCTTTCAGAATCAGGGCCTGTGGTTGGCCGAGGACTTGACCCTACACATGAACGTCAAGGAGTGGCGGGCTGTACGCCTGGTGCGCATGGTCTGTTGCTTGTATTTGAAGGGGAAGGTAATCCAGGTCCTCACGGACGATACGACCTTGATGTTCTACATCAACAGGCAAGGCGATGCCTGGTTCTCTGCCCTCTGCCATGAAGCCCTCAGACTGTGGGCCTTCTGTATAGCCCACGACATCTCCCTAAGGGCCTTCCACCTACCAGGTGCCTGCAATGAGCGGACGGATCGCCTGAACAGGGATTTCTCCTTCCAGCACAAGTGGTGTCTCCACCCAGAAGTGGTTCACCAGCTCTTCCAAGTGTGTGGGACTTCCCAGTTGGACCTGTTTGTGACCCTGCAGAACTGGCGTTGCCGTCACTTCTGCTCCAGGGGAAGTCTGGGGAGGGGAGGCATTTTAGACGCTTTCCTCTAGCCATGGTCAGGCTGGTTTCTCTATGCTTCTTCTCTCCCCCCTTCCCCCATTTCCTTTGATCAGCAAGGTGTTGCTAAAGATAAAGACGGGCAAGGCCAGGGTCCTGCTTGATCGCCCCATCGTGGCCCAGGCAGCATTGGTACGGGACCCTCACAAGCCTGATGATCGCCCAGACCTGCTTTCGCAGGACCATGGCCGCCGCCTCCACCCCATACTAGCAGCTGTCCACCTCACGGCATGGCTGCTCAATGGCTAGGTAGGGAGGAAGGGACATGCTCGGAAGGGGTCCAGTGTGTCGTCCTGGAGAGCAGACAGCCCTCCACACGCCGTGCCTACTTGGCAAAGTGGGCATGTTTCTCATGGGCGACTGGGAAAGGGGTTTCCCCGGTGGCCAACCCTGATCCAGCTGATCCTGGATTACCTCCTGCACCTTAGAACCCAGGGCCTGGTGCCCACATCCATCAGAGTACACCTCATGGCCATTTTGGCCTTCCACCCATCGGAGAGGGCCTCATGGGTTTTCCCATGCCCTGACGGACTGGTTCCTGAAAAGACTGGACCATCTATTCACATATGCTAGGCCCCTGGTTCCGCAATGGGACTTGAATCTGGTGTTCTCCCACCTCACAGGGCCCCCGTTTGAACCCTGGCCACGTGCTTGTGGTCCCATCTCTCGTGGAAGGTGGCCTTCCTGGTGGCAATCACGTCAGCTAGGCAGGTCTCAGAGCTTAAGGCCCTGATGTCTGAGCCCCGATACATGGTTTGTCATAAGGACAAGGTCCAGCTTCACCCGCACCATGCATTCCTCCCAAAGGTGGTCTCCGCCTTCCATATGGGCCAGGGCATCTTCCTACCTGTCCTCTGCCCCAAGCCACACACGTCCAGTGAGGAGTGCAGTCTCCATGCCCTTGACATGCTCAGGGCTTTGGCATTCTACTTCGAGTGGACCAAACCATTTAGGAAGTCCTCACAGCTGTTCGTAGACTTGGCTGAGTGCATGAGGGACCAGCCGATCTCCACGCAGCGACTCTCCAATTGGATTACTTTGTGCATCCATATGTACAAAGTTATGACCTGGCGGGTGTCCCCCCCACCCCCACCAATTGTGAAGGTGCATTCAAGTCGGGCACGGGCCTCGTCAGCAGCCTTCTTGGCCCATGTCTCTATCCAAGACATTTGTAGGGCTGCTACATGGTCTTTGGTTCACTCGTTCACCTCGCTCTACATGATTGTCCCCCAAACCAGGGATGAAGCCGGGTTCGGCAGGGTGGTACTCTGATGAGAAGGAACTGAGGGTAGGGAAACGCACATAGCCCCTTAGCACCCTAAAGTAGCACCACTCCATGGATTGCAGGGAGTGATCTCCCTGCGGGTACTGCTAAGAGAAAAACTTCTGGCACCGGTGCACGTGGTGAGCATGCACACCTACAGTGGAATAGACATGAGCAACACATCTCGAAGAATACCAGTTAGGAAAAGTAACTGTTTTATCTCAACAAGTATGGCCCTTTTCCACTTCAGCAAATACTATTATCAAATTGTAGCAAGGACACTGTGGCAGTATTTGAGTTTGAGATTTCTTTTACACTTAACAGAAGGTCTTCAACTTTAATATGGCATAGATATTATGTGCTTGACCCTTACTAGCTGTGGATGCAGTGCAAATATTTTGGGTTACTTTTTGTTTAACCTTTGAGATTGCTGATACGTCTGCAGACCCAGGCATAACAGATAAGTTTCCTTTGAGCAGTTCCATTCTTCTGAGGGAAACCAGAGAGTAGTAATGGATATCTGATAGTCTATCCAATTAGTGACCGGATGCCTCAAATGTATAGGGACAGTCCCGATTTTTGGGCCTTTTTCTTATATAGGCTCCATTTACTCCCCACCCCCTGTCCCAATTTTTCACATTTGCTGTCTGGTCACTGTATATCCAAGTAATCTTTGCTATGGAAAACGGCAGGGTTCTACTCTGTAACCCTTCCTGCCCATCATATATGCAAGTTTATTGCAGATCTAGTGAGGTGGTGTGGGCTATAGTGTGTTTAGAATGTGAATTAAATACAGTTGTCAGCATACAAAATAATGAAGTGGCTTTGTGGATGTTCATGGGGAGTTCCTCCCAAAAATGAGGGGCAGCATGGGAAAAAGCACAAAGGTGCTTGTTTGAAAATGTAACAAGTGGGTATTGATAACTGGCATCATGGACTAATTGGAATTGGGAGTTGATTTTTGGTTACTGAATCAGAGATAGTGGGGAGAGTGTGGATATGTCATGAAAGGCCTTGGCAGTGAAGACAAGTAGCTTATGTGATATGATAGAGAAGGAGGAACCAGTGGATGGGTGCAAAGAGGAGGGGACATGGTCAAAGCAAAAGACTAAGAGAATGATCTTTGCAGCATCATTTTGAATGGATATGAGCAGGGCAAGTTTTGCATTTGTCAGGCCCAGAGAAAAGGATGTTGCAATAATCAAGACGCAAGAGTCTGAGAGCCTGAACAAAAGTATTAGCTGGGTGGGTGGATAGGAAAGGCCATTTCTAAGAGATATTATTCAGAAAGAATCTGCAAAAGGTAGATACATAGCCTGGATATGAGGACCTATGGTGAGTTCCAACTTGAAAATGACACCCAGGTTGGTTACCTGAGTGACAAGCAGTGATCAAGAAAGGAGGTAGCAGAGAGGCTGGGAGGAAAAATATTAAGAGCTGTACTAGTCACGTTGATCTTGAGATGTCAGAGACATGCCAAGAAGACCAGTCTGGGAGAGAGTAGTAGAGCTGTGAGCTGTCAGTATAGAGATGATAAATTGGTTTGCGGGGTAAATTACCAAGACAAAATGTATAGAGGGAGAGAAAGGGACCAAGTATAGAGCCTTGTGGGACAAAAAGTTTAATGGTAGGGGGATGAGGAGGATCCTCTAAAGCCAGGAACTGAAGGGAGCAAGATACGAAGAAGTCATGAATGGTTGTGATAGGGAGCAGTGCCCTTTGCAAAAGGGTTAGGCAGTATGAAAAAAGGAAGTATTTAAGAAAATACAAGGTTTGAATTAGATGTGTGTTGCATAACAAACAAACCTTCCTCTAGTGATGGTCCCTGTTTGTATTCCACACATAGGGCACACGTGCGCCATGAACCGAAGTCCAGAAATTCTTCAAAGCACTATCAGTTTGTCTGCATTTGAGCCATAGATCTCGTTGTGCTTCCGATTGAGGGTATGAGTCAGTGCAGGTCAATGCCTGTCCAGTTCCTCCTTACCACCAGGCAACCTGAGTCAGAATTGTCCTCCTTCAACTCTTTTTGTACGACCTGTAAAGACATTTGTAAATAGTTATATTTCTTAGCTTAATAGTTAAAGATCATAGTACACTGGTCCCTCGCTATAGCCTGCGTCGCTATAGCGCGGGTTCGCATACAGTGCAGTTGTTGCCATGGATCCCAAATTTAAATATTTAAATTGGGATCCGGGGCAACGCATCCCCCGCGTTAATGCCAGACGATGCATGGATCCCGAACCCCGGGCTGTAGCGAGGGTCTGGTGTTAGTATAGAGAGTTTTCTTTCTCCCTGATTGAGTAACCCTACTTGGCTCCAGGATAGTGCCCAGAGACCTGGGATTCAAGAATTATCCTGGGGAATCCGTTGCAAAATCTCCAACTTGCTTCTGCTCCTGGGAGGGATTTTAAGCCCTGGGGTCTCTTGAGGGCATCCCCTTCAGAGACCTTTGTTCCCTGTGCTCGGTGTTTCAGTCCAGACCAGCTTTCCATGGCTTCTTTAGCTTCTCCAAAATACAACGGCTTTAGAGACACTACAGTGATGTTTTTTTCTGTGGCCTTCACTGTCTTGCTGTGTTTTGCAGCCCAAGTAGGTGTGTGCAGCTAGCTTGTTTTGCTTTCGTGGCTGGTCCAGGTAGAATTCAAGCCTCCTCTTTTGGCAGGCAGCCAAGAGTCAGAGGCCTTGAGCCAGTTGGAGTTAGGGTCTTATCTCAGGTCTAGTAGGGGCTCAGGGTTAGTTTTATGCTTTCTCTCTTCCTCCCCCTCAGCCTTCTGAAGCCTGCAAAGGAACCTTCCATTCCATACTCACAGCTTTAACTCTTCCCAAAATTCTTTGCGATGCTTACAACAGCGTTCACAACATACAGTACTGATCTGCTTCCCCAGGGGACTTGAGGGAGGGGGCCATTGGGGTGCGGCAAGAGGCCAGATGACATGTAAACGTATTGGAAATGAGGGCTGCTCACCTTGCGTGCACGGCCTTTTTTCTGCTGATACGTTCACTCCATATAATGTCAGACAATATCACCACTGTGGTGTATATAAACAAACAGGGAGAAGTGAGATCTTATCTCTGCCTGGGAGCTGTCAGATTCGGGAGCTGATGCATCAGGAACTGCATCATGATACAATCCAGTTACCTTTCCAGTATATATAACTTCCTTGCAGATAGACTAAGCAGAAGTTTCCCTATAGACCATGTGTGGGAGGGTCACAACACAGTCATAAGCAGGATATTTACACAATGAAGTGCAATGCTCTGAGACCTTTTTGCAACCCAAATGAACAGGAAGCTTCCTATGTATTGTTCTAGAGCAGGGATCTCCAAACTTTGAGATGAGGGCCATATTAGATTTTTGAAGGGGATTCATGGGCTGAAGCGACTGTGAAAAAAATAAACATACGCAAATATATGCAAGATCTCCCCTCTTTGCTCCAGCTGCTGCCATGCCCCCTCCCCCTTTGCTGCTGCTGCCGTGCCCACCCCGCCTTTACTCTTCTGGCTGCTGTTGCGGGGGTACTCACCCCTCTGCACATGGGGCCGCCAGCAGCAGCTCATAGGGTGTGGAGGGCGCAATGGCAGCTTCTCCACTTGCCTGCTCGGCATGCCTGCTCAGCTGGAGGGCCAGACAAATGGAAGCCACGGGCTGGATCCGGCCTGTAGTTTGGAGACCCCTGTTCTAGAGGAACAATGGGTCATGGTTTCCAAGGCGATGCTCTCCTGCTGTCCTAGATGAGTGACCTCAGATATGCCTTTCTTCCCATTCCCCTACTTCTACAGGTTGTCAGGAAGATATGTCATGACACAGTTACGTTTTAGTAATGGGTATTTTTAGTAAAAGTCATGGATGGGTCACAGACAGTAAACAAAAATTCATGGCCTGTGACCTGTCCATGAGTTATACTGTATAGCCCTGACTAAATCTTGGGTGCTCGGGACGGGCAGTGCACAGCTAGGGATTCCTGCTACTGCTGTGGGGCAAGTTGGCGGGACTGGAAGGCTCCCTTCCTGGCTCCATGCAGTTCCCCAGAAACGGCGACATGTCCCTTGGCTCCTGGACGGAAGTGCAGCCAAGGGGCTCCACGTGCTGCCTCTGCCCTGAGTGCTGTCTCCACAGCTCCTGTTGGCCGGGAACTGCAGCCAGTGAGAGCTGTGGGGGTGGCGCATGCAGGCAGAGTCAGTGTGCAAAGCCACCTGGTCACAACTGTGCCTAGGAGCTGAGAGAGAGATTGCCGCCTCTGGGGAGCCCCCTGAGGTAAGCGACATCCAGAGGCCTCATCCTTCCCACCCTGCAGCCCTCTGCCCCAGCCTTGAGCTCCCTACACCTAAATTCCTGATGCTGCTGGGAGGTGGGGGGCACGGTGGTCCAAAACTGCCCCAGCTGTGGCCAATGCAGCTGGCCACTACAGAAGTCAGAAAGATCCCGGAAAGTCACAGAATCTGTGAATTCTATGACCTCTGTGACAGACTTGCAGCCTTAGTCATGAAAAAGCCAGCATCATTTTCTTAGCACTCTACTGGCTCAGACAGTTCTGGTTCACAGAACTTCTAACAATGTTGGCCTGCCCTCCAACAAGGATCCATCCTTTCCCAGTCTTCCTAACCCAGAAAGGTGGTGGGGAATGAAGCACCCCAATCTAGGCTCTCTCTGCCTCACGGCCTGGTATTTGAATGGGCTTTGGAAATAGAATGCTCATGCTTGGCCCCTGTTCAGATAGTCCTTAACAAAACTAGAAAAGATTTTTCTAGAACCTGCTATCTGGTCAAATGGCGATGCTTTTTTGGTCTTAACACAACTCCACCAACTTCAGCAACCACAAGGATCTTGGTTGTCCTAGACTATCTCCTGTCCCTTAAGTCCTAAGGTTTCTCTTTGTTTCTTGCAAGTACACCTTGCAGCACTTGGTGCCTTTCCTATCTTTACTCATCCAGCTTCGGTATGGTTTATGAAAGACCTAATCAGTACCTTCCCATGAGTGATCAAACTAACACCTCAATGGGACCTTAATTTCATCCTATTGATGCTCACAGGTCCCCCTTTCAAACTCATGCTGACATGTTCCATGACCCACCTGTCCATGAAAATAGCATTCTTAGCGAATATCGCTTCAGCCAGGAGAGTCAGCGAACTTGGAGCCATCATGGTAGACTCTCCTTAATTGTTTTCCACAAAGAAGAGGTTTCTCTTCGGCTATACCCCAAGTTTTTCCCCAAGATTGTTTCTGAATTCCACATCAATCAAAGTATACACTTAATTATATTTGTCCTGAAACCCCACACTTCCGCTGAAGACAAGAGACTTTACTCCCTCAATGTCTGGCGTGCCCCGACATTCCACATACAAAGAACCAACCCATCGCAGACACTTTTTATCACCACAATGGAGAGATCTCACTCCATGAAATCATAGTAGCCTTAATCATGTTCTGCTGCAAGACATTTGCAAGGTGGACACCTGAAGTTCCATCTACACTAGGGTGGGCATACTATGACCCGCAGGCTCTTTTAAGCTGGCCTGCGAGCTCCCACTGGGAAGCGAGGTCTGGGGCTTGCCACACTCCCGCTGGGGCACAAGGTCAAGGGATGCTCCACATGGCTCCCGGAAGCCATGGAGCCAGAGCAGGGACATTCTGCTGCTTCTGGGAGCTACTAGAAGTAAGCGCCACCTGGAGCCTGCGCACCACCCCCGTGCCCCAACCCCTTGTCCCAGCCCAGATCCCCTCCTGCCCTCCGAACCCTTTGGTCCCAGTCCAGAGCACCTTTCTGCACCCCAAACTCCTCATCTCCAGCTCCACCGTAGTGCCCGCATCATCAGCTGGAGCCCTCACTCCCACCCTCCTGCACCCCCACCCCAGAGCCCACACCCCCAACTAGAGCCCTCAGTCCTTCCCACACCCAACCCCAATTGTGTGAGCATTCATGGCCTGCCATACAATTTCTATTCCTAAATGTGGCCCTCAGGACAAAAAGTTTGCCCACCCCTGATGTACACATTCACAACAAGCTGTACTGTAGTTCATGCCTCAGCTGCGGATGCAATGGTGAAAACTGCATTATTGCAAACACCTTTGCTTCCAACTTTCTCATGCCCACTGCCAATCTGAGCACTGCTTGACAATCACTCACATTTGGAATACACATAGGGACTATCATTCAAAGTTACTTACTGTAACTGGAAGTTCTTCAAGTTGTGAGGTCCCTATCTGTTTTTCACTATCTGTTCTCCATTCCCTCTGCTTCAGATCCTGTGGGGTTGTGGTAAAAGGAGGAACTGGACAAATGATAACCCACACTGACTCTAATTCCCTGAGTTGGGAGCTTGAGGAGATCTACGGAGCATGTACGGGTCAACATGCTGCTATGAAGAATTTCCAGGCATTGGTGCTCATAGTTACCTTGTGTGGAATACAGATAGGACAAGAGATCTCAACCAACTTTCAGTTACAATAAGTAATCTCCGTATCTTAAATTCCTCTCAGGAAAATGATGGATCTGAACCACTACCTGTGAAAATTTTTTGCAGTGATGAAGCAGGACATCTTACTGATATTTCTGAATATCTTATGAAAAAGGGTCTGGCTTTCAGAAACAAAAGGTATGGATATTCTTTTAATTATTGGGGGTAGGGAGAAATTCTGTGCGTACCCAGTAGTGCAGAATTCCCCCAGGAGTAGAGGTTCATCATGGCACCCTGCCCACAGAGCTGGGTTAGAACAGAGTGGGATGCATAGGGCTGCTGGGGGGGATCACAGACTGGGGTTCAGAATGGCTAGTGAGGGGGGGACAGACTGGGGTGTGGGCTCAGGAGCCAGTGGGATGGCTGCATTGAGCCTAGGAATGGTGAAGTGGGGCTTCAGGGTTACGTGGGGATGGGGAAGGAGACTTCAGAAGCCCATGGGGATAGGAGGGGATGGGAGGAGAGGGGACAGGTACAGGCCCGACTGAGTGGGAAAAGCTAGAGGTCAATCAGGGTCTGCATGGGGGAGTCTCCATAACAGTCCCTCCCCACCCCTCTAAAAAAGCCTGTTCCATACTTCTCCCACCCACACCAAACAGCCCTTCTAGTTCACAGCCAGGCTCTTTCCCAGCAATTACTTCCTTCTCCCTCAGTTCCTCCATTACCACTCACTTCCCCAAGCCTTTGCACCACCTCTGGGTGGTGTGTGATATACAGTTCTGTATTGTAGATTAAATGAATTATTACTCAGTCAGGGTGAATTTGATTTAAATCACTAATCAGGAAGATTCGATTTAATCATGGATTTCTACATAAAAGTGAATTATTGTTGGTTGTTGTAACCTTAATACATATTCTTCACAACTTAGAGAAAGACATGGGTTTAATTTTTAGAAGGTACACAACTATACATTTTTAAAGTGATTTATTTTGAAAACGTTTCAGATTAGTTTTACAGCTATATCAGAAATTGATTGGTTATTTCATTTACCAAAGGTAATTGAAGCAGATAGTTCACCTCCCAATGACTTCATAAATATCTCCAGTTCAGCAGATTAATCGTTAATATTTGGAGGAATTTCTTGCCGTGCTGTATTAAGAGGAGAACATCACCAGACAGATATTTAAATTGTTTATTTAACTAAAACAATAATGTTATGTATTCTGGATTATTATTATTTTTTGTAATAGCAAACATACTTTAACAAAACAAGCACATTAATTTTTTTAATCTAAACATTCAAGATTTTTTTAAAAACAGATTTGTTTTTGTTAAAATTGTTTTTAATTAAAATAGTTAAATGAAATATTAAAAAAGGAAATTAAATAGACTGTCAGCCAGGTCGACGTGAGAAACTTAAAACATTGGCTTCTGCAGCTAATTTAGTCCTCTTCACCTTCATTTTCCTGTTTATTCATAATCTGGAAAAGAAAACTAAGCTTTCCTGTTTTTTTAGGTTCCAAATGATTTCTCAGTTTGGAATGAAGTAGTTCAAAGGAAGAAAATATTCTTTCTACGCTAGCAGAAGAAGCTACTGCTGTTAAAGTGAGATTATCACTTCAGCAGTCTCTGAATCCAAGTGTTTAAGTGGCTTCCACCAGTTCACTGGTGTGACTTACTTTAAAACATACTCATCAAACATATAGTTCTTGAATTGTTCACCCTTAGCTCTTAAGTTCATTATAGTTGTCATTATGGAGGGATGATTGCTGGATGCCCATGTCATAGCCAACTCCTCTTCTTCAGCAGCAGTTAAGGTTTGACCCTGGGACTGAGAATATTTGCAAGAAAATGAGCTGGAGATGGTGTTTCTCCCATTCATTTTTTTGGTGCTTGTAATTTAACTCTGTCATTGCATATTTCTCTTTTTAAGATCTCACTCAGTTCCTTCCAAATATCAACAGCGTCAGCAATAAAATCGCTATTTTCCTACATTTTGTTTAAGGCTGCAGAAATAGGTTTCAGGGTACTTAGCATGTGTTCAACATTTCTCTTAAATCCAATGTTAAGAATTTTGGCTGTGACAGTGCCATCTATTTTTTCAAGATATTGTTCATCAGATTAGGCCAGTTCTTGATATAGTGCTCAAAATAGTCTGCTACTAAGTTTCCCTCACATCATGGTTCATCCCACTTTTTTCAGAGCAGCCGCTACATAGTGGTTGTTACGGAAGTAGTTTGCAATTTCAACAACATTAACCTTTATTTCTGGAACACTGAAGTCTTTGGCTAGGAGGTGCATCAAATGAGTAATGCAACCATACGTTATTAGCTTGGGACTCGCTTCTAAATTTATTCTCATCTTGGATACATTTGCAGCATTGTCTGTGACCAAGCTGCATACTAGACGTTTGAATATTTTTCGCAGTTTGTTATAGCTTTTACTGGTACTTCTTGAAATATTCTGCTTTGTGTGCATTTCCCTTCTTCTGTTGTCACACAAGCACATAGAATAGGATCATTGTGGACATTGTTCCACCCATCAAGACTTAAGTTAACAATTTTACCCTCTAGATATTTTGCACACTGCTCAATTTCTTTTTCACACACTTTATCCAGCAATTTGCCTGCGAGATCTGCTCTCTTGAATAGACTGTACCCTGGTCTTAATGACCGAACCATCTTAATTAAGTATGGGTTCTTATTCATACAGAAAGGAGAATTTGTTGTATAAACAAGCCGGTCAGTTGTTTCATCAATTACCTTTTTCTAATCTGCTGGTTCTTATCACAAACTTATCTATGGTCGTTTCTGGATGATGGAGTTTTTTTTCTTTTTGCTACAGGTGATATTCTATAGCTCGGTGACATGCATGATGTGACTGAAACACTGTAATTGTCAGATAACTCTGAAACTATAGAAAATGATGGTGATCTTGAAGGTGGATAGTCTTCAGAATCTTGTATGTTGAGGATGGATTCTCTTAAACAAAATAAGCAGTTATTTAATTATTATTACTATACTGCTCATTTAGTATTACTCATTGCATTCACTGACAGTACTACGTTAAAGGTGAAATTTTAAAAAGATCTGCCTATTTTAGCTGTTTATTTTTTATCATAACTGCATCTCAAATTATAGTAGCATGGAGTAATAAATGTCTTTGCTCAAACTTGAGAATTCAAGAATAGCCCAGAAGGAAGACGGGCAGTCCTTAAGAAAGAAGTATGAAAGAAAAAAAGTTTACCAACCTGAAGATCCTGTATGTTCAGACATGGTCCTTTCATCATCTTTAACACATCTTCCTCCTGAGAAGGAACGCTTCTTGTGATGTTGTTTCATTCGAGCAACCAGGTCTTGCATTTCTTTCTTACACTGTTTGCATTTTGCATGCATGCCTGTCTTACCCACAGATAGAGGAACTTTATTAAAATATTCCCAAAGTGGGTCTCTCTTATGGCCTGCTGCCATTATAGGTTTTCCCTTCTAGTAAGAGAATGGTATGGTAGATCTCAAATCAATGAAGACTACACTCAGAAAGACCTCAAGACTTCTGGAATATGCTGCTCAGACAGCTTCACTTTTTTTTTTTTCTACTGCCTTTCCCTCCATTTTTCCATTTATCTCCAGACTTCATCTCCTTGTCCAGATCTATTTCACTCCCAGCAGTCTTCTATACATTGAACTTTTAGAAACTGCACTTTCAGAGAGAGGTAAGGGATTGACTCTGTGTACACAAATTTGCAGAAAGAGAATAGGGTTGAAGTCTGTTATTTCTCACCTTTATTTATTTATTTATTTATTTATTTATTTTAAAAACATTTTTGCTGTTAACAAGCATGTTATTTCTAGAAACACAAATCCACAGTTTAAGAACTGCAAAACTAAGCATCTTTGATGGTATCTTCTAGACTGAGCACTGAGTCTCATTGGGTAGATAGAAAGATTAACCTAAATTATCTGTACAGAAGCCCCTGGAGCGCCATAAAATTGGTCCCTAATCCATGAACTATTGAAACTCATTTACAAAGCTTTTCTTAAATATTACATGAATAGATTTACAATCCCTCTTCTATGATGAACTATCTTTGAGCTATAATAGTTTTAATTAAGATATCTCTGATTTAGATTTAAAAAAAATCAGATTTTTTTTATTATTGATTATTATCCACATTGCTCAGAATTCTGTATTAATGTGCCTAGTAAGAACTCTGTCAAAAAAACATTTCCTGAATCTTTTTCATTGTATTGTTACAGCCATACTTCCAGACAGGTACTTTTGAAATAAATTACCAAAATAATTGAAACTGGTGTGATTATATTGTGTTATTCTGACAAATAAAATATGCAGAATTTTTCAGAAATTTTAAATATTATGCACAGAATTTTTAATTTTTTGGTGCAGAATTCCCCAAGGAGCAGAAAACTTACATTCTCTTCTAAAAACTTTATAGACAGATTAGCATTTTAAATTTACATTTGATAGAACATATTATCAGCATCCCAGTCTAATGTATATTGCAGTTACTTATGCTGATGGAGTAAGTGTATTATGATGTGTTTTACTTAAATGAATAGCTATAATTTCAAACTTCAATCATTTTTCGTCTTTTTTTAGATTATCTTACTCTTTCATGCTTCAGTTCCTCATCTTTTTGATATATTTTGTGTTATATCTGATAGAACTCATGCATTTGATATAAGTGATGCAGATCCTGAGAAACCTCTTGAAGTTCCTTTGAAGCAAGAGAATCCATGCTTAAATGAGCTGATTCCAGAAACTGAATGTACACCAAAATGTTTAGTGCCAGAGAAAGAAGTTACTCTTTCTATTAATGAACCTAAAGAACATGAGTCAAAGAAACTAGTGGTTACAGCAAGAAAGGATGGAGCATACAAACCTCCAGTTATACCTGAGATGAAAGAATTTCAGGCTCTAATAAGTTGTATTGGAGAAGATGGAATGATTTATATGGTGCCAAAATCATTAGGTAAGATTTTGAATTGCAAAAAATACATGTTTTTATGGTTCAGTTGCTAATGCTGAGCTAGGAGTGCAGTACTAGAATATACATGGTCATTGAAGGTTCCATTTTTTGGATGTGACAAGTTCCTTTTGACCATCTCTGTTATCTGTGCAAAAGTAGCCTGTAAGTTAAAAGTCCTTGTGGCTTTAAAAACAAACAACCCCCCACCCCCTCCCGCCAAAAAAACCCCCCATATATGCAAAACAAAAAACCAGAAGATGACACCTTCTACAAAAGAGAGATTTCCATTTCGGATTTTTCTGCCCTCTTCACAGTTGTCTGAGTGTTTATATGTGCTATTGGACTTCATACTTTATCACAGACATAGAGTAGTAGCTATCATGCTGCATTTGGGAAAAGAAATTAACTTTGTAACATTGAATCTTGAATATCAGGTGAAAATACATCTTACAGTTTTAGACCGCTTTGCAAATACCAGCCTTAAGTAGTTTATTTGCTGAAATGTCCATGACTTTCAGTAGGAGTTAGGTGCTTAATTCTTTTAGGTCCCTTTGAAAATTCCAACCTAATTGACTCAGTATCTTTCATATTTCTAATTAATGCTAGTCGATTGCTTATTAGAAATCCATTTTAATCTGCCCAGTGTCCAGATAACACTTTACGAAGTGGTTCATTTTTTTCTAGCAGGCAGTCTTAATAAATATTTTTGTTCATTAAAAATCATATTAAAGATCATATTTGCAGATTACAAAATTAGAAATACAGATTTTATAAAAGTAAGTAAAATTGATAATTATTCCTTTCCACTCCCCCAGACCAGATTTGAGGATTTTGTGTTTCTTTTGCAATAGTTGATATGTCTTGTATGTATGTAAAACAATTCAGGGACTTTTGGGGAGACCTATTAGTGTCAAGTAAGTCTCTAAAGTGTCATGGCTACTTACTCTGGAACTCTTTTTCTCTCTTTTTGTTCATTGCTGCTCTGTCACAGTTATTGTATTTATGTCAGCCTCCTCCTCATTTTGTTATCAATGATATGCAGTCACAAAGTCTTATTTTCAGACACTTCACTTCAGAGAGAGTTACAGAATTAGTTGTTGCTTCCGTAATTATCCCTCTTCAACTGCCTTGTTACATGGCTAAAATTTACTCGAAACACTTTTCGAAACTATAGCTCGGGTCAGCAACCTTTCAGAAGTGGTGTGCCGAGACTTCATTTATTCACCCTAATTTAAGGTTTTGCGTGCCAGTAATAAATTTTAACGTTTTTAGAAGGTCTCTTTATATAAGTCTTTAATATATAACTGAACTTTTGTTGTATATAAAGTAAATAAGATTTTTAAAATGTTTAAGAAGCTTCACTTAAAATTAAATTGAAATGCAGAGCCACCAGGACTGATGGCCAGGACCCAGGTGGTGTGAGTGCCTGAGTGCAACTGAAAATCAGCTCACTTGCTGCCTTTGGCACCCATGCCATAGATTGCCTACCCCTGCTATAGCTCTTCAGTTCATCTGGGGTTCTTCTATATGTCAGGAAGCTCCATAAGTTTACTGTATTGACTTCTTTGTTATTGAGAACTCTAAGCTATCTGTTTGGAAATCAGTTAGACTCTACAAATAAACAAGGAAGTGGTCCTAGATTTCTTTCCAACATGATAGAATCCTGGACTGTTTATCCTTATATTCTCAATAATAGCAGTAACTTCCTCAGGGGTGTGGTTTATCAAACCAGACTTCACGTTTTAGCCTGATTAAAATGTAAATCCTATTTCTTCTTCTTTTAAGAATTTGTATAACTAAGTACTGTATGAAATTGGCTTAGAAGTTTTCAGCCATTGTCATTAGGTAGTGTTAGATGGTTTCAAGTATGGAAAATATGTTTTCCATAATATAACCCCTAAATTTGCCACTATTATTCCAACACAATGGAATTATAAGGACTTGCAGTAGGTAAGATTCCCAACCTAGTTGGAAGATATTTGGAAATTAAAATGTGAAAAGCTGTATAGTTTAACCTCTAAATTATTGTTTTACAGCCCCAGCCTAGTATAACTATATATGTAGCAGTTAAAACAATTATTTGCACCTATAAATAATCTGAAATCTATTTTTTGAATTTCACTTTCTCTTTTACCCAATTCTTGTTCAGAAAGTGAACTAAACAAATTGATGAGTGATATACAAAATAACTTCAAATGTCTTGGTCTTCTGGAACCATATTGTTGGAAAAAGGAAGAATCTTGTGTTGTAAGAGGATCAGATACCATATGGTATCGAGGTAAAGTTATAGAAGTTGTTGGTGGTACAATCAGGGTAAGTTTGATTATTTTTTATGACAAATGGTATAAGTGCGCATTCATGAAAGCACAAGACTGGCCATAATGGATCAGAGACCCATCTAGCCCAATATCCTGTCTTCCAACAGTGGCCAGTGCGAGATGCTTCAGAGTGAATGTTCAGAACAGGGCAATTATCAAGTGATCCATCCCATGTCATCCAGCCCCAACTTCTGGCAGTTGGAAGTTTGGGGCCACCCAGAGCATGGGATTGCATCTCTAACCATGTTAGCTAATAATCATTTATGGACCTGTCCTCCATTAACTTGTCTAATTCTTTTTGGAACCCTGTTATATTTTGGTCTTCACAACATCCCTGGCAAGAAATTTCGTAGGTTGAGTATGCATTGTGTGAACAAATACTTGTTTGTTTTAAACCTCCTGCCTATTAATTTCATTGGGTGGCCTCTAGTTTTTGTGTTTATATGAAGGTGTAAATAACACTTACTTTCTCCAAACCATTCATGATTTTATAGATCTTTATCATATCCCCCTTAGTCATCTCTTTTCTAATCTGAACAGTCCCAATCTTTTAAATCTCTTATGGAAGGCATTCCATATTGCTAATCATTTTTGTTGCCCTTTCTTGTACTTTTTCCAATTCTAATATACCTATTTTGAGATGGGGTGAACGAACTGAGTGCAGTATTCAAGGTGTGGGTATACCTTGGATTTATATAGTGGTGGTGTGATGTTTTCTCTTATCTAGCCCTTTCATAATGGTTCCTAACATTGTTAGCTTTTTTGACCACTGCTGCACATTAAGCAGACATTTTCAGAGAACTAGACTCAATGACTCCAAGATCTATCTTGAGTGGTAACAGCTAATTTAGACACCATTCTTGTGTATGTGAAATTATATTTTTCAAGTATGTATTACTTTGCACTGGTGAGCACTGAATTTCTTCTGCCATTTTGTTGCCCAGTAACCCTTCCACCTTCCCTTCCTCATCCCTCTTCAGGGAACCATCTCACAAGCTTTTACAAAGGCAAGAGGTGGACTCCAGTGAGGAGCAGTAGAACTGGTTCCTTTCCCTTGCAGGGGTAGAGGTTCTACTCAATACTTTCTAGTACCAAAGAAGGATGGTGGTTGGAAGCTGATCTTCAATCTAAGACAGATGAACAAGTTTGTGAAACCCCAAAAGTTCAGGATTACGACTCTGGCTACTATAATTACTTCACTAGAGGAAGAGGACTGATTTTCATCCTTCCACCTACAAGATTCCTACATCCATATAAATATACACCCTTCATACTGGAAATACCTACAGTTTATCATAAACCAAGATCCTTTCCAGAACCAAGTGCTCAACCTACCCTTGGGACATAAGGATATATGCTAAAGTTCTAGCAGTAGTGGCGGCTTACCTTCGGAAGGGAGTAATCGTTGTCTTCCTGTATCTCAAAGGCCATTCTTCTAAGAACAATGAGGAGTCCTTGTGGCACTTTAGGGACTAACAAATTTATTTAGTCTCTTAAGGTGCCACAAGGACTCTTCATTGCTTTTGCTGATACATACTAACATAGCTACCATTCTGAAACCTGTCACCATTCTTTCAAGGCTGCTCAAAGACCATTCTTTCAAGGCACTGTTATCATCTACCCAGAGGGCCCTTACTCTGTTTCATGAGTTGGGTCTACAGCTGAATGTAAAGAAATCCATATTCTTACCGGTACAAAGGTACAGTTCATAGGGACATACCTGGACTCCGTGGCAGCCAGAGAGTACCTCCCTTTAGCCAGATTTGTGACTCTGGTAGGGACAATTCAGAGGAGCGCTCAGACCACAGTAAGGATCTGTCTTCAACTCTTGAGCTATATGACAGCTTGTACCGTTGTGATCAGTCATGCAAGGTTATGCTCTGCTGCTTCCCAGGTTGGTTAGAAATTGTCTGTTCTCTCACCAGGAATGCTTTGAACTAGTGGGTGACTGTTTAACTCTCTAAACTAGTGTAAGGAGCAACTCTGTCTCTGTGCAAGTATCTTTCTGTCACTCAGCTCTATCAGTGACTCTAATGACTGATGCCTCTTGATTAGTATGGGGTGCCCATCTCAACATCTTTGTGGTTCAGGACAGAAGGACAGTCCCGTGAAACCAATCTCCACATCAAGCTTTCAGAGCTCAGAGTGGTCAGGAATCTTTCCCTTCATCTTCTGCCCATCGCTGGGGACAAAACAATCAAGGCCATGACGAGCAACATGTTCTGCAAGTTTTACATCAACAAGCAGAGAGGAGCAAGATCTGCATTCTTATGCACTGAAGTTACAAAGCTCTGGCACTGCTTCCGTAGCAACCATATCCAGATTTTAGTAGTCTACTTTCCATAGTCATTTCAACAGTCACTTCTCCCATAACTACAGATGGGAGCTGGACCCTTAGGTTCTCCATAGCATATTCCAAAGATAAGGATGGCCAGAGATCCATCTTTTCATCAATTTTGAAAACAGGAAGTGCTTTCTCCCCTGTTTAAAGGGGGACTTTGAGTCACTGCTCCCTATTGGATGCCTTGCTTCTACTGTGGCAGAAAACTATACTCTATGCCTTTCCCTGCAATGCCCTTAATTCTCAGAGCACTGAACAAGATCAGGTAGGACAAAATCAGAGTTATCCTCATAGTACCTACCTGGATGAGACAAGCTTGATACCCTTACCTGCATCAACTGTGTCCAATTGTTGATCAACCTCCAGACCATTCCTCACATCCTGTTTCAGGATGCAGGTCATACTCAATACCCTAGCCTGACAGATCTGTGCCTTGGGGTGTGGCTCTTGGGAATAGAGATTTCCTACTCTACGGCAGTTCAGCAGGCATTATTAAAATGTAGAATAACATCATTTCTCCTGAATCAGAGGGGTAGCCGTGTTAGTATGGAATTGCAGAAGTGACAGAGTCCTGTGGCACCTTAAAGACTAACTAAAGTTTTAGAGTATAAGCTTTCGTGGGCTAATACTCACTTCGTCAGATGCATTTCTCCCTGCTTACCCACAGAAAGGGAAGAGATTGTCCACTGGTGTGGTCATCACTGTTGATAGATGGTTGGCTGCGTGTATTCCCTCTTTATGCCGCACTAACTCTTCGCAGGTAGCTGGCACAGCAGACCTTGAGCAAAAACCGCCCAGTGACCACAAGATCCGTTAAGATATGAAGGCACACTGCCAGGTTTATTGTTGACTAAGTATGGTAATAGCACTTGGCAGACTCTATGAGGATACTAAAACACGTATGCCCGTGACAATGGACACAGCTCAGTGAATGGTGGGACTTTCCATTCTCCCCTCGACTGGCCAAAAACACTCCCTTTGAAATACCTCTTTATGCCCCGATACAAACAAGTTACATATTGCCCCTCTAACATATCTAGATGCCACTCTCTGATGCACCTAGTTTCCAGCCATCACCTTGTACATCTTGGTTCGATCAAAACATCTCTATCTATCATGCTGTCATCCTGACCGTATCTTTAAGATGGATCAGAGTGTTCTTGTTATATTTGGGGGAGAGAAGCTGTACCATACTTGGTATCGGGGTGTTCTGGTACCAGCCTTCCGGAATGTATTTTTGTGAGTGTCCTGTGCCTAGCCTTTCTTAGGAAAGTGGGGTTTTTTTTGCAATACCAGCTCTGTTCTTGCCAGGCTCTGTGAGCATGTGCACAGGCAGAGCGTGACTCTTGCTGACTTTGCTCTATGTTAGCAAAGCTTTGACTACTACTTTAGCTCAGGCCTCATACCAGGCCACTGATACAAGGGCTTATGTCTCAGGTTCTCTTACTGCTAAAGTCAGTACCTGTGTCCAGAATCAGTTCCTCTTTCACTCATCCTAAGCTACCTGCAGGATCTGAAGACATCTCAATTATCCATCCATTCAGTCAAGGTACACCTGGATGCCATATCAGTCTAGGAAATTTTGGTTCTGGAAATTTCTCAAAGAGGAAGCCATGAAGGCAGAAACAACATCTGTCTGGGGAGATACCCCCTTTACATCAGCCTGAAGAACAATGGGTGGCCCTTGTTCTTTGGCCCCAACCAAGCCCCACATCCAGCTCTGAGACACCATGTGTTTTTAGAGAAAAGAAATTGATGGTTTACCAGAGAATTATTTCGTTCTAAGGAGGAGCATTGTCAGAAAAGTAAGGTTTCAGACATTTTATTTATTTTATATAGGTGCAGTATGTGGACTATGGCTACATTGAGAAGATCCCTCAGTGTCATCTCTATCCAGTTGTGTTGTATGCTGACATACCTACATTTTGCATACCGTGTCAGCTCCATAAAACAGTGCCAGTGAGTAAACACTAAATTTGAAAACTTTTGCTAGTTACTAAAATAAATATACTAATTAATAGTATATGAAATAAAGGATACTCTTGTACATCTAGCCAGTATTTGGGAATTCAGTTTTGAGTTCAGAGTGATAGTTTGTAGTATCAGGTATTCACTTCTTGTCTTTTTTGTTTTCTGTATTCTACATATGTAATTTTAAGTGCAGTTTTGTAATTATTTTGTATTCACAGGCTGTCTAAAAGCAGAAAGCATGAGTGAATCATTTAATAGTAAGATTGAAAAGCAAAATAGTTTAGTTTAAAGCAATTCTGTAATCTGTTGTGATCTGTATATAAAAAATGGGTTCAAAAAATTGGGCTCTTAAGCTAGCAACCATATGGCAGGACAGCAGAAATCAGTAATATACAGCCTCTCCTTTTCTGTCTTCTCATTCTCCATCCCCTCCAGCCATTTTCCCCCTCCCCCGTGCACACACTTTTAATCTACACATTTGCGACTAGATTTTCCTAATGAGGCACATCCACAATTGTACTCATAATCATGGTAATTTGTTAGAGCTGGCCAGAAAATGATATTTCCGTTTCACACCTTCTTAGGTATTGACATTTATTTTCATTCAATTTTTGTGAAATGTAAGTGTCAAAATATCTGCTTTTGGACTGAAAAGAGCAGGTTTTCAGCTCAGGTCTGAAAATGATCCGACATTTCAGCTTTGACGAAAAACGTTTCAAAGATCTTCCAACCAGCTTGCTTATGCCTGTAAATAAGTGATTACATATATCTGTATTTTTCTCATGTACAGTTACAGGCACTTTCAAACACATTTCACAACAGTTGTTTTCCCAAAGACTCTAGTGAATCATCTCATGAGCTGAACATCAGAAAGAGGAATGCAATTTGTCAGCTGGTCTTCACTAATTTTTATATTTCCAAAGTTATCAAGAATGAAGCCTGTTTATATCAGCAAGATAAAATAAGCACAATAAGACTGATTATTTATAATAATAATTATATATAAGACTAAAACTAAATTATAGATGCATAAATATTACTAAATCTTCATGCACTATTGGGACAATGTTTTTTCTCTGCCCCCTTTCTTCTTGGTCTAACCCATTGTTTTAGCCCCACTCCCTTCCAGCTGTCAAAAAAAACCCTACAGTACGCTGACCCTAACTTCTGTTTCAGAGCCCCCTAATTCTTCACAGAGTGCTTGTGCATATGTCCCATGCACTTGAAACTGGAGTCTTATGGATAATGGTGGACATTGAACCCTAACCATATGTCTGCACAGCCCACAGCAGCAAGCCTCCCATTCGGGGTCGATATAGTTGGTGTAGCAGGGTTCACTTGTGCTCTAAAAATAGCTGTACGTATAGACCAGGGGTCTCAAACATGTGGCCCATGGGCCGAAGCCCTTCCCTGTGGTCCACCGAGCTCCCTGGTGCCCCCCACCCCGTAGCAGTTTCTGGGAGAGAGGGGCCAGAAGCGGAGCCCTCTCTGCTGCCTGGCTGGGCCACTGCTGAGCCCCGGCTTCCAGGTACTGCTGCTGTGGCTTCAATGAATTAGCTGGGGCAGTGCTTCCCAGAAGCCCTCTGCAGCGGCGGCCAGGCGGGAGCAGGAGCTGCGTGCTCAGAGGTGGAGGCGGTGCAGAGGCAGGGCCTCATGGAAGGGGTGGAGTGGGGGCGGGGCTGGGGGCAGCGAGAGGGGTCAGTGCACTAGTCCTCATGCGGCCCTCGTGGTCATTTGAGTTTGAGACCCCTGGTATAGACAGTGGTTTCAAGTTGTGACTAGGGCTGAGCTTCAGAGCCTTCCCTAAGCCTTAGAGCAGGGGTGGGCAAACTTTTTGGCCCGAGGGCCACATTGGGATTGCAAAATTATATGGAGGGCTGCGTAGGAAAGGCCCCGCCCCTTATCCGGCTCCCTCCCAATTCTCACCCCCTTACTGCCCCCTCAGAATCCCTGACCCATCCAACCACCCTGACCTTGTCCGCTGACTGCCCCTTCCAGAGACCCCTCACCCCTAACCACCCCCCAGGACCCTACCCCCTGCCCAACTCCCCTGTCCCCTGACTGCCTCAACCACCACCACCCCTGCTCCCTGACAGACCCCCGGGACTCCCATGCTCCATCCAACCCCGCTGCTCCCTGACTGCCCCCTCAAGAGATTCCCCCATCCATGACCACCACCCCGGAGCCCTACCACCTATCCAACCCACTCTGTTCCCTGTCCCGATTGCCCCCACAACTTAGCCAACCTCCCACCCCGACCCCCTTACCAAGAGGTGTTTGGTGTGGTCCTGGGGAGAAGGAGCGTGCAACCCTGGCCCTTGGAGCGCTGCCAGCGCAGTGTGGTTCCGAGGGAGCGGGGTGTGCGCAGCCATGCCCCGCCTGCCACCTGAGCAGCTTAAGGGGAGGGGGAAGCTGCACTCCCGGCACCCCGGAGCACTGCCTGCAGCGGCAGGGCTCTGGGGGAGGGGGTAGCACACAACCGCGGCTCCAGGGGATGGGGGAGATTCCCCCCCAGCGGTGGCCACGCGATGCAGCTCAGGGGGAGAGGGGTGCACAGCTGCACCCCTGAGCGCTGCGCACAGCGGCACGGTGAAGCCGTGCCCCTCCCTGGAGCGTTGGCAGCGGGGCGCAGCTCAGGGGGAGGGGGAAGCCGCAGCCCCAGTCCCCCAGAGCGCTGCCTGTGGCAGCGCGGCTCTGGCGGAGGGGCTAGCGTGCAACTGCGGCTCTGGGGGAGGGAAGGTGCTGAGCCACGACCCCCCCAAGCGCTGCCCCACGGCATGACTCCAGGGGAGGGGATAGTGCACAGCCCCGGCCCCTGGAGTGCTGCCTGCGTGGCGGCTTTGGGGGGGAGGGGCCGGGGGCAGTGTCTGCGGGCCAGCTGCAATGGCACCATGGGCCGGATCTGGTCCACCCCTGCCTTAGAGCCCAAGTTGCAGCTGGAGTCATAACTTAGTTTGTCCGTACAGATATGTTTAGAGCGCTGTTTTAGAACCTGAGGCCTGCTAGCCTAAATCTGTTAACCTAGAGTGGGAGGCTTGCTGTCACGTGCTATGAATGTAGACATAGTCTGTGTCCTTGTACTCCCATACTGAGGGCATAAAGGGCAGACCAATCCCAGCGACCACTCAGTTGCTTCTCACTGCCTCTGATTGCGAGATTGAGCTGTTCAGTATCCACACCTTGACTCTTCACTTCGTTTTATTTATAAATAAAGTGTGTACTTATTAATATTAGTTAGGCTTAGAGTAGCTGTCTGTTGGCTGTCTAATCGTTTTATTTCTTTGGAAAGTTTTACTTCCCAGTTGCTTATGTTTTATTCTTTGAATGTAGTTTCCCAGTACTGAGACTTTTTGTAATGCCCCACCAAAGCATTCCTGGTGAGGAGTGCTGCAGGGGGCCGGGGAGCAGGAGGGGTGCAGTGTGCAACAGGGGGATCAAGGGAGCGGTGCGGGGTGCAGGAGGGATGCAGCAGGGGGTTGGGCTGCAGGAGGGGTTCAGTGGGGCAGGGCACGCTCCCTGCCCAGCCCCTCCGGGAAGCGGCTGGAACCTGTCGGGGGAGGCACAGGGCTCTAAGTGTTGCCGTGGTCGCTTCTCCAGGTACCTCCCGCAAAGCTCCCATTTCCACAGTTCCCAGTTTCTGGCCAATGGGAGCTAAGAGGATAGGTGCCTGGAAGCAAGACCTGTGCCTCTCCCCCTCCCCCAGGGGCTTCAGGGATGTGATTCCGGCTGATTCCTGGAGCAGCCGGAGGCAGGGCAGACAAGCGGGAAGTCTGCCCTGCCTCCAGTGCATGCCGGGTTGGAGCCACTCTAGGTAAGTGGGGTGGGGTGCAGGGAGCATGGCGGGCCGCAGATAAGAACCCCACGGGTAGTGTGTTTGAGACGTCTGGGCTAAAGGATCCTAGAGTTTTTCATTTGGCTATTCTCTACAGTTCCATACCACACTGTAGGCTCCCTCGCACTCCCACTCAGAGGGAGACCCCTCGGGCCGGTCCAAACCAGCCGGGTTCAGGCTCCGTTTGGCATCCTGCAAGTGGCACCGTCTCTCAAAGGGGCCAGCGGTCGCCTGGACAGGGCTTATGCAGAACAATCAATCAGTCTCACAGTGATAACTATCACCTGGACAGGGCTCAGGCAGCCAACAAACACTAGTCTTTACAGGCGGGGGCCTGGGCTCCAGGGCACAGGCAACCAACAAACACACAGTCTATTGAGGGGGGTGGCTCTATCCTGAGCGTGGCACAGGCAGCCAGCAAGCAAACAGTCTTCAGAGGGCTGAAGCCTGTGCTTCAGGCTCAAACAGCCAGCAAACAAACAGTCTTGGAGGGCTGGCTATAGCCTGGGCGTGGCACAGGCAGCCAGCAAGCAAACAGTCTTTAGAGTTCCCTTGTTCAGGGTAGGGGCGGCTGACTCAAGGAGTGAGTACCTCTGCCGTCCAGTCGGAGTCCGGTTCCCCTGGGTACACGGCAGCGGTACTCCAGGCCAGTTGTCCTCAGCGTCAGGGGTTGGAGCACAGCTCGGGCTCAAGTCTCCTCCAGGCAGCAGCAGGTCAGGCAGAGCGTCCTTCTCCTCCTCTGCTTTTCCCCGTTCTGTGCTGCAGGGCTGGCCTTTTATAGTTCCGGTCCCGCCCCTGTACTTCTAGCAAGGGAGGCGGGGTGGCCTTGGCTCCACCCTCCAAGGGGCGTCTCCGTCTCCCTCGCATTCCCACTCGGAAGGAGACTACTTGGGCTCACTACACACATGCATTCCCAATTTCCCTTTCCTCATCCATTTTGAGGGACACCTCTCATGAAAGGCTGTTACAGCAGGAGGTAGAGTCACTTCCACAGTTCCAAGACTCACAAGATGTTCCTATACTACACGAAGGAAAAGGTTTCTATTTGAGTTACTGCCTAATATTGAAGAAGGTAGGGTGGCATCCAATTCTATACTTGGAGGGACTCATCAATGCTTTCATCTGTTGCTTCAAGTTTAGGAGGGTGACATAGAATCATAGAAGCGACAGAGAGTCACGTGGCACCTTAAAGACTAACAAAAGTATTGAAGCATTAGCTTTCGTGGGCTAATACCGACTTCATTGGATGCAATCATAGAATATCAGGGTTGGAAGGGACCTCAGGAGATGTAGTCCAGTCCCCTGCTCAAAGCAGAACCAATCCCTAACTAAATCATCCCAGCCAGTGCTTTGTCAAGCCTGACCTTAAAAACTCCTAAGGAAGGAGATTCCAGCACCTCCCTAGGTAACCCATTCCAGTGCTTCACCACCTTCCTAGTGAAAAAGTTTTTCTTAATATCCAACCTAAACCTCACACACTGTAACTTGAGACCATTACTCCTTATTCTGTCATCTGGTACCACTGAGAACAGTCTAGATCCATCCTCTTTGGAACCCCCTTTCAGGTAGTTGAAAGCAGCTATCAAATCCCCCTTCATTCTTTTTTTCTGCAGACTAAACAATCCCAGTTCCCTCAGCCTCTCCTCGTAAGTCATGTGCTTCAGCCCCATACTCACTTTTTTGCCCTCAACTGGACTCTCTTCACATCCTTCTTGTACTGTGGGCCCCAAAATTGGACACAGTACTCCAGATGAGGCCTCACCAATGCCAAATAGAGGGGAATGATCATCCCCCTTGATCTGCTGGCAGTGCACCTACTTATACAACCCAAAATGCTGTTAACTTCCCACTATCCACCTATGTATAATGTATATTCTATTAATACCATGTACATAATTACTATTAATGTGATGTACGCTATGACTAACATGAGTATTGGCTAATACCACATAGCACAAGAATTGTTAACTTTCGGAGATGAGTCAAATAAGTCTTGGGTTTTATTAGCAGACATTTGTATTATAGATTATTGTGGTGAAAATACATGGTGAGTACATGATTTAGTGAATTGTGCTTGTTTATCTTTAGAAGTGTTTGAGCTTTTTTGTGTTTTCCCCTCTCACTAACTAGGTTGGAAATTTTTGGCAGCAGGATGCAGTAGAACTCCTTCAAGAACTACTGACAAAAAGAGTTGTTGAAATACATCTTCTGGTAACTTAATTTATGATCAGACATAAGGAATAGAGCTCTGAATTTTTTTTCCCTTTAATGTTCATTAGGCGTTCTTAATGGAAGGAATAAAACTAGTTGCTTTTCCTGAACAAAATAACTCCTACCTGACTCAGGATATATATTTGTCACAAGTAGCATGACAGCACATTACATGATTTCTGCTTTAACTGCGATTCATGTCAAAATTTTTAGGCCTTAAATCAGAGGTGGGCAAAAATATGGCCCACGTGCCCCTCCTTCCCAGCCCCTGAGCTCCCAGATGGGGACTCTAGCTCCCGGCCCCTCCCCTGCTGTCCCCGCTCCCCCATAGGTACGTTGCCATGCAGCCGCGTGTCTGGCTCCAGCCGAGCTGTGCGGTAGCCAGTCCTGCTGTTCTGAGCAACATGGTAAGAGGGATGAGGCCAGGACGGGGTTGGATAAGAGGAAAGAGTCTTGGGGGGCAGTCAGGGAGCAGGGGGCGATTAGATGGATTGGGGATTTGGGGGGTGGGGGTGGTCAGGGGATGGGGAATGGAGGGGTTTGATAAGCATGGGAGTCGCGGGGGGCCTGTCAGGGGCCGTGGGTGTGGTTAGGGGTCGGCAGTCAAGGGACAGGGGAGTTGGATAAGGGGTAGTGTCCTGGGGGTCTGGTTATGGTTGAGTGGGTCTCGGGAGGGGGTGGTTAGAGGACAAGGAGCAGGGGGATTGATGGGTCAGAGGTTCTGGGGTGGGGAGTTAGGGGGCAGGGGCCAGGCTGTTTGCGGAGGCACAGCCTTCCCTACCCCAGCCTTCCATACAGTTTTGCAACCCTGATGTGGCTGTCGGGCCAAAAAGTTTGCCCACTCCTGCCTTAAATGTTACATTTTGGTATCTTTAAAAACTATTTTTGTGGCTGTTACCATTGTGACTTATACGAGTCCTTTGTACCCTCCATGTACCAACATTAGAACCCCTTCTTAACTCATGGGTAAGGCTACGATTCTGTCATGGAGGTCACGGATTCCATGACTTTTTACAACCTCTATGACAGCTGCAGCGGCCCCAGGGCCAGTCTGCTGGAGCAGCCCTGGCGCCAGCTATACCGGCCGCTGCTTGGGAGCACGTGAGCAGCAGCCATTGTGACTGGCCCCAGCAAGAGCTGGAGCAGTGGTCCTCGGGGCAGCCCTAGGGTGCATCTAAGCAGCAGCTGGTGCGACTGGTAGTGCCAGAGTAGCAGTCCTGGGGGCTGCCATGGAGCCAGCTGCACTGGCCACTGCTGAAGTGGCCTCAGGGCCAGCCACTTGGCCAGTCCCTGGGGCTAGCCACATGAGCTGCTGCTTGGGTGATCCTGGGCATCTGGCCCCGGAATGTGCCTGGAAAGCAGATGGTACAGCTGGCCCTGGGGCGCGCCGGAGCAGCGGCCCCCAGGGAGCAGTGGCATTCCCAGGAAGCACCTGAGCAGCAGTCCTGGGGGCTGCCCCGGATGGGCTGCTACTGGGGTGGCCCCGGTGCCAGCAACTTTGGGAGCACCCAAGAAGTGAACTGTGTAGCTGACCCCATGGAGCGTCCGAGTAGTGGTCCCAGGTGTGGCTGGAGCAGCAGCCCTGGAGGTCGTCAGGAGAGCGGTCTTGGGGTCCTTGCAGTCACCCCCCACCACTGGAGTAAGAGGCCCCCAGAGCAATGGGCCCCAGGAACAGAGATTTGTCATGGGTATTTTTAGTAAAAGTCATGAACAGGTCATGGGTCGTGAATTTTTGTTTGTTGCTCATGACCTGTCCATGACTTTTACTAAAAATATCCATGTCTAAATCTTATTCTTACTCGTCAATTAATGTTAAGATTAAATGTCATCTTGCTTAAATGTATTTTTAATACTATTTGAAAAATTAAACACATTGTCACTTCAAATCACTTGTGATGTACTTAGGTATCTTAAAAAATATAAATTGGAAGTAAGAGTGAAATGCTGGCTCATTCTCATATGTGGGCAGTGTCTGGATGCCATGGCTTGGTGGGTATTTGCTCACACAGGACCACATCTCTGGTAGAAGGAAGGAGGCCATATTTTCAATGCTGACATCCCAACAGCAGATAGCAGTGGAATCCATGTTGGTTTCCTAAATTACTTTAACATGTATACTGCCAACTCTGTCAGTGTGTAATGGGGGTTAGGCTATTTGTGGTGGTTGAAAGCACCACAACTTTGAATTCTTCTTCGAGTGATGGTCCCTATACGTATTCCAAATGTGGGTGCACATGTGCTCCATGAGTCGGAAGTTTTCAGCAGCAGTTCCATTGACTCGTATGCGCGTTGTACATTTGCTTTGTGCTCCAGGCAAGGTTATAACAGGCTGTGCGAGCGACACTCCTTCAGTTCCTTCTTACCATCACATGATCGGAGTTGAAATTCTTCCTCTGTGTTCGTAGACTGACTACAAGAATGCTTTGTCCTTTGTATATAGTTAGCTAGTTTAGTCTTTCTTAAGTTGTGTAAATAGTTTCATAGCGTAGTTGGTCTTGGCCTGCACCGACTTTATTGGGGAACTATGCCCCACGTTTCAGGGTTCAAAAACAGTGCATTGTGCCCTCGCTCATTCTCAGTGAGCAACTACCATCACCACTATTTGTACTGCTTCGAGGAGGTGCAATGTGCTGCAAGATGTTCAAGTCCTTTCCTCTACTTGTCTTTTGCGACTCCAGAAGTTCCTAACGGAAAAGACTCTCTGGCCACATGACCAACAGAACCAGTGGTGCACCGCCCATCGCTAGTGGCAAGTGCCTCACCTGCCACCTGGATCCAGTTGTACCACCAGTGCAGGACAAGCCCAAAGGTGAGGGTCGTAAGCACTCTCATGGGCATCGCAGCAGGACCCTGTCATGGACTGCCATGACATACAGTGTTTCCTCCACAAGCCATACCGCATCAGGTGAGAAATAACATGCAGATCCCCTCGTGCCACTTCCTAAATGATGGGTTCATTTGTCAGGATTCCTGAATGAGGTGCAGTCCACAGTTGAGCACCTTCCCTTTGAGGGCACAAAGCTCTTTGTCAAGAAGACTGACACCTCCCTTCATGCCCTGAAGGATCCCAGGGCTACCCTCCAGTCATTGGGTGTCTGTACACCTGGACAAGAGAGACAATTTAGTGTCCAATCCCAGCATAGACCACACATGTCTCAGTACCAAACTCAGCAGTGTTATGACATGTAAAGAAAGAAATGGAAATTCCCTAAACAGAAACCGTCTGGCCCATAATCTTCGTTCCAGCCCTCTACATCTGCCACTTTTGACGGGCAGGTCAAGGTGTGGTTAGACCACTCTCCAAAAGTGACGCAGCCAACCATCATTCCACACTCATTTGGCCATCAGTTGGCAGCATTCTGCAGTGCCTGGGAATGCATAACATCGGACTGATGGATCCTAGAAATCGCCTGAACTCCTTTCAGTTTACCTCCCTATCCCTTCCACAACACCCTTCTTCAGGGACCCTTCTACCAAGAGTTTACTAGGGCACAAGATAGATCACCTCCTCCAGCTAGGAGCCATAGAACCAATACTTGAACATCTACGAGGCAAGGGGTTCTACTTGTATTTCCTAATACCAAACGGAAGCAAGGTTGGAGACCCACATTAGACCTCAGAGCTCTCAAGAAGTTTGCCAAGGCTCAAATTCAAGATGGTCCCCTTATTGATGATCATTCTAGCAGTGGAACTGGGAGACTGGTTTTTGGCCCTCAACCTCTAGGATGTCTATTTTCACATTTTGATCATACTGGCTCATAGACGATTTTTCAGATTCACTCTGGGACACAACCACTACCAATACGAAGTGCTCCCCTTTGGGCTACCATTGACCCTGAAGGTATTTTCCAAGGTTCTTTCAGTGGTGGTCACTCATTTATGCTTTCAAAGGATAATGATTTACCCGTACTTGGACAGTTGTCACCATAGAGCCTGATCTCTCCAGGAGGCTCATCAAGTCACCAACATTATGATACATTTGTTTACAGAACTGGTCTACAGATCAACATCCAGATGTCAACCCTCACTCCAGTGCAATGCCTGGAATTCATAGGGGCCATCCTCAATGCGTTACAGGCCAGAGCATTCTTACCTCAACACGGTTTCCTCTCCTTAGTCATACTCACAGACACCGTTCAAAGCTGCCCACAAACACCAGCCAGGTTTTGCCTCCCGCTCATGAGGCACATGGCAGCAGGCAGCACCATGATACTTCTGCCAGGCTCCACATGCAATGCCTCCAAATACGGTTCAGCTCGGTTTACAGACAAACAAATACAGATTGGACAAACCCCTGGTACTATCCACCAGGATAAAAAACTCCTTAAAGCAGTGGAAGGACCCAGCCAAAGTTTGCAAAGGGATCCTCTTCTAACAAACATTATAGTCACTGCTTCTCACCACCAACGCATCACTCATAGTGTGGGGCATGCACCTAAACAACATCACGACACAAGGCAGATGGTGGCCCACAGAGAGAGCCCTCCACATCAATCTCAAGCTGAGTGGTCAGGAATGCCTATGCGCATTTCCTCCTGCTCATCACAGGATCACACACAAAGACCCTGACAGACAACATTGCCTGTATGTACTACATCAATTAGCGTGGGGGACTATTGAAAAGACTGACTAGGCCCCCTTTTAGCCCACTAACATATCTATCCGTGAAAACGGCTTTCCTTACCTCAGATAGGAGAATGAGAAAGATAGTAGCTCTGGTGGTGTATCCTCCTTACATGGTATTTTTTCCAGACAAGGTTACAGTCAGACCACATGCAATATTCATTCCTAAGGTAACCTCTCACTTTCACATGAATCAGTTAATTCACCTTTCAATTTTCTACCCCAAGCCTCACCGAAACAACAGAGAAGCTATATTGCATATCCTAGATGTCAGGAGAGCCCTGGTCTTCTACCTTGACTAACATGGCTGCTAATCTTAGACCTATCTTTTAACCTGTTACTTATCCATGAGAGGACCTTCCCACTTATCCCATGACAGCTTACTTTGCTTAAGAGCCTTTGGTGAGGGACTTTGTCAAAGGCTTTCTGAAAATCTAAGTACACTATATCCACTGATTCCCCCTTGTCCATATGATTGTTAATCTCCTCAAATAATTATAGCAGATTGGTGAGGTATGATATCCCTTTACAAAAATTATGTTGACTCTTCCCCAGCAAATCATGCTCATCTAGATGAGCTTCCACATGGGCTTCCTGTGCTGTGAAATGGACGCGTTTCACCTCCTGGGTGCAATACCAGCATTTCCTCCTTACTGAGGTCTCCGTCCCCATCATCCTGGACTACTTCCTGGATTTTAAGACCTCAGGCCTTGCCCTCAGCTCAGTCCAAGTCCACCTCATGGCACTTAGTGCCTTCCTCCTACCAGAGGATTGCCACTTGGTGTGTCCCCCCACCCCCGGTTTCTGAAAGGGCTGCTGAACACTTCCCACCAGTCCTTAAACCAGCTTCCCTCTGGAACCTCAGTCTTGTACTTTACGCCCTCATAAGACCTCCCTTTGAGCCCCTGGCCACATGCTTCCTCTCACACTTATCCATGAATGTTATATTTGTCATGGCTATCACTTCCGCTGGGTAGGTTAGCAAACTGGGGGCCATGATGGCTGACTTCCCCCATAAATTTCCATTAAAAGTTTCATTACATCTTCACCCTAAGTTTCCCGAAAGTGATCTTTGAGTTCCACCTCAACCAGTCCATCCACCTCCCGGTCTTCCGTCCTAAGCCACACGTCACTCCAGCAGGCAGGACTCTGCACTCATTGGATGTCCACTGTGCAGTTGTGTTGTACTTTGACAGGACCCACATCTCTTGCACCTCTCCATGCCTTTTAGTAGCCATTGCAGAGAGGTTGCGAGGCCAAACTCTTTCCTCACAGCGGATATCAAAGTGCATCTCTGCGTGCATCATAGAGGACTACAGAAAGTCAGGATTACAGCCCACTGCTTCACATACAGCTACCTCTGCCTCCCTAGCGGACATCCCCTGGCAAGACATATACCAGTTGGTGTCCTGGCACTTTGTGCATGTCTTCATCGCACACTGTGCCATCGCCCAGAGAGTGACGGAAGATGTGGCTGTGGTGTCTTGCAGACAGCGTTACATCATTTTTCCTCACACCCGCCTCCAAGTTTATCGCTGCTTGATACTCAACTGCATTTGGATATATATAGGGACCATCACTCGAAGAAGAGGGGGTTACTTACCTGTAACTGGATGTGTGGTCCCTGTTTGTATTCCAGTGCCCACTCACTGTTCCCTCTAGTACGGACTGTGCTGCTCAGTGCGAAGAGGGTGACTGAAGGATCATCACCTTGCATAGCCTCTTATAACCTCACTGGAGCATGAGGTAACATTTAATGCACATCAGTGCACCTCAGTGGATACTGCTGCTGAAAACTTCATGCTCCAGAGTATGGCGCCATGCAGCCCCAAGTTTGGAATACAAACAGGGACCACATATCTTGAAGAACCTCCAGTTATAAGTAAGTAATTTCCTCTTTCATGACTATTATGTTTGCAAAATTTCAGGCATGATCTGTGCATTATGATAGTAGCCTACTTTGTTTTATTCTAACAGGAACACCCAGATAATCCCTGGGGCAAAATATCTGTTAATCTTTATTTTGATGGGATGTCACTTTCTTCCTTTATGGCGTACCACAAACACTGCACTTTTGAAGATTGTCAGTATATATCAAATCTGGTAAGTAAGATTTAATTTTTGTTTTTGCTGCTCTCGTGGCTCTGAAAGATTAAACATTTAATCAGTTTGTGGTTGTGACCTTTCCCCAGGTTATTATTTGTCACATTTTTAATGCCTTTTAGGTTTGTTGTATATTACTAATATCTGAAAATGTATACATCAGCAATGCCAAAGGCATAGTTTCCAAGTAGAAAAAACCATAGGTATAACTTCTTGCCAAAGTGACATGGAAGTTCCTAGGGGAATTGCAAACTCTTTGCTCTTGAATTCATCCATAGTAACAGTGATAATTGTACTGAAAATGATGGCTACTTAATTTAAAATTGAATTAATGAATTCATTATTCTAAACTGATATAAAACTTACAGTTATGGACTATCATCCAAAAGGTACAATAGCTAACTTCAGAAGAGCATTTAAGCTCAAATTATTTTTAAGGACGCTTCTTCAATAAGATATGACTCTCCCTACTTCTTCTGGTCTGTTTTCTCTAGAAGTGGCAGAAACTTCAGGGGGAGTGGCTTTTTCTCACCTCATTTTGAATAAGATTTCCTCTTTATGTAGAGGGAGGAAGCCAAGATTTTTCTTCTATGCTTTCTTTTTGCTCTACTTCATATTCTCACTGCTCTGCACTTTGGCACAGAAACATAGAAATGTAGTGCTGGAAGGGACCTCAAGAAGTCAAGTCTCATTCCGTATGCTGAGGCAAGACCAAGTAAAGCTAGACCACCCAGATAGGCATTTGTCCAGCCTTTTCTTAAAAATGTTCGATGGTGGGGATACCTCAACCTCTCTTGAGAGCCTATTCCACAGCTTAATTACCTTATAGTAAGAAAGTTTTTCCTGATATAATATCTAACCTTAATCTTCCTTGCTTCAGAATAAGCTATTGGTACTTATCCTACTTCCAGTGGACATGGAAAACAATTGAACACATTCCTTTTTATAACAGTCCTTAACATATTTGAAGACTATTAGCAAGACCCCCTCAGTCGTCTTTTCTCAAGACTAAAGATGTCCAGTTTTTCTAAACTTTTCTCAAAGGTCAAATTTTCTAAGCCTTTATCTTTTGTGTGTGTGTGTGTGTGCTCTGCATTCTCTCCAATTTGTCCACCACTTTGCTGAAATATGGAGCCCAGAATTGGACACAGTACTCCAGCTGAGGCCTCATGAGTGCCAAATACAGTGGGACAGTTACATCTCATGTCTTGCAATCAACACTCCTGCTAATACATGCCTGAATTATATTACCCTTTTTTGCAGCATCACATTGTTGACTCTTGTGCAATGCACAATTCATTTTAACCTCCAGATCTCTTTCAGCAGTACTACCACCTAGCCAATTATTCCCCTTTTTGTAGTTGTGAATTTGATTTTTCCTTCCTAAGGGTAGTACTTTGTACTTGTCTTTATTGAATTTCACCTTGTGGATTTCAGACCAATTCTCCAATTTGTCAAGATTATTTTGAATTATAATCCTTTCGTCCAAAGTCCTAACAACCCCTCCAAGCTCTGTGTCATCCGCAAGTTTTATAAGTATATTCTTCACTCCATTATCCAAGTAATTAAAATATTGAAAGGTACCCAGCCTAGGACTGACTCCAGTGGGACTTTACTACGTAAATCTCTCCAGTATGACAGCAAACTATTGATAAACTAGTCTTTGAATACGGTCTTTCAGTTAGTTGTGCATCCACCTTTTAGTCCTTTCATCCCTTCTCCCATTTAGTTGTGCCCCAAAATGCACAGTTGTTGGAAGACCAGTACTGAGTACCTATTTTCAACCATGTTTTTGAGAAAAGCTATGAAGTGATGCAAGAGGGAACCTGCTTTTCTTGAAAGTACCCAATCACACCTCAAAGTTCAAGGAGGGTTGGTCCACCCTTATTAGAAAATGCTGCAGTTTTTCATACGAGAGTTCCCTTTCTGTTAATGAATTGGCCAAATCCTGCAGTACTCAGACAAAATTCCCACTGGAACTCAGTGGAAATTTTGTTTGAATGCAGACTGCAGAATCAGGTTCTAAATCCCTCAATTCGTGAAAGTACTTGAATATGTTCTTTATTCCCGTTTATATTAGTGAGAGTTAAATGTTTTCCTGAATCAAGGCAGCCTGTATATATTATGAATTAAAGAAATATTAGGTGAAAAATCTGCTAAGTGTTAAGATTTATCTACATATTTTAGACATTTATAAGGCCCCTATTACACTGGTACCTAAATTGAACTGTACTCTACTTGCTTTTAGGAAATAATAAATTACAGTGAAAAGTGTTTTGAGGATAACTGTAAAATCAGCTATGAGGTAAGTTTCAGTGTTCAGTGTATGAGGTGGATGGGTTTAGATTTTGTGGGTTTTTTACAATTGGTTACTAAAATTCATTACCTTACCTAATCCTTTTGTGCCAGGTCCCAGTCTTTATTTTATTCAGATCCCTCCTAAAGACTTGCTTCCTTCTTGAAATAGTTGAAACCCTTCTTTATTGTTAAAGAAAATATTTAAAATGGACTTTTCAGTATTTCAGCCATTTTTAAGTTGAGTGCAAGGTACATTATATATTATATTGTTGCTTTGGGAGAGAAGTCATAGATTGATTTTTATTTTTTTTAAAAATTTTTTAGCATTTGCTGTTGACTAATGCATTGGCTGTACCTCTATTTTATCTTTTAGTGGAGAAATTACACCTAATTATCAGTGTTTTATTCTGCTGTAGTATCTTCTTGTTAGCCTCAAATAAAGTACATAACATAAGAATGGCCATAATGGGTCAGACCAATGGTCCAGCTAACCTAGTATCCTGTCCTCTAACAATGGCCAATTCCACATGCTTCCAAGGGAACGTACAGCTGAGGGTCCCACATCTGGTAGTCAGAGGCTTCAGGACAGCCAGAGAGTGGGCATCTAATCCTTTACTATCTTGGCTAATTGCCATTGATGGACTTTTCTTCCATTAACTTACCTAATTATTTTTTTAATCCAGTTACAGTTTTGGCCTTCACAACATTTTGTGGAAACAAGTTCCACAGACTGGTTGTATAAAGAAGTACTTCTTTTTGTTTGTTTTAAAACTGCTGCCTACTAATTTCATTGGGTGCTTCCTGGTTCTTGTGTTATGTGTAAGGCTCCGTGTTTGTCACAGATTCTGTGACTTTCCATGACTTTTGCAGCAGCTGGCGTGCCTGGCCTGGGGGCTGTCTGAGCAGTCTCACCCCCCACCCTCAGCAGCGGGAGTTTGTGGGGGCTCAGGGCTAGGGGTTGGGATGCGGGCCGATGCTTACCTAGGGTGGGCTCCCCAGAATGTCTACAGAAACTCCTCTCCCTCAGCTCCTAGCTCCATGTGCTGCCTCTACCAGCGGGCACCACCACAGCAGCTCCCATTAGCCGTGGTTCCTAGCCAATGGGAGCTGCAGAACTGGAGATTGGGGCCGAGTGAAGGCAGCATGTGGAGGTAAGAAGCCTGCCCCAGCCCCATCAACCCTCCCCTTGAGCACCCACTGTGTCCTCCCATCCCCGAGACTGCGCCCATGGTGCCCTCCAGGGCATTCCCCCAAGCCACATCCCCTCCCCCCCCCATTATTGGTCGAGTATATAGTAAAAGTCATGGACAGGTCATGGTCCATGAATTTTTGTTTACTGCCCATGACCTGTCCATGACTATTACTAAAAATACCCAGGACTAAAACATAGTAGTCTCTTTTCCAAACTGAATAGTCCCAGTCTTTTTAAAAAGCCATTCTCATATGGAAGCTGTTCCATACCCTTAATCATTTTTGTTGCTGTTTTCTGTGCCTATTCCAATTCTTATATTATCTTTTTTGAGAGAGGGTGACCAGAACTGCACACAGTATTCAAGGTGTGGGCATATTATGGATTTAAATAGTGGCATTATCATATTTACTGTTTTATTATCTATCCCTTTCCTAAAGGTTCCTGATACTCTTAGCTTTTTTGGTAGCAACTGCACATTGAGCAGGTGTTTTCAGAGAACTATCCACAATGACTCCAAGATCTTTGTGTGGCAACAGCTCATTCAGACCACATTATTTTATATTTATAGTTGTGATTACGTTTTCCAACATTCGTTTGCATTTATCAACATTGAATTTCATTTGCCATTTTGTTTCATAGTCACCCAGTTTTGTGGGATCCCTTTGTAACTCTTGACAGTCAGGTTTGGATTTAACTATCTTGAATAATTTTGTATCATCTGCAAACTTTGCCACCTCACTGCTTACTCCTTTTTCTAGGGCATTTATGAATATGTTGAACAGCACTGGTTCCAGTTCAAATCTCTAGGGGACACCACTGTTTACCTCTCTCCTTTCTGAAACCTACCATTTACTGCTAGCCTTTGTTTCCTGTCTTTTAACCAATTACAGATCCATGAGAGGATCTTTTCTCTTACCCGTTACTGCTTGCTTGAAGAGCCTTTGGTGAGGAACCTTGTCAAAGTAATGACATCATTTTATTTTTTAATATTTTAACTATTTAGGAGTACCTCTGAATAACTTTTTATTAAATATTTACATCCTCCTCAAACAGAATTTGTTCATTGACTGATTTAGTTCTCTAACCTCTTTATCCACTTAAAAATGGAAAATAAGAAGAAAAATGGAAACAAGGAAAGTTTGAATTTGATTTGATTTTTCTTTGTCATCAGGAATGTCTTGTTTACTTTATTTGAGTCTATACAAATAACTCCTCTGTAGTTAATCAGAAGTCATAGAAGGGCAAACTTGCAATTAGTTACCAAAATGTGAAGCCTAACTAAATCCTGTCTTGTTCTAGGAGTTATTATCCGAAGCAAAGACTCCTGTTTTGCCACCATATACGGTGTTAACACTACCTATTCCAGGAGAACTTTTTCCTGTTAGCGTTAAGCACCTTGTGTCACCTAATGAGGTATATGTTATAAATGTTTGTTTAATAACTGTGACAGGGTATGACTGCCTCTTTTGAGTCTTGTGGATGCTATCGTGGAATTATATCAGTGTCAGCATACAAGCATTTGTGGTGATCAGTTATTGATCATTTAAATCTGTATCAGTTAATTAAATTACAGCATGTATATAGTGGTTCAAATATTTGGGTGGCAGTCAGGATTGTTTATTTCTCAAACACGTCTCTCTTCTTTAAAAAATATTCTCAATGTCATGTTCATGTTATAGGCATAACCTTTAAAAAGCAAACGCCTCCTTGCACACACAAGCTATGCTGGCAGGAGTATATATCTTAGTAGGATCACCCATGCCAGACTAAGGCAATCCACTAGCCCACCTGGTAGGGGTTAAGATTGGGCTAACAACCTACTCCTGTATAAAACAAAGTAATTACAGAATCCTATACTGCTCTTCTGTCCAACAAACTCAATCCAACTTAAGGCAAATAGACCTAGAAGAGAGATGAAAACATGAAGTGGCCAAACCCCCAACAAAGCGACTCTACCAGTGAATTTGCTCTCTCCAAAATCCATTACCCAAATTGGTACGTGGAATGTGTGGGCACTAACATGAAGCTGGTAAAACAGTCAAAGTAACAAAAGAAATGGGGAGATATAAATTAGATGTACTTGGCCTAAGTGAAATGAATGGGTTACATCAGGACAAATCATTTTATCAGCTGGACACATCCTACTATATTTTGGATTACCAGATACCACTGACGTACACAGAGGTGGTGTGGGTCTGATAAAATCAAGAGGGGCAACCAAAAGCCTGATAGAATGGGCACCAGTTTCAAAAAGGATTAGAATAATACAATTTTCATCAAAGTTCCAGAAAGTATCTAGTTCAGTGTTATTCTCCAACAAATCAAACTAACCAAGGTGATGGGGAGGAGAGGAACCACCTTGAACAAGCAAGTACATAACAAATTAGATAAAATCCCCAAAAGAGAGATCCTTTTAGTAACTGGAGAAATTAATGCTAAAGGAGAGAGCAACAACGCTGGCAGGGAAGTAAATATGGGGAAACAAGACCTTGGTGAAATGAATGAAAATGATTAAATGTTTGCTGATTTTTGTGGGACAAATTAACAACCTGGTCGTTGGAGGAACCATCTTCCCTCATTATACTATTCATAAAATAACTTGAAGGTCAGCAGATCACAGAACGGGAAACCAAGTTGCATTATACCAACAAAACAAGGAACCAAACCACATTACAATTCTGCACAAATGTAATAGAACTTTAGAAGATGTAGGTAGCAGGAATGGAACGAGTGTGAGAATGGACCACACTAACTGAATTGAGAATAAAAATAAAAACAAAGAATAGATCTGAACAGAAGAGATGCCACATTATAATGTCACCCAACTAACATGCAGCAAGAGTTTTGGATTGCTCTAGCAAATAGATACCAGGTGCTTGAAGATGATGAGACACTAGAGGCAAATGGAAACAGGTAAAGAATACTTTCACTAAAACTTGTGAAGAAATGCTGGGATTCAAGAAAAAACATCACAATGAAAGATTATTTGAGAGTAAAGATGCAAAATTAAACTGAAACAAAGCACAGACACAATGACTCCAAGAGGAATAGGCAGCAAAGAACAAATGACATGAAGACACTGTACAACATCATGAAACAGTTATCAGGAAGAATGTCCCGAGTAAGATAATTACCCATTATAAAGAATAAAGAAAGTGATAGATTCAAGGTAACAACAAGTAGGCAGGGTTCAGACAGGAGAAATCATGTATAGATCAAATAGTAATCCTACATAGCATCATAGAACTTGTGATCTAATGGCTGTCAAAGCTTTATATGAAATGGTAGATTTCTAAAAAACATTTGATACAGTGAATAGAACAGTTTCATGGAAATTGCTGTCATAATGGAATCCCTCAGAAATTTGTGAACATCATTCACTTTTACTTCACATGTCTCTGAAAATATGACGTGAAGTAATACATAACAGTGAATTGACCAGGTCATTCAAGGTTACTATGGACCTCTGCCCAGGATGTCTTATGTCACAAAAGATCTTTTTACGGGTGGTGGATTGAGTAATATGTGAGATCACAGAACAAGAAAGGGACATACAATGGACTTGGACACAGAAGTTAAAGGACCTTGACTTTGCAAATGACATCAACTTGTTATCCCATTCCCGTAGAGACATGAAAGCCAAAACAAATTATTTACAGGCCTATCCACAAGTAGTAGGATTGAAAATCAACAGTATAAAAACTTAAAACCATTAGAGTCAACACACAAGAAACACCAGTTGCATTTTCTGGAGCTGACCTAGATGAAATCCAATATATCATATACCTTGTCAGCATTTTAAATACAACAGATGGAACAGAGGAAGACATTAAAACTAGAATAGTGAAAGCAAGATGTACTTTTGTAACTCTACAGTCGATCTGGAGAAACATAAATCTTGCCCTCCATCTAAACTTCAAATATTTAACCATTGTACAATTGATCTTGCTACATGATGCTGAAACTTGGAGACTTGTGAAGACTTTACTATCTAAACTCTGTCTTCATCAACAGCTGCTCTAGACAGATCCTCAATATTAGATGGGCAGAAAAAATCACAAGCAACAAACTCTGAAGGAGGATGAAACAGAAGCCAGTTGGACTTGAAATTACAGAATGAAAATGGGATGGCTAGGACATTCATGGAGGAAAGACCCAATCACATAACAAGATAGGCATTGAACTGGAACTCCCACAGCAAGAGGCAGTGAGTTAGAACGACAACAGAAGCAGAATTGAAACCTATTTGAATAATGTGGAAAGAAGCAAAGACTGCCACATGAGACCAGCAAAGGTGGAAGGCAGTGGTGAAAGCCCTATGAGCCGCATGAAATACAAAGGTGTAAGAGAAGAAAGAGACTTGCACTCACAGATGTTACCTCAGAAATGTATTTGGACCAGGGGACCTCTTCTTGTTTTGTTTTTTTTAACCGGTCTGATTTTTTTGTTGTTTATTATTATTCATTTTATGTAATAGACAATAAGTAATTGGATTTGATCATTGTGGAAGCATACTGATTTCTTTTCTTGTATTTTCCTTCTTATATTGAAGTGGTGAAACATTCTCATGTCACAATGTTCTGTTTTGTGAGCTTTTAGTTTACTATCTATTTTCTTTTGATGGCCTTGTCAGGGTTTCCTCCCCACTCTGAACTCTAGGGTACAGATGTGGGGACCTGCATGAAAGGCCCCTAAGCTTATTTCTACCTATTAAAAACTTCCCCAAGGCACATCCTTTTGTCCTTGGACGGTACACTGCCACCACCAAATGATTTAGACAAAGAATCAGGGAAAGGACCACTTGGAGTTCCTATTACTCCAAAATATCCCCCAAAGCCCTACACCGCCTTCCTGGGAAGGCTTGAGAATAATATCCTCACCAGTTGGTACAGGTGAACACAGACCCAAACCTCTGGATCTTTAGAACAATGATAAATCAATCAGGTTCTTAAAAGAGAAATTTTATTTAAAGAAAAGGTAAAAGAATCACCTCTGTAAAATCAGGATGGAAGATAACTTTACAGAGTAATAAAAGATGCAGAAACACAGAGGAACCCCCTCTAGCTTTAGTTTCAAAGTTACAGAAAGAAAAACAAGGATAAACCTTCCTTTAGTAAAGAACCTCCTGTTTCACTCAGTCCACACAGCTTCTTGCTGGTACTGCCCCTTCTGGACAACGGCCTAATCTTATGCCCATTCTAATCAAAGGAAAGACTCCCACACAGTTCAGTGAGTTTTTAGATCAGATCCCAAACCAGTGAGAAGCTGGGTAGTCATAAAATCTGAAGGAGGGATTGGTTTACACTAAGCTATTAAAGTTACGTTGCTTGATAAATCTATCAGTGGCTCTGTATTACTCTCTTTAATGACTCTTTTTGTATACTGCTCTAGCTTTCTACATGAAACCATGCAAGTTTCTTGGTAGAGCTAAAGCTGTTAAAATATAAGACTTAATTTAGAACATGATGTTCAGATGCTTAGATACCTTAGTGATGGGCTTCCAGTTTAAGAACTAAAATAGAATATATGTTCTTAATTTATTTGTCTAACAAATGTTTTTGGATCCTTGTCCATGAATAAGCTGAACTTCTGTATGCTTATGATCAGGATAAATATTCCATTATAAAGGCACTGCTAGAAACTCTACTCAGATTCCTCTAATTTTGGGCAGCAGTTATGTATATGCAACATCAGCATGAAATACATTACAGTGGTTAGAAAAGTAACAGTACATTGTAATTAAAATCTTTTTTTAATCAAGGGTGGATGGTAATGGTGAATTCTTGTTCAAATGCTGACCCCTATCTATATTCTAAAACATGGGATATGCATGCACTCCATATGCCTGCAACTGGAGATCATAGCTTTGTATATTAATGAAAGTTTGTGCAGATTACAGCTTTGTATATTAATGAAAGTTTAGCACTCTAACAATTATTTGCTTATTTATGCTGATAAACGGTTATACTAATTAGCCATATTAAAAATAAAATTTAGATGAAATAGAATGTTTTCATGCTTCTCAAGAGAGAGCAACCTTTTTAGAAGTTGTTTTTCCATGAATTTCAGATTGAATCTGGGTAAATTTTAATGTTCCATAGTGGCAAATCCCAAGGAGTGGGAGGGAGTCCTGAATTAGACCAAGCCTCTGTGGAAGTCTAACACCTGCATAATTTCACATATGCAGGGCTTGTGTTACCATGGTTACAAGGTGTGGTATTAATAAATAGTACCTGGTTGCCTTGAACTAAACCCTGAGTAGTAAAATGTAAAACTAATATTAAGGCATGGAGGAAAGAAGAATTAGGGGGAGGGGCAGTGTTTCTTAGTGACAAATCTTTCCAAGATACAAAACATTATCCTCTTAAAATCCCTTGATCACTTATTATACCTGGCAGTTAATTCTGATGTATCTGTGAAAGGTGTAATCTTTGCCTTTTAAAACCCTTCTGTCTTTTCTAGATGTACATTTGCCTTGAATCAGTAGAGGACCTTAACCAGCAGAGCGACACAGAAGATAGTGGTGTCAGCTGGGATTTGGAATCTGAGAATCTAGATCAAATCCTGAAGCATTGTAATCAGAATGTGGAGTCTCTTCCTTTTCTGACAGATTTTAAAATAGGTATTTTTGCAAATTTGTTTTCCGTGTTGTACCATACAGAAGTACAAACCTATTGTGTAAATACTTCTATGTTATGCGTCTCTGTATTTTTAAATAAAATTTTAAACTATACATTCTTTTGGGAGTGTCAGAGTCTCAGGAGACAATAGTGGTGAGTCTTTGCGTGTTTATATCAACTCCATGTTAGGTGTGTGGGCTCCCATGTGCACAGTCGCCAGAGACTTTTCCCTTAGTGGTATCCATAGGGCCAGCCCTAGTGCCCCCTGGAGTCCAATGTAAGGGACACTGTTGGCCCCGCACTCCTCAGTTCCTTCTTATCACCCATGACAGTTGCTGGAATGACTTCTGTCTTGCGCTTGCAAGTTTTCCCTGTGGTTTCTGAACTCTGTTATTCTTGTATATAGTTAGGACTTAATTGTTAGCAATTAGTTAAGCTAGAGTAGATAGTGGTCCCATTGCAGGATGTTGTCCCAGGGACAGGATATGCCCTGGTCCCTGTGTTTCAAACCATGTGCCACCTGCCATAGCTCATGCCAGTGAGCAACCCGCATGTGATCTGCTTAAAGTGCCTCGGAGAAGCCTACATTAAAGACAGGTGCATGATCTTCAGGGGCTTCAGGCCACACACACAAAAGGACAGGGACGTTCATCTGAAGGCCATGCTAATGGAAGCAGCGCTCAGACTGGTCCTGGAGCTGTCCCGCTCTGATTCGGCGCTGAGCACTTAGGCCTCAGTATGGAGTGCTCCTCCAGCACCGTGGTCTGCTTGGCACTGTTCACCATCTTCAGTGCCGAGGAAGTGGCACAAGAAACTGCGCTGAAAGAGGGCACCCCTCTGTGTCAAAAAAACAATAAGAAGGGAGTGGCTGACAAATTGAGACCCCCTGCCGGGCCACTCATCCTCCCCAGAGCTGTGGTTGATGGCAGTTGAACCCAGTCAGGGACCTGCCACTGACTCCTGGAAGCAGTTGAGGCACCCTGTGCTTGAGAGCCCTGTTGACACCGGAGGCATTTGAGGCAGCAGAGGACCTGATGGCTCTCCTGGTACAGTGCAGACCATGAGACCACTCTTCATTGAAGACTGCTCCCTCCAGAGAGTCGGCCACAGTTGTCACCAACCCAATACACATCCTCAGAGTCCTGGTACCAGTCTCCAGCTCTGCAGCATACATCACCAGCTTCATGACACCAGTCCTCAATTCATAGGCACTGGTTACTGAAAGCATGTCATTGGTCTCTGGCCCCCGGCACCATTCCCTGACTTCACATCATATCCAGGAGTTGGGAATGGCAACGGCTCTGCCATGGTCTCCAAGAGAAGAGTACTCATTGGAGACAGGAGAGGAATCCATCTCCCCACCAAGGAGACACCACTCTTCTTATGCATCGGACTTTTGTGCTGTTCCTTCTGTGGGCACTTGGCTGCCAGGGCAGTAGCCTGTATACTGGCAATATTGGAACCCGTGGGGGTTCATTCCAATGCCAGGCCCCGACTCTCATGTCATCCACAGCTGCATCTAGTCTCAACAACACTCCGGCCAGCATAGAACCCCAGCTTGGACTTTAACCCCGGTACTGAGATCCCAGCAGCAGCTTCAGAGGAGGACTTTGAAGGACTTCAGGAGGACTTTGAAGGACTTCATAGGAGGATCCCAGCAGCAGCTTCGGAGGAGGACTTTCCGGCTCCTCCTGTGGTGTTGGCATCTTCCTCGTCCCCAGATTAGGCAGTTGTGGGTCCCACTCACTGCCACTGGATGACTTCCAGGCTCAGCAAGATCTGTTTAAATGAGTCACCACGAATTTGGGTCTAGAGACAGAGGAACTGAAAGAGCCCATGGACAGCCTCTGATATTTTTAGCTGCAGCAGCACCTCTGTGATAGCACTACCAGTCTATGATGGGGTGCTAAAACTGGTTAAAGCACTGTGCCAGACCCCAACTTCGAAAAGGGCAGAAAAAAAATATGTCCTGGCTAAGGAGTATGAATGTGTGTACTTGCACCCTCCCCCTGCGTCCCTGGTGGTGACAGACAGGGTCAGCCAAGTGTCATGTCTAAAAATAAGGATGCAGAGAGGCTTCACTTATTCAACAGAAAGGTACATTCAACAGCTAGCCTACACCTCCAGATCTCCAACCAGCAGGCACTGCTGGGAGATACAATTATAACATTTGTGACTCTATGGCCACGTTCAAACACTCTGCCTCAGGAGTCAAGGAAAGAATTCCTGGTCATTCTGGAGGAAGGCAAAGCGGTAGCCAGGGACTCTCTTTAGGCTTCCTTGGATGTGGCTGACTCGGTGGCCAGGTTGATGGTCTCAGCAGTGTCTATGTGGTGCAGCTCATGGTTGTAGTCCTTGGGCCTTTCTCATGAGGTGCAGCAGTTGGTCCAAGACCTCCCTTTCAAATGCAATGCATTGTTCTTGGAGCAGATGGACATGAGCTGCTCAGCCTGAAGGACTCAAGGGCCATGCTGTGATCTCCAGGCCTTTACACGCCCCTGGCCTCCAGAAGGCACTTCTGGCCGCAGCCACATCCAAGGTTTTGGGGGCCTTTTAGACACGAGCCCTACAAGAAAAATGGGAAGGGTTATAAGTGCAAAGAGCCTGCACCTTTTATCTTGGATTGCCAGTCAGGCTTGGGCCAATACCTTGCTGGCCTGAGAGAGGCCTTTTCAGAGTGCAGTCAAGGACAGCATAGTGGACTTAGCTCAGGAACCACCATCCCCGTTTTGTTTTTGAACTGTGTATTTCCAGTCTATACTGCATGTCCCAAATAACTTCAGACCACTGGGTGCTTTCCACCATGACAGCTGGGTACATCTTGCAGTTTTTATCCGTTCCTCCCTCCCAACCCCCATACCTCATTCTAGGACCCTTCTCATGAGCACCTCCTCCTCCAGGAGGTAGAAACCCTCCTATGTGTGGGGGGCCTAGAGAAAGTTGCTCATGACTTGATGGGGAAACGGGTTCTATTCCTGATATTTCCTAATCCTAAAGGCCAAAGGGACCTATGACCCCCCTAGACCTGCATTGCCTCAACAAATATCTCAAGAAGTTCAAATTCCGCATGGTCTCCCCGGCATCCATCTTTCCCTCCTTGGATCCGGGAGACTGGTACTTGAACTAAAGAATGTTTGTTTATTTCCACATCTCTATCTTCCATGGTTACAGGAGTTTCCTATGATTCATGGTGGGCCAGCAGCACTACCAGTTCACCACATTCCCTTTGACTGGCATCAGCCCCAAGGATTTTCACAAAGTGTATGGCAGTAGTTTCAGCTTGCCTAAGACATCAAGGTGTATATATCTATCCCTACCTCAACGACTGGTTACTCTGTGTCTTTAAAAAAAAAAATATGGATAATGTTAAAAAAAACATGAATTAGAGGACAGAAAATAAAATATGATGGTATAATACAAATTGTTTTACAGCTCTGATAGTGTATGTGCTAAATTTTGGAATAAATAGCATGCTTTTTCCTTCTTACAGAAATGCCTTGCCTGGCAGAATACAATGATGGCTTGTGGTATAGAGCAAAACTAGTCTCTATTAAAGAATTTGACCCTGTTACTATTTTGGTTCAATTTGTTGACTATGGATCAACTGAAAAATTACCAACAAGCAGGTAAGTGCATAGTTAAGTTTTTTTAAACTTATATTTGTCAAGATTTGGTTTGTGTGTTTTTTAAAGAAAAGTTAGCTTGCATCTGTACTTCTAAATTATTCCTGTCTGCCTTAGGTACTTATATGCCCATCCCCCATTCCTTAGTATCTAAGCACCTCCCTCACAACTGCCCTGTGAGGTGGGGCAGTTCTACTATCCCCATTTTATAGCTGGAAAACTAATGCTCAGAATGGCTCTGTGACTTGTCTGAGGTGTCACACAGGAAGTCAGTGGCAGAGCAGGGACTTCGACCTACGTCTCCCAAATCCTAGGCTAGTTCCCTAATCATTGAGCTATCCTTCATTAACGTATTTTAGTTCTAGGTAGCGATTAACTATTGCACGGGCATCTTGCATATTTTTAGACAAAGAGATTCATTTTGATTTAGATTACGTCAGATTCCTTCTCACCTTATGCAATATCCTGCTCAAGCAGTAAGAGTTCTGTTGGCTGGATTTAAACCTCCTTTATATGATACGGAAATAAAGAGAATTCCATATTGCCCTGAATGGAGTATGCAAGCATTATGGGCCATGATAGACTGTCTTCAAGGCAAAAATCTCTATGCTTCCACAGTGGTAAGTTTTTTCTTGTTTTTTCCTGCCAAACATGAGTTATCTTGGTTTTAACATTTTCAGTGAAAGTCTGAACCTTAGGACTTGGCTATACTTGCAGCTGTAGAGCACTTTGAGTTAAACCAGCCTTCAGAGAGCGCACTAGGGAAAGTGCTCCAGTCTGTCCACACTGAGAGCTGAATGCGCACTGGCATGGCCATATTTGCAGCACTTGCAGCTGCATTGGAAGCAGTGCATTATGGGCAGCTATCCCAGCATTTCAAATGGTGGGGGGGAGGTGGAGTGTGACAAAGTGTGTGAGGAGAGAGAGAGAGTGGGTTTTTGAGGTGCTGAGTGTGTGTCAGCGTGCTGTCTTGTAAGTTCAGACCCCTCCTTCCCCCGCCTCTCACTCACTCACTCATTAGCTGGCTGTTTTTTTTCTCAGAGCAGCTGACACTCTGAAACGGAGCCCACCTGCTCACTCACAGGTCACTCGCAGCAAACATGAGCCCACCTGCTCACTCACAGGTCACTCACAGCAAACATGAGCTATTTGTTTTTTTCTCGGACCAGATAAGCAGCCGGCACTTAGAAACGAAGGCTTGAAAGGGCACATCTGCCTCCCAAGTTCACAACAAAGACAAGAGAGACCACTTCAGTTAAGGGGATTATGGGGCAGATTCCAAAGGCCAATCAGAGCACAGTAACATTACTACCCATTTACACTGGAGCTGCAGCATCTCACCCACTACGCAACAGCTGTTAATCCTCTTGGGGAGATGGAGTACCAGGAGCGCTCCAGCCAGGGAGTCAGAGCGCTCTACATGCCTTGCCAGTGTGGACGGGTTGTAAGGTAGAGCATTCTGAGAGGCTTTATTGCGGTATAAAGTGCCAGTGTAGCCAAGCCCTTATACAAGATTTCTTGTGAACCTTGTTCTTTGATTTTAAAAAATTGGACTCATACACACTTTAATGTTGTGATGCTTCTGAAAAAGGCAGAGGATCACGTGCATAGGAATTTTCTTCACTGTGTTATAGTCAGCCCACTTTCCAAGCCCCCCTGCCTGCATGATTTTAACGTCCTTTATTACTCCTCCACTAGAAACCATCATTCTTGCTTTTATGCTTCACATTTCCATTTGGGTTAGCAGTGTCCAGTGCCCAAATAAACAATAGGTCTGACAGTACTAAAAATGCACCGCCTCCTTCCCCCAACTCTACTGCTTCTCCTTGCCTTTCCACTGCCCCCTAACAGTCCTCCTCCTTCTCCTGATAAGGTACCCATATTGAAATGAAAATCTGACACATCTATTACAGGGAATTGTAAGGGTCACTTTGATGGGAAGGTCAAGGAGGAGCGCAATAAAAATCTATGCTTTTGGGGAGTGTTTGAGCTGCCTCTCCATCAGTCATTTTATTCTCTATCCCTATCCATTGGATAGCCACTAACACATACAAACTATTGCAGCCCTCCCACATGTTACTTTCAATCTCTTTCTCACCTGCCCCCTTCTCTTTGGGTTTGACTACATTACCTGCATGATCCATGGGGAGTGATGGATCCAGCAGTAGTTGATTCAACACATCTAGACTAGATGCGATAGAAGAGCGCTCGGCGGTCGATTTATCGACTCCAGTACTCCAGGTACTCCACCAGAGCGAGAAGCGCAGGCGGAGTCAATGGGGGCATGTCAGCTGTCGACTCACTGCAGTGAAGACACTGTGGTGAGTAGATCTAAGTATGTCAACTTCAGCTACATTATTCGCATAGCTGAAGTTGTGTAACTTTGATCAATCCCCTCCTCCCAACAGCCCTCCTCCTCCCCCCCCACCCTCCCCATTCCAGACCAGGCCTTTGTGTCTTCCACTTACCTTCAACATGCTCTGGAATTCTGTAAATAAGACAAGGAAGACTTGTGGCACCTTAGAGACTAACCAGTTTATTTCAGCATAAGCTTTCATGGGGTATAGCCCACTTCATCAGATGCATAGAACGGAACAGAAGTAAGATGTATTTATATACACAGAGAGAGGAAAAAAAATATAGCCCACAAAAGCTTATGCTGAAATAAACTGATTAGTCTCTAAGGTACCACAAGTCTTCCTCGTCTTACTTACGGATACAGACTAAAACGGCTGCTAATCTTAAATCTGGAATTCTGGCTACTCTATTTATTGAAAACTTGTATGCCTTGTGGATCTGAGTTAGGGGTGTTTGTAAAATGTTAACATCGTTAACCACATTTCTGAAGTCTAAATATAATGGAATATTTGTATAAAACCTCCTTAAGTTACTTCAATATTTTTAATGTCAAGTGGTTTAAAAAGAACAAAGTTCTTCCTGGGTAGTTTGGCTAAGGGTTGCATTAATCACTGAAGGAACTTTCTGCTATCAGTTAACAATTTAGGGGAAATATGCTATTTAATATAAAACAACAAATTTTAATTTCCAAATGGACATTTGTGTTGTACAATCGTTATCCTGAGTCTAACATTTACCTAAAAAAATTCCTTCCAAAACACTGTAACTTACATCATATACGCAAAGTGAAAACTTACACTGATTGTAAAAAAAAATTGTAATACAGATCAGGCTTAGTTCATGCAGTACTGTAATATTTTTCACTGTTTTATGTTCACTTTCAAATTAACAGATCAGGTAACTAAGGGTTTTTTCCTTTTTGTTAAAATTTGATTATAGGAATTAAAGTTTAGCATCATTTCCATTTTTTCTACTTAATGGAATTAAACTAATGATTCACTTATTTTTGCATCTGTCTTTCTCAGACTTCTTGGTATGTCTTGTCTTTTAGACTGTTTGGGACAGGGACTGCCCTTTTCCATATTTTTGTACAGTATCTAGCTCAATAGAGCTCCAGTCTGGTTGGCCTCTAGACATTACTGCTGAATAGATGTAGAAGAAGAATTGCAGCATTCAGTCAACTCTTACTACTTGAAGCAGATCTTTCTATACTTCTGAAAATTTCTGATTTCCAGACTCAGTCTCCAGAGCACACTGTGTTTTTGTATGAAGATGAACGATGCTTAGTTCACATGAAGCTGATAGAAATGGGATTAGCAGACTTAGATCAGTGACATATGTAAGTACAGTAAACTTGAAGTGTCACTTGAGGCAATTTATGAAAAGTAGGATTTTTAAAATCTAATATTAAGCCATGGGTTCAATTGTTTTTTAATAATCGTTTGACCAGAACTAGCGGGGACGGGGGTTAATACCTTTTGGTGCTAATGTAATGTGAATGACCAATAGTTATTTTATAATAAATATGTGAACAAAAAAGTGCATATAATATAGAAAAAAATCCACTGCAGCACAACTGTATATTCTTGGGATCAGATGCTAGCTACACAGTCTATGCTGTCTGCTTTCATACAGTCAAAAAAAGCTCTTGATCTTTTGAGGAGCAAATCCTTGTCTGTTTGCTTAAATCTGACCTGAAGTCTAGGGTCTAGTTTGAGAACCAGCAAGGACTGGAACAAGCAATTAAGTTCAACCAATGTACAGAGGCAAGAGAGACTTTTATAGCCTGTTTGTAATCCAGATAATCACTGAAGAAAAAAGTGAAATTGCAGGTGACTGGCAACTTGTCACTACTCTACTCTCTATACCAAGAGTAGTGACAAGTTGCATCTACAAGAACCAAGCTGTTTCCTCCACTAGAACCTCTTCAGCCCCCATATTCTGAGCAGTCTTTTTTCCCCATAGATACTAAGATACTTTTTCTGTTTAACATTGATAGATAAAACATTCATTTCAAAATCTTGTTACATGATATGCCTGGGTGCATGGTGGCATATTTCCTACTATAGTCTTTCTTTGCTTGTTAGTTTGCTTTACTGGTTTATTATGGTGACTAAACCAGTCATTCTTGTCTTTCTATGATTACTTTTATAGTAATTAATGAAGCCAGAGGGAATCTACACCAGTACACAATGTATTAATGAGGCACTATGAACTGTTCTTTCTGTACCTGGTAGTAGTTTAGATTCCTTAGTTAAGGAGTCTACCAGATAAGGAGGAAGTAGGTCTTTTATTATCTAAATTTGACACTTGTTTTTGTGTTTCCAGGTATACTATATAGAGAGCTTTTGATGAAGACTACAGTATCCGAAGAGGAAAGGTTTTTTGTTTTGTTTTTAATTTTGTTCTGGCATGTTAATTTGCCTTGTCTTGTTCTTTCTACATACAGTAGTTGTGTGGAGTGCCTGAAATACTCAGGTGTGGTTTTTTTTGTTCATAGCTATTTTCATAAATATGGAAGGATAATATTAAAATAAATATTTGTTTTGTTTATCTTGCATCTGAAAGAAAAAGCTTTTGTTTAGTTTGTGGATGCTTTTCCTTCATACTTGCACAAGGCAGTAAGTTGTGGGTTACCTTGTTTATATCATTTGAGGAATGTGGGTTTCAAAGCTTCAGAGCAAAATGACAGGTTCAGCACCACGGACATGATTGCAGTTTGTAGGTCTTGAGATTTTCACTTTATTGCTCTGTTTGTACATGAGGAAGAACATAAAGATTGAAGCACACATGAACGATCCACACTACCACTTCCTGCCATGAAATAGTACAAAGCCTGATTCCTGTTCTGACAGTCTTGGGATAGGAAAAATGGTACTCCCTTTATGGATTTGTCACAGAAGGATTGGAGGCAATGAGATGGATAAGCTCAATTGTTTTATCAAAGAACTGCTTTCTAACTCCTTATCAAATGAGAGGGGAACATAAAAGAACAAAATGAGAGTGACCTAAGAGTGTGTGAAGTAATTAATGTTGACACATTCAGTGTGCCGCATATGAAATGGCTTATTTATGGCTCTGAAAATTGCTCACCTAGTTCTAATGCAATAGTCTTAAGGGTTAATATAATTCTTCTTTAGAGCAACATCTCCCAGTGCTGTTCTGCTTTTCTGGTCATATTTTTCATTGTTTTACAATATGATTCAGAATTTTAATGACTTAGGAACAACCTGGCAATATCTAGCATTTATAAACTGTTCTTTGTTTTTAATACCTACTGTAGCAAGCTTTTCATTTCCCCTTATAGAATATGCTCTCATCATACCAGTATTGTGGTGTTTAGTAAAGACTTATCCATGGGCCATGTGTATTGAAGAGCTTAAATGCACGCTCCAGTTCCCCTCTCAGTAGGTAGGAGCAAAGAAGAATTGGGCTAGATCTACATAGGAATTTAGGCACCTACATCTAACAGTTAGGTGCCCAGATGATCCTCTAAACTCTATTCAGCTGCTGCCTAACCCTGTAGGGGCCTAAATTCCCATGAATGGGCATGCTCAAAACCACTTAAGTTCTGACCCAGCCAAGCTGTTTGACCTCCTAGCTCATTCCTAAGACCCAGCAGAATTCACAAACCAGGTCTTTCCCACTTTTCAGATGCAGAGCTGCAGCCAGTGATTCAGCACATTAACCAGATTGCGCTTCCCACAAAAGAGAGCTGGGGCCATCCAGATTGCAGTGTGTATGTGTTAGAATACCCAAAAGTGGTTAGGGCACTCTGCTGGGAGGTAGAAGACAAGTTTTCAAATTCCCAGTATGCTTGATTTGGAGCAGGAACTTGGACCTCCCACACCCCAGTTGAGTGCCATAAAACCCCTCCCACCCCAGGCTATGGGATAGTCACAGATGGGTCTTTCTCTGTCCCCTGTGGATGCTGTTCCACTTTGTATAAATATTAATTGGGCCAGAGAAAGAGACTATAGCTGGTGGTTAGGGCAGTCATGTGGCATATGGGAGACCCAAGTGCATGTCTCTGCTTCAGGTCAAGCAGGGAGTGGGAAGGGACCTTGAAACAGGTCTCCTATCTCTGAACTAAGTGCCTAATTGCTGTAGCTCTAAGGGGAGGGGAAGGTGTCTACTTTTTGAGAAAAGCATGCACATCGGGTTAGCCCCAACTCCAGGAAGAGGTTCAGAGCTGTGTATCCCCACGCACTGAAAGGCACCTAACTCCATTGACGAGGGGAGCTTAAAGCAGCTCCCCACTCAGCATGCTGGCTTCTGTGAATCCCTTTAAGTGCCTTACCCCTTGCATTGTATAAGGAGCCTAGGCACTGAAGTTGGGGCTGAGGATTCCATTGGACAACAGGGCACCTAAAAGTTAGGTGCCATAACACTGGGTACCCAAATCCCTTTCAGGATTTAGCTCTTCAGCCTCTGCTTTTACAATGTCCTTTCTAATGTACTTTGTCTGTTTTCTTAGATGTAATTCAGTACGTTACATTATCTCATTTGCTTTTCTCCCTTGTTTACCCATTTTCAAATGCTTATTTTATTGCCATCTTATTTTGAAGGAAAACTCTGCTTAACTAGTTATTTCGGTGGACGTCTAGCAGATCCTGCATTATTCTTAGAGCACTGTTCAATTACAGACTCCTGGTAAGTTTGACTGTTCCATTTAATATGTTCTTTCAAATAGTAGCTCCTGAAACTCTTGAGTGAGCCCCAGTTTGCTATGAAATATTGAGTCTTATTCTTTGAAGTGTCCCATTTGAATGTGCCATAAACTTTCCAACATCTACTGTATAGGCCTTGCTATCTGACTATAACCACCAGTTCCAAAGGTTTGAGTGTTTTTGCTAAATTGCCATTTTCTCACCTCGTAATTACTGATGTCATAGTTATACTTTTCTTTCTTAAAAGAAAGCACAAATGTAGTGAAATCTTAATGTCTTGCTTGATAACATTTTCATGGTGGTAAAGTGGCCCAGCATCCATGAACAATTGCTATACAATAGGCAGAATTCATAGTGTTTGATCTAGTTACTGTAGTATTTTTTTAATATCATCTGTGACTATTTCTAAAATGTAATATTTTCCGTTAGTAGCTCCTAGCAAAATCTTACCTCGTTCAAGGTGGTAGAGGGAACTGATACTGTTTCTCCAGTTAACATGTGCTGACTTGGGCATTTCTGAGAAAACATGCACACAGGAGAAGGAACTGTCACATATAAAACAACTCCTATGCACTATTTAATACCAACCAGTTAAGCACTAAATCTTATCGCTGCTATAAAGCAGAAGAATTGCCCTCACTTTACAGATGGAGAAACTGAGATAGGGAGGTTATGGAACTAGTTTGCTGTTGAACTCTACACTCTTGTGGTGTGATCATGTGTTTTTCTTCCATCTTTGACTGTTTGTAGAGTTCAGTGATAATCCAAAACACTGTACTGTCAATCTTCAGTCTCCCTATCTGAGTGAAAGCTACTTCATTAGGTAGAAGAATCACAGCAGCAGCTATAACTTCTCTATGAAACTTTACCATTTACGGAAGAGGAGGTGCTGCAGTAAAAGGGAAGTTAAGGAAAAATAGTTGTTTGGATTATGTCAGTATGGGTGGTCTACTGTACATGTTGTGCACACCCTTGTGCTCTCACTCAGAGACTGCAAAGTAGTGGCTGCAGGAGCATGCCTGTGCAGAGCAGCACCTTATGCTTAGAAGATGTGAGCCCACTGCACCTCAGTTCCTTCTATGGTCTTCAGCTTCTCACCTTCACTTGAAGTGGGGGGGAACTCTACTAAGCCAAATAAAATAAAAATATAAACTGAAATTGAATTCTTAGCAGTGTATTGGTGGGGGTCCTCCTTTTTCCTTCCCCTTTCTTTGATCTTTTGTGCCAAAGCGCACCTTGTCATGCCTGAGACCTCAAAGTACAAGACTTGTGGAATTTACAAAAAGTTCTTTCCCTGCAGTGACAGATGCTCTAGTTTCCTGCAGTGTTTGAAATCCAGACCAACCATGTGATTCCCCCAAAGGCCAGATCCAAGAAACAAAAAGACTAGAGTTAAGCTCCTATACAGTGGCCTCTACAGCACAGGCTGCCTTGGTTCCAGTTGTTGCTTCATCTGCAGCACTAGCCCTAAGAAAAAGAGGAAAATACCTCTCCCCACAAGGAAATGGGACTGCTCACCCCATCAGATTCATTCTCAGGAAACCTCATCCCTTTATGGGTACAATAGAGGTTCCAACTGACACCTGCAGTATAGACACCTCACTACCAAAGAAATCCTGTTTGGACATACGTCCCCCTTTCAGAGCAACTACTGCCATAGCAGCATCTGACACAGTGTGGCACCGCAAGACACACAGGGCTACCATCCATGCTCCAGTACCAGTATCTCAGCGTACCTCTGAAAGGGTAGATCACCACAACCTCCATCTCACCAGGCAGCACTGCCACACACTTCATTTGTAAACTATCAGAACCCTCCACCTCCTTCTAGGTTCCTTTTGTGAGAGGTTCATCAGAGATAAGAAGATCCTTAGTCACTAGGGAAGATCTACTTCCTCAGTACCAATACAAAAGCAACAAGTTACAATTTGTTTGTCTCCAGCCTTTGGAACCAGTTAGGATGTTGAAAGGCCCTCCCATACTGTGATGTTTCACTCCATATTCTTTATGAAAATACGCTAATGAAATTAATGACATAACTGGGATACTTTATCCAAGCTGGTGCATGTAAAATATCATTGGAAAGATTGTGATTTACTGAACATGATTATCCAGTTTGCAAGCCTGTATAATTTCTGTATCTGAAGTTAGGAATATTGACTAGTATCTGTATTTCAAATGTGTTACTTAGGGTGTCACCCCCAACCAGCCCTTCAGCTACAACAATGGAAAAGCCAGACAGGGCTAATGGGCGGTTAGAGACCCTGGACTGTGAAAAAGCTTAGTCTTCCTGTGGATGCTTTAGACAGCCTATGAGTAATGGCTGTTGGTTGTGAGAGCTTCCCTGTAAACTGCCCAAGATACTGCTGACAGAGGCTCCAGATTCATGGCCATAGCTGAGGTCATAAGAAGAGCATCCAGTTCCAGTCCTCAGGCCTGCCAAGAAAAGGTCAAACCTGTGGTAGACCTTGTGTTTGAAGGTTCTGTGCTTTTCAATGAACGCAAGACTCCTCTCTCCACATACTCAAGACACCAGAGCAGTGTTGTAATCACTGGGGCTTTATGTGCCTGTGATGAAAATGCATTTTAGTAGATCCCAAGCTGGTCAAAGTTAGAGATCACTCCAGTACCATCAGCGCACTTTCTTTAAGCAGCAGGAGCCCACAAACACAGGTATCCCACCCCTACTTCTACCCAATTAGCCCCTCCTTCTAAGAGGCACTTCTGACACCTTGGCTGAAGGTGGAAAGTAATTCACTCCCATGGCTCACCTGTTGTGTATCTACCCCTCCCCCATCACACTACCTACCTGCCTAGGAGCACATTATCTCAGACAAATGGATACTGGAGGTTGTCAAATTAAGCTACACTGTCCCCTTCCATTCTATTCCTGCCTTGAGCCCTACCCCACATCCTTCTCCTGAGGAAAGTGGGTATTCACCCACGAAAGCTTATGCTCTAACAGATCTGTTAGTCTATAAGGTGGTACAGCCCTCTGTCATTTTTTTCTTTAAAAAAGTTGACTTTTCCTTCTGGAAGCAATAGAACCAGCCTGACTGGAGTCATCAGAAGAGAGTTCAGTTCCAATTACTTCCTTGATCCTAAGAAAGATGCAGACCAGTCCTTTACTTAAAATAACTGACCCAGCACAGTACTTCAGAATGGTGACATTAGCTACCATAATTCCATCCTTAGATACAGGAGACTGGGTTGTTGTACTTGACCTTAAGGACACCTACTTTCATGTAGCCATCCATCCCTCCCACAAGTATTTCCTAAGATTTGTGCTATGGGGATAGCATGGTCAATAGGGAGGTTTTCCCCTTTGGACTCTTCTGGTCCCCCAGTGTGTTCACAAAAATTCTCTGTGGTAATAGCTTGCCTCAAATTCAGTGTTCCCATGTTTGGATGGCTTCTCAGAATCTGGTTGCCCCAAGAAGTCTAGTTGGCAACATCTAAAGCATTAACAGTACGCCAAGCTCTGGGCCTTCACTTCAACTGCAAAAAAGAGTCCATACAGGGACTAGGATCAACTCTAGCCTCCACAACAGCAAAAACTACTAACCAAGGAAAAATTCTCCACCCAGTGTAACCTGATTTCAACATTACAGCACAGCCAACAAATAGTGAGGACTTGTCCACAGGTCTGGGCCACATCAGCCTCCATGTATGTGACTACCTACACAAGGAGATGCCTTCAGACATGGATAAAAACAGCATATAGATTCATAGACATTAAGGTCAGAGGGGACCATTATGATCATCTAGTCTGACATCCTGCACAATGCAGGCCACAATCTCACCCACAGATTTCTACTCCAGATCCTAAATGGCCTCCTCAAGGACTGAACGCACAACCCCGGATTTAGCAGGCCAATACGCATACCACTGAGCTATCCCTCCCCCAAACAGAACCTGTCCAAATGTATTGGAGTGCTTAGAAAGTGGAAAGACCCAGGAAGGGTCTGTATTGGAGTCCCATTTTTGCATCTAGCACCTTCAAATGCTTAGTACATGCATCTGTTGGGATGGAGAGCCCACCTACCAAAAGCTAGCACAGGGCCTATGGTCAGCACAGTAATCTGCATTCACTATCACTATACTGAAGCTAAGAGCTGTATGATATGTTTGCCAATGATATATAAGGTCACTCAGCATAATGCCTGACAACAAGATAGCACTGTATTACTTCAACTGCCAAACTGGAGCAAGCTGTCAGTCCTTATGTGCAAAGTGAGTAAGGCTATAGAACTGATACATCTCCTTTAGGGTAGAATTAGCAGCAGTCTATCTGTCAGGCCTTTAGAATATAATTGCAGTTTCCCTGAGTATGCACATCTGACAAACTTCATTTACAGGAGCCCAAAACTAGCTTCCACAGCATCTGCCACACTGGGGTAGACCTTTGGGCTATCCAAAAATGAAAAATACTATCTGTTCTACTCCAAGGAAGTTTATGGCCACAACTCTCTAACAGTTTCCCCAATAACACCATGACCCTAGACTCTTCTTTATGCTTAACTACCTATACCATTAAATCCTCAAGACCCTTCTCAAGCTGCACTGCAAGGTATCCTCATAGCACACTGCTTAGTTGAGACAAGTGTGGTACTCAAACCTCATCTCTCTCTCAAAAGGTAACAGCCTTCAGACTTCCTATCACGAAGACATATTGACACACGACATAGGACCCTCATCAGTCCTAACCCCTCCTCCGAGAGCGTGGAATTACCCTTTTTAGTTAAAATTCAGCCAGTTCTCATATCCATTAGAAAGGCCAGTATTTGCAAGAGTCACCTCCAGAAGTGGAAGCACTTCCAGTTTGGTGCTTCATCTCCTCTTCTCTAGCCTTGGAAGTTCCACTTTCCAAGATCCTGGACTATGTATTAGATAGAATTCAACACACAGGCTCAGATAGAGCTCGTTTAGGACACCCTTCCACTAACGTAGCCAGGACTTTAGTCTCTTTGGCCATACCAAAGCCACTGGATTTCTTAAGGGCCAATACAACTTGCTTTTTCCTGTTCAACAACTTGCCCCCAGCCCCAGGAACCTCAGCCTGTTTTTAAACACTAAAAAAACCCATCCCCTTGGGCAACCTGTTCCCCCTTCCACCTCTCCCTCAAAATTTTGATCTTAATCAACATCCCCTCAGCAAGGTGATCTGGGAGTACTCATGGTGGACCCACAATACACCACCTTCTGCAAAGACAAAGTTATACTATATCTCCATCCTTGCTTTCTCCCTAAGATGTCCTTGAAATCACTAACCAGGAAATTTGCCTGCCAGCTTTCTGCACAAAAATCTCTTGCCTCCAGAGAAGAATAAAGCTTTCGTTCACTGGATGTCAGTGGACAGAACTTAAGCCATTTGCTGTCTTGCTGGACAGAACTTAAACCATTGAAGGCCTCTCCTAGGCTACATCATCCTATCTGCAATTGAGTTAAGGACGAACCGATTTCCACCCTGCAATTGTTGAAGTGGATTTCAGGTTGCATCTTGACCTGCTATGAAAGTGCAATGGTGCAACCCCCCTTGACTAGCAGCACATTCCACTAGCGTTCAGTCCACAGCTATAGCACTACTGAAGGACATTGGACTGTTACTTTGTCTTCTATCCAAGTATTATGTCATCTTACCTGCTTCCAGAGACACCACATTCAAAGTGACCTGGACGTACCTCTTTGGCACCCCCCACCCCCATTGAGTTACTGCTGGGGAGGTTCCTACAGTGGAGCCCCCGGAAGGGACATAGTTGAAGGAGGACGGGTTACTTACTTTCCATCAATGGGTCTTAGAGATATTTTCACCTTAGGGGCATTCAATCTCCTGGTCTACCCCTGTCTGGCAGATGTTGCTGAAGCTAGTTTTGTGTTCTTTCCCCTCACCTGTGGAATTTGGCTTCAGTTACGGACCTGAGTGGCAGCAGGCTTGTACCTCCTTGGATGCCCCCCTCTGAACAACTGGCACTGCTTTGTGCAAGCATGGGCCTGCAGACACTACACTGCATGCCCAACTGAGAGTGCCCAAGCCTCCACACAGGAGCACCAAGTTATGTCTTAGGTCCCTGTGGAAGAACTGTAAAGTCAGTAACCTCTTCTTCCCATGCAACAAGTCCATTTGGTGAGTCCCAAGTATCAACAAATGCTAGAATTCACATTTTATAGGCTACCCAAATAAAGTGATACGCACCACTTGATTCTGCTTCAGGTGGTCTTCCAGCATTATGTGCAACTTAACTCTTATATGCCTGGCCAGTTAGAATTCACCGCTAGCACCAAAAACCTCATCAGCTGGCAATTTTAGCATCTCTCTTCAGTGTCTAATATAAAGTCTCTTGAACCCGCAGGCCAGTGGTCACCAGCCTGTCTATCGCAGTGCTTGTGGGCACAGGTTGTGCACAGAGACCCCTGCCCCCCTCTTCTCCAGAAACATGCCAGCCACTTCTAGGAGCGGTGTGGGACCATGGTAGGCAGGCAGCTTGGTGAGCCCTGCTTGCCACTGACCAGGAGCCTCGTGTCGTATGTGCCTACCAACAGGAGCCTGCACTTTGCACTCCTGCACCCAGACTCCCTCCCAGAGCTCACTTCCTTGCCCCCTCCTGCACCAAACTCCCTCCAAACCCCTGCCCCAGGCTCAGCCAATGAACAGCCACAGTTGAGATTGTTACACTGATTTGTGACAATCCCTGAGGGATTTTGGATCTATAAACAACCCACAACGTGAGTTTTACTTTTCATTAGTGAGATGTCCAGTGGATTCTATGAGATTAAGTGTAGTATGACCACCTGACCTCTGCACCCAAACTCCCTCCCAGAGCTTGTACTCCTGCACCTCAACCCCCTGCCCCAGGCTCAGCCTAGAGCCCCCTTCCACACTCTGAACCCCTTGGCCCCAGCCCAGACCCTGCACCCCAACCCCCTGCCCCAGCCTGGTCAAAGTGAGTGAGAATGTGGGAGAGCGAGCAACAGGGAGGGGGAAATGGAGTGAGTGGGGCAGGGCAGATCCTGGGTTGATCTTAAATTCAAAAAGTGATTTTGTATGTAAAAAGGTTGGAGACCACTGCCTTAAGCATAAGGTTTTAATCACTTCAGACTGCAACTCTTGTAGTTGACAACAGCACTTGGTTTCCTTCGCCAGCAAGACTTACTGCACAGTGATAAATAATTAGATATATTTGAAAGGGAATTTAGGAAGTAGCTGCTTAACTCTCATATGAAAGCAGAATGAAATTTCTCAAAATAAGCCCTTTTGACAGACCAAGTCAGAGACCTCTCCTTAATGTCACTGTTTATTTTAAAAATAAATTTATTTTAGACAATCAAAAACAAAAATTATGTACAATATATACATTGTACAAAGTTTAACAAATAAATATACACTTCTGCTAAGTGTGATAGGTGCTTACAAGAGTTTCATAAGTCATGTTACAACTTAGTGTCCATTATAACATTACCATCCTTGTCCTTAACTCTTACTCTCCCACAGACATATTTTGTTTCCTGGTGTCCATTCGCATACACAGTCTTGACGGTGCCATCTGGATATTCACGTCTCTTGAACTGCAGTGTATGCAGTTCTCTCTGGCCATTGTTAAATTCTATAGTTTTGCTTCCATCTCTGTATTAAATGTGTGTATACAATTAAGTATAAAATACACAAAAGGCAATGTACATAGACTGACAGGGCCAGCCTTAAACTCAAATTCCAAAACCATACTAACCTTTTTTTAAAATAAATTTCAAACAAAGGGAACCTGACGGGGACACCGAGCAGAGGACCCCAGACAGCACCCACTGCTCCTCGAAGGCGTCAAAGGAGCCAGCAGACGCCATCCAGAGGGACTCTGCCCAGATGCATGAGCGGACAGAGGATTGGAAATAGCCTCCAAAGTCACCGGAGACCCTGTCGGCCAACCTCCCCTCACGGGTTTTATCTATGGCCATTTTGGCCAGGGCTAGGAGGAGGTTGACCAGGAGGTCCTGTGACTTTGTGGGGCTACTTAGGGAGTGCATAGATAAGGTGAAGGGAAAAGTACAATCAAAAACATAGCAGGATGTCTAAAAGGAGACAGAACAGGGGCTGCAACCTGGCACACTCCAGGTAAATGTGCACTAGGGTCTCCCTCACACCGCAGAAGGGGCAGGTGTCCAGGAGGGGAGTGAACCAGGCCAAGTACATGTCTGTCCTCACGGCTCTGTGAAGGAGCCACCAACTGATATCCCCGGCAGGCCTTGGGAACATGGTGGAATATAGGCTGGCTCACCAGGGCTCCTCACCCTCCAGACGGGAGAGTGAGGATGTGGAGCACGAATGCGTGTAGATGTTTCCTCGGCACGGTCTGAAGACAAACCGGCTGCAGTGAAGGGGTGGCCGGTTGGGTCCACAGGGCAGAGGCCCAATGAAAAGGTCCGGAGGGCCTGGGGTAGAGGGTGGGCAAGGTGTGCTCTCTCGCAGGATCCAGTTGAGGTAGGCCAGAGAAGCAGGCAGTAAAGCAGCCCTCACCTCCTGAAGTACACGCCAGGGAACACGAGGCCTGGAGAGCCCCATGCACCAAGCAAGCATCTGGGGATCCAGCCAGTCTCCCGGCTGTAGTCCAGGAGGTCTCCAACTCTGGTGACTTCTGCCAGGACCAACCTCTAACAGTTAGTAGGCAGGAGTTTAATTGAATGTAGAAACTTTGTAAAGATTCCCAAAGAGCATGCACTATTTTTCCAAAACTTTATAGTTGTCAAAAACAAATTCATTAACTCACAAGAAAGTTGATAAATGCCATCTCAGCTGATCACTAGTGTTGCAGGTAATTTTAAAGCTACATTCTGAAGGCAATTTTTTTTTTTTTTTTTTTTTTTTTAAATAAAGAAAGCTCAGAGAGGCTGTCTTAATAGTTAAAGCAAGGAAGGAGAGGTAGAGATCACTGAAGTGTAAAAGTATGGGAATCATTAAAAACATGCATCTTTGGAAAGTTTATTCTTTTATCTAGTTAAATCGAGATATGAAATATAGCTTACCATCCTATCTGAAGCATTGAAAGGCCCAAACAAATTTGTCCCTGATTCAGTGCTAACGTGCTTTCCTGTTTCAGGGCCTATATTAGTACATGCAGTTAAATAAATGAATGCTTGGACTCCTGTCTCTTAAAAGCAGATTACTACATGTACTTTGTGTAAATACATTATTCAGTATAAAATACTACATTTCTTCTATAGATCAGACATGATGTATCGAACATTTTCAAGTGTAGCTTCTCAAGAGCCGAATAAGGTTTAGAAGAAGTCTTTTCTAATATTATTAGTGGATCTACCACACAGTTACACAAATATCCATTTTTCATCCTTTCATACAATATATCCATCTTAACTTCAAGACAAGTACTAGTACACAGAAAATGAGTATTCAAGGAAGAGTGGATGAACTTCAGTGTGCCAAGAACTCTTCCCTCCCCCCAAATTGTGTGGGAACCTGTAGGGTATATTTAAAGTAAAAATTTACCTCTGCACACGAACAATAGTGCCATCTGGGAAAATGCTTTCCTCTCTTCCATCCATAAATAAGTTCTTAATAGTTTGGTCAGGAAATGTAATTTCTTTCCTTCCATCAGGGTAATGCTTTTCTGTAACAATGTACATATTTTGTTTAAAATAACTATAGAAAGTTTTTATATAAAAATTAAAGTATACAGATAAAAGGTCCATAGTTTTTACCTATTTGCCCATTTGAGAAATGTAAGACCTCTAACCCATCAGGGTATGTAGTATGAGTTGTCTGGGCATCTGCATAATAGTAAATCTGTAGAAAAGAATAGATCATAAGTGTCTTTGAGAAAAATCTGGCCACAAACTGTTGGGAAGATAATTTGGATACATACCACTCTTTGATCAGGCATAACTTGTTTCACATCCCCATTAAAGAATGTTACAGTTATGGTCTTTCCATCCGAACTCATTTCTTTCCGTGTTCCATTAGGGAAAAATATAAGATGACAGCCATTTTTTAAAACCTTTTCAACCTAAAAGATAAATTACATAAGTGGATTTTCAGCAATAAAACTGATATAAAGTTTTCAACAACAATTTCAGTTAAAATTAAATTATTTGGCTATTTTAGCCATTTGAGAAAGTTCTAGCTATTGACAGGCAAACCAGCATAAGATGAAGAATATTTTTCTGACTTTTGCCCAGAATTTAAGACTGAGCTCTTTGAGAGCCAAAGTTTGTTTGCACTTCTCATCCAACCCTGAATTTCCATAACTTTCCATTGTCTGGTTTGACCCAGGAGTAGTAATAAAATGCAGCCAGACACACTGTTGTGGAACCAGAACACAGGAATAACCATTTATGAATTTGTCAGTCATATCTCTGACTTGTTTTTCACACTTTGTCAAACCATTTCTCCAAAAAAGCAAATAAAGTAGTTTCTTTTCCCTTAATTGTATAAATTCTTAAATTGGGTATCTGGCCCAAGGACTTACTTATTTTAAATAGAGGTTGGAAATATTTGTAATATCATAGCACTCGGGACCCTCAGTCATGTACATTGTACAACACCTAACCTAATAGTCAAGCAGAATAAAGAGACAGTCCCTGACCCAAAGAACTTAAACTAAGTACAAGACAAAAGACAAAGACTAATGGGAGTGGAGGTATAAAAGAAACAAATGAGACCCTCCTTTTCCCCTTTTTTTTTTTTTTTTTGCTGGTGTGGTCATTTCCAATTGGACTCAAGTAAGAAACCATCCCATGTGTATATATGGATCAGTTTACAACACACAATTTTTACAGAATAGTGATTCAGGTATTTAGATTTTAACAACATTTATTTTAGGCCTACGCTACACTGTGGGGGAGGAGTGTTGACCTAAGATACGCAACTTAGCGTAGCTGAAGTTGGCATATCTTGGGGCGACTTACCTGGCCGTCCACATGGCGATGAGTTGACAGCTGCTGCTCCCCCGTCGACTCCACTTCTGCCTCTTGCAGAGGTGAAGTACAGGAGTCAACGGGGAGTGCGCTCGGGGATCAATCACTTCCCACCAATCCAGTGGGTAATGAAGACGTACCCTCAGAGACTACATGCCTCACAAACAAAAGGGACACCCACCGAACAGCCCCATATATAAATTGAACACGAAAGGCACCACAGCCCTAACAAAGATAAGTTCCCTTGGCAGAGTGAATTAATGGCCCAGATCTATTCTCTGTAGCCTCTTAAAGGAAATCTGATCCTACCTTTCCATCAGGATAACTAATTTCTCCCTGTATTTCTTCACTGCCCGTAGACACAAGAGAAGAGGGTTCTAATGGCACACATGTTTCAGTAGGGGACATGTCCTGAAATGAAAATATTTCTCTAATATGCAAGTGTGACAGAACACAACCTTCTATTAATACCCTCTACACTATTGTAATAATCGTTGTATATATTATGCCTTGTGAGTTATTTGAAAACTAATAACTCTGTCAATAATATCATGATGAAATGTGTGCAATATTCCATGTAAAATTAGGAACAAATTGAAATCATGACTGAAGTTTATCTACCAGACAAGTCTGTGGAGGGGGTAAACCTGTTTCTCAAAGACAGAGGACAAGCCTCTTGCCAAGTGTCGATCACCTACAAAGCAGCCATTCTTTGGCAAGGAGGCGGGGCTGAAACAAACATCTGTATCTTAGCAAACAATAGCATGAAACCTTGTTCACCACAAGACTCCAGTCTCATAGCAGGAATGAACTTCATTTAAGGGTAGCCTTAAGGAAAATGTATTTCAAAGGGGGACTGAGCTATAAAGTGAGGGGACAAAAACACCCGAAAAGTATCTCACTCTCTCACCTAAGACAACCAAAGAAACAGCCTTTGGGAGCAAATCCTGTCCTGAGAATTTTGGTCAGCAATGTTTTACTGGGAACATGTGGTAAAATATTTCACCTTGAACCAAGTCTAGAGTGTTATGTTTTAGTACTAGGAAGCATTTTATCCTTACTTCTCTTGTAACCGTTTCTACTCCAATGCCTTGTACTCACAGAAAAACTCTTTGTAATTAAATTAACTTGTTTTATTCTTTGATCAAAACTACTCCAGTGTTACCCACATTTCAGTTCAAAGACGACTCCATTTAAAACAACAAATTGTTGGATAAGGATCCCCTTAGAGGGGCAACAAATCCTAAAATATCTGAACTGTTCAGGAGAAAGCTGGACAATGCAGAACATGTTTTGGGGAGAAATTTGGGACTAGAAATGTGTTGGGATCACCCTGCAAGTGGTAACCAAGGCTCATGGAAGCTAGAGTGTGCTGGGAGGCTGCAGCTATACATGGCTGTTACCCAAAATTGGGCCAGCTGGTAAGCTTAGGGAGGGGACTAATAACCCACCAGAGTTTGGCAGAAAGCAACACGTTTATTATCCTGATAGCTAAGCTCAAAAGAAGTGGGGGAGGGGGGAAAGATGGGGTAGTCTCACACTCACACTCACATACTCACACTCTCAGGACAGGCACAGCACTGGAGAGGTTAGGATCCTTCATGGTAAGTGTCCCACAGCGCAACAATGGATGGTGTGATGAAGATAAGTCTTCCCGAGGCGCGATGGAATGCAATACAGCGAATCACTGGCCAGGCGGTCCAGGCAAAGGGCCTTCACAGGAGGTACAAGCTTGTGAGTGCACTCCTGAGCACATGGCCCTGGTCTTCATGGCCTGTGACTAGAGATGACTTGGCTGGTCACACTCCACCTCAGGCAGTGTCCATGCATTGGGAGTGTGATGACTGCCTAATTAGAGTACCAGACACCTTGTCTACCATGGAGCTCTTCTGATCTTCCAGCTGTTTAAGCAGCCCATTCATCCCACAAGCATTCCAAGCGGGAGAAGGAAAGCTACTTCACAGATATTCAAAGAGGGAGAGGAGAGATGGCGGGCGGAGGAGTGTAACAGACCTTTTGCATATAGATCACTGCTGCTCCTACAATAGCCATTTAGGGTGTGACCTGCATGCTGTTTGTTAGAGGCCCAGGTTGGGAGCTTATAGTAGCAAAGCATTGAGACACCTCAAGTTGCAAGGCAGGTGGTGACACATCCCCTCACTGGTCTGGATTGCAACCCAGAATGTGACAGCAGTCAATCAGGTTCCATTTTTGTGGGATTTTTCTGGAACATAAAGATAGCCTAACTTTTCTATCAATCTAGTGTCTTTTTTTAAATAGCCAAACTTGAGGGATTTTGGGGGAAGTTAGAAGGCAGCTCATGAAAGCAAGGAGGGACCAAGAGAATCATCAACCCAAAGCACCCAGAGAAAAGGTTTGATATAGCTTATTGGATAATGACAAATCCACACATAAGATCTAGTTTTGGCAATCAACTTTTGCCTTGATTGGTAAAGTGGATCTCATTATAACAAATTCCAATCTGGTGCTTAACTTAAAACATCAGTAACAACAGATTCCAAGGCATGGATTCATTAATCAAGTTTCATACACTTTTAGCAAATGCTACATACAGTAACTGATAAAATGTATTGTGTCTCAACTACCTGCATTCTTACAAAATTCACTGTTCTTTCTTCAGGTAAGAGATAAACATTCAGTTTTTTCTGCAAACATTTATTAAATTTGATAAATTTTGTAAGATCTTTTGCTTAGCTAGAATTGAACATTTCCATCATCAAACATCTCCCCCTGCTGTAACCAAAAAAATATAATTCCAGATAATAGATGCAAGTGTAATTTTCTGGTAATGCAGAATACCTTACAAAAAATAGTTTAGTATTGTTGTCATTACTAAATCTTGTCTTGTGTTCTTATGGCAGTTTCACAAATCACTTCTCAGGCTGCACACTTGTGTAATGCAGAAAACTATTCTAAAATTGGAATCAAATCAAAATAGACAACATTCTGATACAGCACTTACTATCATAAAAGTCCTAGAGGAATCTTCTAGTGTTGTGACTGTCTTGTCAAAGTTACTCCCATCACTAACAGGTGCTGATTTAGGTCTTCTAGAAGGCTTTCCTGTTGAAATATAAATTATAATACTTGTTAATTTTACATCATCTCAGCAGCCAAGAAGCAGTTTGGGTGTTATAAGCAAATGTAAGTATCAGAATGATAGATAAACTATACTGGATATCTGCATACCTCATTTGCAGTATTAACTTGAAAGCAGTATCTTCGGCTACTCAAGAAGAATTAATATCCAGTTAAGTATGTTGCCTCAGCTATATTATTGCTATAGTAGCAAAGAGCTTATAAAAGTCATAATAATAAATGTGCTACCTGTACTATATTTGTATAGATTTCAAGTGATAAAAAGGCACCTTTCCAAAGCTTTAAGTGCCTAACTCAATTATATAATATAATGAAATAAGAGAACTGAGATAATCATTCCAATAGGAACTCAGCCAGCAAAACACCTTTCTACCCCCTTTTGATTTTTAGGTAGCTCATCCTTGTCCTTTACCAAAATAACCCTGAAATGTGTGTCCTTTCAGCATTCTTGGAAGGTTTGGAACACGTGAGGGGAACAATTTCCAGCATCTCGAAACCCTCACTGATAACAGAAAGTGTCCTTCCAGCTACCCACGATTTTAGAGTGAGGAATGTCCAGCTTAGGCACTGCTGCAGACTGTAGCTGTGGCAACATGAGACCGAAAGAAAAGCACTCTCTCAGGTACACCTGTCTCAAGACAGAAAGGGCTTTATAGGTCATAAACCAAGACTTTAAACTTCACCCAAGACGAAACACTCAGTGAAGATCCTAGCATCATACGCTCCCAACAAAATGCCTCACACAGTGAGCCACACCATTCTGTACCAGCGTCATTCTTTGAATGATTTTGAAGATCTAACCCCAGAGCTATGCTTTTGTTAAAACTATTGTAAACAGCAGCAAGGTTCACATCTGAAAGATTGCAACCTTCTAGCCAGATGCAGAGGTAAAAATAACAAAAAACCTGGACTACTGATGTAATGAGATAGTGAAACTGCAGCTGAGATCTAAAAAAAATCACTCCTAAAATACAAATCTTAGTAACTAATGGCAGATGTATTCCCTCAACTCAAAGGGACCAATTATCTCCAGCTGCTCCCCCACCACCTGTACCTTCCCCTCATCCTGACCTGGACTGAGCAGCCAACTCTCAGTCATCCATGGCCCAATCTTAATTAGAAGCTGTCTGAGTCACATCATTCGAGTTGAAAATGACATACATATTTTGGTGCCATCAGTATACTGATAACACACTTAATGCTTTCTTACTAACCCGTCTAATGGCCCTAAATGTATGTTGAACAGGAGGTGGTGACAGAATGGCACCCTGCAACATACCCCACTTTGGAGGTCTTCAGAAATTGTCTCCAGCTATCTTTCTTGTGATTTCTGAGAGAGAAAAAAAATCATGCCACTGAAGAGCAGTCCTGTACACTCCCAATAGAGTCTGTATGCACGCAAACACTACATGGTGATCAAAATGGTATCTAAGGCAGCTGATAGATCTACTACTGCTAGCACAGATACTTCATCTTCATCCATTGCCAGGAGATCATTGACCAATGCAGTCTCCCGACCATACCCAGTTCTGTACCCAGAGTGGAAGGGAGATCAGGGACACATCTAAATACTGAAAGATGCGTGTCCACAACTTTCTCCACAGTGTTATCCAAGATGACATTTATTATTTATGAGAGAATTAAGTCTGACTTTTAAACTTTCACATGCATTATACTTTTGGACTATTTAATACATGCATTACCTGAGGAAAAAGAAGATATTACCAACTGTCAGTTGCTGTAAACAAACATTAAAACTGGCAATTTTCTTTTAAAGAATTAATAGGATTCTCCTATTTAATAAATGTTTATACCTTTTACTGGTGAATAACCTTTGCCATTCATCTTGCTATTCTTTTCTATTTGAGGAACTGGAGACAGAAACTGGCTTTTTTGAAATCTAATTGGTGGACTCTGAAAATACATAATCAAGAATTTATTTAGTTCAAGCAACAGCACTCATCAACACAGACCACTTGTCCATATTTTTTATAGCAATGACTTTATTTATACACTTTTAATGCATATTGTGGAGGGACTAAAGACTGAACTCTTTCCTCTGCCTCCTCACCAGGCACAATCCCAGAATTTTACCTTGGTGCAGTTAACTAGGGATAAGTATACTCCTCCTTAGATTAGTTTAAGTTTTAGTAGTCTAACTGTGAAATCATTCATTGAAGACTGGCTGGTTTCACTGGCTAATCTTTAGAGTGCAAAGGCACCAAAGTCAGTTGCAATGGATTTCCCCATCAAACTCCAAAATAATTCAGTTTGAGCATGCAAGATCCTGGAGAGCATGGTACCTGCATGCAGTGAAGATCCAGGTTTACAGGGACAGGAGAAGTCAACAGCAGTGTACTGTCTTACAACACCAGTACACCCCCATTAAATTAAATGAAACATCCAACTGGTCTCTGAGTACCAACTGAAGAAAAATATCAATTAACCAAAATTCATATATATCTGCAAAAATCAGTTTAATATACCTCAAAACAAGAACTTACTATAGATTCTGCTCTCTTCAAATTCATTCCAGAACTTTCAGCTTTCCTGTTGCTTTCAGCAGCTTCTGCTTTCTTCCAAACCTCTAGACGAAATCTTTCCATTATTTTAATCTCTTCCCTTAACTCCATATTCTCCTTTGTTAAGGTTTCTATCTGATCTCTAAGGCGACCATGAGTAGTTGACCATTTTGCTTCTCTTCGCTTTAAGTCTTCCTGCAAGTCCGCAAGTTGCTGTTTTAAAGCCTTAGAAAAAATATTTATCAACTGTTTGTAGGAAGATACAAGCCAGTCATTTTCTACTGTATTAAAACACACAGACTAGAGAAAATAGTAATCTTTCATTAGCAGTGACAGCACAGAAGACAATGACCCAAAACAAGTGAAATAATCTTTGTGTGAAGTGCAGGAAACGTGTTTTGTTTTCTAAAGACAGGAGTTACTTTGTATTGATAACTTGCCTGATCTCTCTCCTAATCAGGCAGCGAGCTTCATCCCTATTCAGGCCCCTTTACAGCAGATAAAAAGTCCAGAGCAGTATAAAAGGTCTCTAAAAGCCCCTGCTCTGCCCCTGCAGAGGAAGGATTACCCTGGTACAGGAACTGGAGTCCTTCGGAGAAGTCCTTCACAAATCTGGCCTCAGGCATACTGAGGATGGGACTGCAGCACACAGCATGACAAAGGTTCTGGGCAGCCTGCAATATTTTAGACAGGTCCCTCCCCAAGGGCTGCCTAAGTTACATGGGTGGCCTCTCCAGCCTCCAAAGCAGCCCAGGATAGGGAGGGTGCAAAGGAGGCCTTAAAAGCCAACTTAGCTCACCTTCTCCCTGGGCTACAAGTTGTGTGTGCAGTGTAACACAATCTCACCCTAGGACTTTTTCTTCATAGTGCTCAAGATTGTATTCTTTTTTTTTCTTTAATTAAGAAAAAGACAGCAAGCTAAGTTTCCCCATTTGTAAAATAAGGATAACGATACCACCTTTGTAAAGTACTTGAGATCTACTAATGAAAAATGCTATATACCAACTATGTATTATTATACAGAGACATCTGGTAGATGGTTTGACAAGGGTCATGCTGCCATGTAGATTATATTTGGTTTCACATTTCAAGCCAAAAAATTAACACTGAATATTATATATAAATATGTATCAGAAATGTCCATTGGACATGATGGGCCAGGAAGCACAGTCATGTATAGCAGGGGTCGGCAACCGGTGGCACGAGAGCGGATGTTTAGTGGCACTCTGCTGCCAACTGGGGTCCCGGCCGCCGGCCCCGCTCAGCCCGCTGCCTGCCTGGATGGACGGAACCCTGGGCCAGCAGCGGGCTGAGCAGGGCCGGCAGCCTGGATCCTGACTGGCAGGGGCCGGCGGACGGAAACCCAGGCCAGCAGCGGGTTGAACAGCTCAGCCCACTGCCAGCCTGAGGTCCTGGCCACCGACACCGCTCAGCCCATTGCTGGCCTGGATGAACAGAACCCCAGGCTGGCAGCAGGCTGCATGGCACCAGCAGCTGGGACCCTGGCTAGCAGAGTCCGGCGGACGGAAATCCAGTCCAGCAGCGGGCTGAGTGGCTCTGCCCGCTGCTGGTCTGAGGTTCCATCAGCCAGCCCCTGTAAATGTAAAATGTATTACTTGCACACAAAATCTTAAATTAATGAAGACTTGGCACACCGCTTCTCAAAGGTTACCGACCCCAAATGTATAGTTACAAACTTAATAGCAAGTAAGATGTTTAGGGCAGCCTAAAAAACAACAAATTTTCTATTCCTCTTTCCCTCCCCAAACAAGCTCACAGGGGATCAGGAATTAAGTAATTTGAATTAAATAATTTTCACATTTTATTTTGATCATTTAGATTGAATTAACCAAATAATAATGGATAATTCAAATCACTAGGTATAGTAAGATATTAAAAAGGAAATCCAAAATTCTAAGGTAGAGGGAAAGATCTATGAGATACCAAGATTACGATAAACTGCATTATTCATTTCAGTATTAGACATTTTTAGCAACACTAATGTGCTATGCACCCTAGTAGTGATAAACAAGTCTTATCGTGTTCTAAGTGATAGGATTAAACCTGATGGAAATGAGAAGACATATTTATGTATCAGACATATTACAATCAACATCTATTATGAGATAAAACTGTGCTTAGCACACAACAATTATGGACAGAATGATGGTTGATACACTTTCAATTTTGCATTCAATTCATTATAGCAAATGAATTTGTTTGCAACATACTTATTACAGTAATACTTTGTAACTTGATTTAGGTCTATTGGTCTGATGTCATGTTCTTTGTTAGTGCCATTCTGCACCTTTTTTGGTATGGGAGTCCGGCAGAAGGACAACAGTTCTTCAGAAGTGGTTTCATTTGGTTTTTCAAAGCAAAACGATTCTTATGTGAAGCCTTGTGATTTTCAGTGTGGGAACTAGTGATGGATGCCAGGTCTAGTTTGATTATTTTTATACATATTCTTATCAAACCCCTTCAAATTAACAGAATCTACAAATTCCAAATTGCACAGCTGTGAAAAGCTGAAGTTTCACCGTGAAGATCAGAACAATCTTTAGATTTTTCTTACCTGAATTTCATCACGCTCCTTTTTATCTGGCATCGCCCTAGCTGCTGTGGAATATTTTTCAAAAACTTTACGGTCTTTTTGCAGTTTTCTCATTTCTTCTTTTTTAAATTCCTCTATCCGAGCCAATTCTTTTGTTTTCTGCTGTTCAAAGTCTGCTACTTCTCTCCTGAAATTACACAAGGTATCCTATTCCAGAACAATATAACACCTTCAAGTTTGGAGTATTTATTTTTTTGTTGTTTTTTTTTTTAAAGGCAAAAACTAAGATTTAGAATTTTACTCCTCAATAATTCAAAACAATATCTCCTGTTCCCAGAAAGACTTTCTTCTGTAAATAAATTACACACAATATATATTTAATCAGAAGGGTCTCCTCACTGCCACCGCTGAAGTCTTAAAAATCCATCTCTTTGCAGTTCCTACTAACAAGAATCCCCTCCATATTTAGTGGTGCTTTGACTGACAACTGGACAGGATCTCTTCTCAGACACAGAAAATAACATTCTTTAATTGGCAAAAGGGATCGCTATCGTCCAACATAAGGCATTCCCCTCTTCTTCCTCCATCCCTAACTCTACTCTGTTTCCAGCCTGTGCGCGCCCAGGAAGGTTTTTCCAGGGACAAACATCTGATCAAAAATACAGCATCATAGTCACATTTTAGCAAGACACAAGGTAAAAGCATCAAGCTCTGGAAAACTGATCTTATTCTACTTTTTTAAAATATTGTTTTAAATGAGTCAGTCAATCTATAAACTGTATGAAAAAAATCTCCCAACCATATGAGCTTTCAAACTGAACAAGTTAGGTATAGTTTTTTTAAATCATGTTCTGATCCATTTTCTAGAGTAGCAACTTGAGTGATTGTACAGTTTAGTCTATTTATTGCATGTTGTACATTTAAACTACCTATAGTGTTAACCTTTTTTTTTTTTTTAACCTAAATCTACACTATTATATTCTAAGAGATGCCAATTACTTACCTGTATACTAAATATATCGGGGTAGCCAAACTGTGGCTCGCCAGCCACATACAACTCTTTTACAGTTGAAGTGCAGCTCGCGGAACCTCTCCATTCTCCACCTACCAGGACTGGGGTAGGAGGAACTGAGAGCTTCTTCCCAGTGGGAAGGGAGTCTAGGAGGACCATGCCAAGACTTGGGACTTCAGCCCAACTCTTTCTGAATCCTCAAGCATTGGTAGGCATCACCCATGAGGCTGAACCCCGAACCTCATCAGCCTGCCACTGGGCTGAAACCCAAAGTAGGTGCATACAGCATTCAGACTTCTGAAGATCATTGGAGGATCAATAAGTTTAGCCACCCCTGAGACAGAGCTCTGTAGTATTTACTATTACTCAATACTGGTGTGCTTACCTGCAGATTTCCTCATTTGCCTATATATAAAATAGCTCTAAACAGTTAAGGAAATGTATTTACTAAACAAATAAAATACACTGAAATACTCCCATTGAAAAATTACCTGAGATTTTCTAAGGAGCTTTCTCGTTCTTCACGTAGTTTTGTTAGAGATGCATTTTCAGCTCTGAATCTCTCAATTTCTGTTTCCAATTCAACAATCTTCTCTCTTAATATCCGGGATCGAACAACGTCTTCTATCAAGGAACAAGCATAGCTGAGTTAAGAGACATTCATACAGAGCATTGACGTATACACTAAATTGTTATAAGTAATTTCATCTGTTGATCTTACTCAGAGGCATAAATAACTAGTCTCCAAATAATACAGTAGGTGATAAATAAGTCAGTCCTTGTCAAAGCAATCTGTGATTCTTGTTCAACCATCTCAGGTTTTGAACATATTTGTTGTACAGGCACAACAGTGTATGCAAGGAATACATATTTAAATCTGAATTTGTCTTCAAAACAGAGTAATTCTCATTGAAGTTATGATTGGGGTCATAAGTGTGAAGGCTGGGGCGAAGGAGGAGGAGGTCAGGCTCTTCAAAGCTGTGCCCACAAAATAAACTCTGTTCATGCATGTCAGCAAAATAAGTTCAACTTCGAAGTACATTATGCAGATGTTCAAACTATAACATAAGAATGGCCATACTGGGTCAGACCAAAAGTCCATCCAGTCCAGTATCCTGTCTACCTACAGTGGCCAATGCCAGGTGCCCCGGAGTGAGTGAACCTAACAGGCAATGATCAAGTGATCCCTTTCCTGCCATCCATCACCCCCCTCTGACAAACAGAGGCTAGGGACACCATAACTTACACATCCTGGCTAATAGCCATTAATGGACATAACCTACATGAATTTATCCAGTTCTCTTTTAAACCCTGTTATATTCCTAGCCTTCACAGCCTCCTCAGGCAAGGAGTTCCACAAGTTGACTGTGTGCTGTGTGAAGAACTTCTTCCTTTTATTTGTTTTAAATTTGCTGCCCATTAATTTCATTTGGTGGCCTCTAGTTCTAACATTATGGGAACACGTAAATAACTTTTCCTTATTCACTATCTCCACACCACACAATTTTATATACCTCTATCATATCCCCCCTTAGTCTCCTCTTTTCCAAGCTGAAAAGTCCTAGCCTTTTCACTCTTTCCTCATATGGGACCTGTTCCAAATCCCTAATCATTTTAGTTGCCCTTCCCTGAAGCTTTTCTAATGCCAGTATATCCTTTTTGAGACGAGAAGACCATACTGGACACAGTATTAAAGATGTGGATGCATCATGGCTTTATATAAGGGCAATAAGATATTCTCTGTCTTATTCTCTATCCCTTTACAATGATTCCTAACATCCCGTTTGCTTTTTTGACTGCCACTGCACACTGTGTGGATGTCTTTAGAGAACTATCCATGATGACTCCAAGATCTTTTTCCTAAGTAGCTGTAGCTAAATTAGCCCCCATCATATTGTATGCATAGTTGGGGCTATTTTTTCCAATGTGCATTACTTTACATTTATCCACAATACATTTCATTTGCCATTTTGTTGCCCAATCACTTAATTTTGTGAGATCTTTTTGAAGTTCTCCACAATCTGCTTTGGTCTTAACTATCTTGAGCAGTTTAGTATCATCTGGAACCTTTGCCACCTTCCTCCAAATCATTTATGAATAAGTTAAATAGGATTGGTCCTAGGACTGACTCTTGGGAAACACCAGTAGTTATCCCTTTCCATTCTGAAAATTTACCATTTATTCCTACGCTTTGCCTTGTCAAAGACTTTATGGAAATCTAAGTACACTATGTCCACTGAATCCCCCTTGTCCACATGTTTGTTGACCCCTTCAAAGACCTCTAATAGATTAGTAAGACATGATTTCCCTTTACAGAAACCATGTTAACTTTTGCTCAGCAATTTATGTTGTTCTTGTTCAACATCTTCATTAATGATCTGGAGGATGGCGTAGACTGCATCCTCATCAAGTCTGCAGACGACACTAAACTGGGAGGAGTGGTAGATACGCTGGAGGGTAGGGATAGGATACAGAGAGACCTAAACAAATTAGAGAACTGGGCCAAAAGAAATCTGATGAGGTTCAACAAGGACAAGTGCAGAGTCCTGCACTTAGGACAGAAGAATCCCATGCACTGCTACAGAGTAGGGACCGAATGGCTAGGCAGCAGTTCTGCAGAAAAGGACCTAGGGGTTACAGTAGATGAGAAGCTGGATATGAGTCAACAGTGTGCCCTTGTTGCCAAGAAGGCTAACGGCATGTTGGGCTGTATAAGTAGGGGCACTGCCAGCAGATCGAGGGAACGTGATCGTTCCCCTCTATTCGGCATTGGTGAGGTCTCGTCTGGAGTAGTGTGTCCAGTTTTGGGCCCCACACTACAAGAAAGATGTGAAAAAGTTGGGAAGAGTCCAGAGGGCAACAAAAATGGTGCACATGACTTATGAGGAGAGGCTGAGGGAACTGGGATTGTTTAGTCTACAGAAGAGAAGACTGAGGGGAGATTTGATCGCTCCTTTCAACTACCTGAAAAGGGGTTCCAAAGAGGATGGATCTAGACTGTTCTCAGTGGTACCAGATGACAGAACAAGGAGTAATGGTCTCAAGTTGCAGTAGGAAAGGTTTAGGTTGGACATTAGGAAAAACTTTTTCACTAGGAGGGTGATGAAGCACTGGAATGGGTTACCTAGGGAGGTGGTAGAATCTCCTTCCTTAAAGGTTTTTAAGGTCAGACTTGACAAAGCCCTGGCTAGGATGATTTAGTTGGGGTTAGTCCTGCTTTAAGCAAAGGGTTGGACTAGATGACCTCCTGAGGTCTCTTCCAACCCTGATATTCTATGATTCTATGAAGTCCAAATCTTTAAAAAAAAAAACCCTGAAACCCTCCCCCCACCCGAAATAAAAACCCTCCCTCATATACTTTGCATTAGAACAATCAACGTGTACTAAAAAGAATCCTACTGACCAGCAAATCTAAAAATTATTAAAATTAGGTTGCTGTAAGGGTTGATAGTTTTTCATCATAGGAAACTTAGCTATAATCCTAAAGACTGATTCTAGTAGGAAGAAGGATTGTGCTCTGAAGATCGTTAGGAAGTGGCCAATGGGAGTTGTGGGGGCAGTGTCTGCAGGCAAAGGCAGCACACAGAGCTGCTTGGTCACGCCTCCACCTATCAGCTGAGTGAGGAGGATGTCACCGCTTTTAGGGAGTACCCCCCCAGGTAAGTGCCGCTCAGGGCCTGCCTCACTCCATCCCATGCCCACTCAGCCCCCTCCCTCCACCCAAACTCTGCTGCTGCTGGGGATGAAGAGGAGGCGCAGAGCCAGGTAGGGAGCATGCCTGCCCCACCAACCCCCCAGCACCAGTGGGGGTCCCGGGCCACACGCCGCTGCCCATTCCCCTCCTCAACTTGGGTCCCAGGATGCATGCCACTGCCCACCCCCCTACCCAGCACCAGTAGGGTCACCCCACCAATGGGGGTCCTGAGCTACGTACCGCCACCTGTCCCCCTCTCCAGCACCCTGGTCATCCTCCCCCAGTACTTACAGGGCTCCTGGACAGCACCCGCCCCCCACCAGGTTTCAGTCACATGTATTTTTAGGAAACATCATAGTCAGGTCACAGAGATTGTTTTGTTTACTGCCCGTGACTTTTACTAAAAATACCCATGACTAAAACATAGTCTTAATTATGAACTAGGTAAAGTCGGTTGAAAATTTTCTAATAAATCGGAGTTTTATCAGACAACACCAGTTTGTTGAATCCAAAATGTCTCGTGAAACTAGGTCAGATTCAATGAACTTTTGTCAAGTCACTAGTAGGGTTCTGATGGAACCCAGGTTCCCACAGTCCACAACTGAAGAGCAGCCCTATCACACAAGGGCTTCCATCCTCCCTGTTGTGGAGCCAGGAAGCTCAAAGAACTGGGAACCTGGAAACCCTGGGATTAGGGCTTCCAGAATCCATAGCTCTCAGGCAACCCCATCATCTGGATGGACATCCTGGGCCAGAGATCCCAATGATTCCTGACTCTCTGTGCTGCCTGATTCCCAAGTGGCCAGCCCTCGGAGATGGAGACCCCGAAAGCCCCAGAGCTGACTGACTGAGATTATTAGCAGTCATGAAAATGAAGAGAGTGTCAAATTTCAGTCAGCAGCTTCCAGACCCAGGAAGCGTATTTTGTATCAAATACCAAGTGCTAGTGTTCCCAAAAAAATTAAAGATTTCCAGTTCACGTGAAATTTTGAAACAACTGGTTCTATTCTGATCTGGAACATAACCAAATTTCAAAGTAGCAAAATTTCTTGCAAACCAGAATCTCAAATTTCAGCCCACTCTACAATCAAGTTCTAAGGGCCTGATTCTCCTTTTACTTATACTAGTTTGACAGCTATAGTTTTAGATTTCACTGACATTATTCAAGATTTGCACGAGTATAAATGAGTGGAGACTCAGACTCTAAATATTGATATTTGGCACGAATCTCTTTCAGTGACTTCAGTTAATAAAATCTACAAATAAAGCGACTAAGCATCTAGTTAAAAACTTTTGAAATGTCATTAGCACAAACATTTTTTCTAATGCAATTGCAAGAGCCCTGTACAGATACAAAATTTGTACCTGCATCCAAGCCGTAAAAATGAGTCGCTGATAACCACAAGGCTTAGCTATAGCTCTGTGCTAAACTGTTGCAATATCAGCAACCATTTATGATAGCACACACTAAATTCACATGACTGAATTAATTAATTCCAGTCAACACTAGTAATTTTTTCATTCCTCTCGATTATATTCCTCTCCATTTGATCACATGTTTTAAGAACACCTAGTGCTCAGCCTACAGTGAAGTCTATGTGTGTATATATTATTCTCTTACCTCCCGGTTCTTCTTGTCCCACATTTGATTTGATTTCATGCCTTGCATGACAGTCTGGCTTCTCTTTAGGTTTCAGTGAAGGAAAGAGTTTCATCATGAGATCTGATGTGGGAGGTGCACTTTCATCACCATCTGTCACACTCTGTTTGGGCAAATCATCTCCCTTCTTTATTGAAGCAACCTTCCTTTTCATTGTTTTATCTGGGGCAGCCATTTCACTTTTATTGTAATAGTCTGTCTGTGGAGGTACTTTAATGGGTTCATTTTGGGGTACTTCATGCTGCATCTCATTTTCTTCAAGGTCAGTCCATGTTCTTTCATCATCAAATTCAACCTTATTCCTATTTGTACATGAAACTCTTCTTTGAGATTCAGACACTTTGCTATTACTCTGATTTGGTAGCACACTGGATTCATCACTACTATAATCTTTGTCCGATAAGTCAAGATCAACATCCCTACTTTTGCTTTCTTTGCTGAGATCTTTGACAGGTCCTGTGCAATCACAGAATGCTGGATTATCTTCTCTGATACTCAAAGTGAACTTTTTAGCATCTTCATTTGCACATTTTAATGTGGTCTCAAGTTCTTCCTCAGACTCCGTAGTAATGACACTGCTTCCATCATCCTTATCTTCATTTACATTCCATTCATTGCTTTTTAAAGTTGGAGATGCTGCAGTGGAAGAAGTCTGAAATATTTTACTATCTGTTTTATTGAATTGGTCCCTTAGTCTAACAGACGCCCTCAAATCCAAGACTGTATGTGTAACTGCCCTGTCATTTTTATTTCCTTGTAAGATCATTTCTGCTTTTTTACTTTTGTTATTTATATCATCTAGTGCATTCATCTGCTTCTGCATTGCTTTGACAGGGGTAGAAGACATTCTACGGCTTTTTGAAATTTGCTGATCTCGATCCAAGAACCTTTGCACAAATGAGGAATTACTTGAGAAAGATACTTCATCAGCAGCCTGTTCTAGAAACAAAAATTCATCTAATTCTATGTTTTCTTTTTCCTTTTCTTTCTCCCAGTTTTCCAACTTATTTTGGAATGAAAGTTCAAAAGAAAGTTCTGAATCTTTTACAGGGTAACTTGTAGAACATCTGGAAAAAGTTTTGGTAAACTCTGTGAACAGCTGAGGCTTTTCTGTATCTGAAAATTCATCAGTAGGCCTGGCAAACTCCATTATGTTTTCTTTATTTTCAAATTTGTTGTTGATTTCTGATCTGAAAGAATTTCTGAACTGCCCATCAAGATTCTTTTCAGTCTGCAGTCTCGCTATTGGTGGCGATATATTTTTTCCATTATGATTCTTGATTACTATGGCCTTCTGAACAGGGAAGACAGAATCAGGAGTTGTTTTAGCAGCTCGGTTACATTTTTTAGCGGCCACAGCAAAATTCTCAGAAACTTGTTCCTTGCCTAAAGGTGCAGTTTTCCGCTGTATTTGTGGTCTGTCTGCTTTAACGTTTCCATCCTCCAAAGTACTTTGCTGACTCAGTTTGCTTTCTTTATATTTAGTTACTTTAGATTTGGCATTTGTGAACCTATTTAAGCCTTCTCCCCGTTTCAGAAACGGTCGTTTTGTCAGTAGTTTCTGAAAGGCTGACCTTCCTACTTCCTTTAAAAGAAAAAAAAAATAATCAAAGGACAACATATAACTTCCATTATATATTTACATATTTATCTAAGTAAGGCTTGCTAATATGTATAGTTACACAGTACCTAGCCCACTCTAAGATTCTGACCTTCCCTAAAACTAAAAATAGAGTAATTGTTTTTGAGAACTTGAATATTGCATATATAAAGTTGTAAGCTCTTCAGGGCAGGGATCTGTCTTTTCACTTTTGTAAAGTTTCTACTACATTCTGGGAAAGAACTGTAGTGTTTATAATAATTAACCTGTTGCTCCTCTTTTTGCTTCAGGCGCTGGTCTTCTAATCGTATCTGTTCTTCAAGGAATTCTTCAAACGTCTGCTTCCTCTCCTGAAGCACAGCTTTAATAGGCCTAGTATAAAGTTACAAACTTCAATGTTAAAGTTACATTTTTAATTGCATTGTCAAACAAAAAGATTTAATTTATCATACAACATATGAAAATTATATAAGCAGGTAAGGAATTAAGAAGTTCTTTAGTCATTTAGGCAAAGCTAAAGCTTTCAATGGCAAAGTTAAGGTTATTTAATTTAAAGAATATGCTAGATTATCAGTAATTCTCAAAGACAAGCACAATGATAATACAGTGAACCTCAGAGTTACAGATACCTCGGGAATGGAGGTTCTTAATTCTGAATAAAATGCAGCTCTGGCGCCAGCAGTTCATACTCCGGGCCAATTTCCAAAGGCAGCTTCCCTTCTGGGGCAAGCTTGTCCCCCACCCGACTGGAATTGGGATGGGAGTGTGAGAAGTGGTGGTGGTGATCACGAAAACACCACATACCCCTTCCAGGCGGGTGGGAGGTGGTGCACAGTACAGTATTTTGGTTTTGCTTCATCAGAAGTGCCAGTCTTTACTACCTATTAGTCCATTTTAAGCCCCTCCCCCGCTTTACACCTTCATTCTTTCTCCCCTGACACCCACACAAAAGAGACACTCCTTGTCAAAACATATAAGCCATCACCTTATCTTCTTCCACATCTCTCCTTCAGACTCACCTCTGCCATGATGTTTACAGGAAAAGGCCATCTGACAATGGCTATGCCAGAGAAAGTTGTGATTACTGCTACTGGATTGGTTTATTACAACTATAGTTGTGCACACAGTAAAGCTATGCCAAAACATGATTTTGGTTTACCACTACCTTATCCCTACACTCATTTATTTCATCCACTTGTTATGCTACACCATTAGAATTTAGGTGCCTGGACTTCTTTTGCCATCTCTCTGTATAATGCTTATCACAATGGGGGCCCACTTGGTTGGGTCTTCTAAATATTACTCAAATACAAATATTAAATTTTAAACCATTTTCAATCAGGTCGTAGAACTTGGTCAAAAAAGATTGGATACAACTATTATATATAAGCTTATATTTACCTTTCCTCTATGTTAGCTGCTTGTAAGCATTTTCTTCCATTGGAACTTTCGGACAAATCTACATTTCTTGAACATAAATGATCAGTGTCATTGTCTTCACCTCCAACAGACTTTTCCATCTTTTGTGTTGGACACCAAGTGCTGTCTCCTATGAAATGATGGATAGTTGTCTTTTTTCTAATGTGAAACCAGTTTTCAACTTGTATTTTAAAAACCAGAAACAACATTTAAAGGTGATTCACAGATTACTAATCAAAAGGGACTATTGTTATTTAGTCTGACTTGAGTAACACAAAGCCATGAGACTTCCTTAAACTCTAATTCAAAAAGGAATTATCTTTTAGAACATCCAATCTTGAATTAAAAATTTCCAGCGCTGGAGAATCCACCACAATTCTTGATAGTTGTTTCAACAGATACTTATTTAATTTAAAAAATTATTTAAAAATTTAAAAAGTCATTTAAAAATTTGCACCTTATTTCCATTCTGAATGTGTGTAACTTCAACTTTTAGCCATTGGATTCTGTTATACCTTTGTCTACCAGGTGGAAAAACCATCTATCATCAATTTTTTATTCTCCACTTCTAGACTATGATCAAGTCACCCCTTAACTTCCTCTTTGATAAATTAACTTGATGGAGCTACTTGAGACTATCACTTTAAGGCATGGTTTTCCCATCTCTTAATCATTCAGTCTCTTCTCCGAGCCCCCTCCAATTTTTCAACCTCCTTCTTAATTTGTTGGCCCCAGAACTGAACAAAGAATTCCCATAGTGGTCACACAACTGCCATATACAGAGATAATAGAATACTCCTCCTCCTCAATGTTCCTATTTATATTTCCGAGGCTCAAATTAACACTTTTGACCACAGCAGCATGCTAGAAGCTCACATTTAGTTGATTATCCACTGTGATTCCAATACTCCAAAAGCAGAGTCAATTCTTTCCTGGATAGAGTCCCCCATCCTATAAGTACAACCTACATACTTTGTTCCCAGGTGTATGCCTTTATATTTGACAGTACTGAAACGCATACTGTGTACTTGCACGCATCTTGTAAAGTGATCTAAGCACTGTGTATCAGGGACCTGTCATCTTCATTATTTACCCTTCCCCATATTGTGTGTCACCTGCAAGCTTTATCTGTAATAATTTCATGTTTTCTTTCAGCTCATTGACAAAAATGTTAAAAAGCATGAGGCCACAAGACAAAGGGCCTGATCTTGCTGCAATTGAATGGAATGGCAAAACTCCCATTGGACTTCAATAGGGGTAGAATTAGACCCATTGGCTGACATATAGTCTATTGACAGGCAACTAGGATTTAATTACCATCAAGTGAACCAACAGTTAACAGAAAACTAAATGTTTACAGTAGCCTAGGAAGATATTAAGATCAATAACTAAGAAAAGATTCCAACTTACCTAGAAAATTGTGTCTCAAATTTAACTAACCAGTAGTATTTTTGTGCTCCTTGTTCTTCAAATTGCTTTACATTTTCAGAGATGCATCTAGATCAGGGGTTCTCAAACTTCATTGCACCACGACCCCTTTCTGACAGAAAAAAATTACTACATGACCCCAGGAGGTGGGACCGAAGCCTGAGCCCATCCGATATCTGCCACCCCTCGTGAAGGGGTAGAAGTGGGGAAGCCCCACAGCCCCGAGGGTGGGGATGGGGGCAAAGTCGAAGCCCTTGACAGGCAGGGGGCCTGTAATCTCAGCCCCACTACCTAAGGCTGAAGCCATCGGGATTCAGCCCCAGACACTGTGGTTTTGGTTTCAGCCCCTGGCACAAGCAAGTCTAAGACAGTCCTGGCAACCCCATTAAAATGGGCTCACAACGCAGTTTGAGAACCGCTGATCTGGACACACTTTCTCACCAACAGAATCTGAAGAGATACTGCTCTTCAAAGATAAGATGCTTTCCTTGTCGTTTAACTTCTGTAGTAATTCACTCATGTACATGAAGAAACGAAGTGCTCAAGGATGAGCACTCTCTCCACTGAGATTTTGGTACTCAAGTGGTGGCAAGTAAGGCACAGTGTCTGAACAAGCTGGATGTTCATATCATTGACTCAGACCTTCTGACTTTCGAGAATAGTCTTGAAGGGTGAGGGGAAAAGAATGTATTACGCTTTGTATTTCCACTACAATATTGTTGTCTCTGCGAGGAGGAGACAGCAGCTCCAGAACTGGATTGGTCACATGGACCCCTATCGCAGAGTTCCTGACAGGAATAGAAGCTTTTACACACATCTGGCCAGTCTGTAGCTCAAGTTTTTTTCTTCCCCACAAGATGACGCCTAAGGGTATTTCTCTGAGGTGGGGAAGAGTGAAAAAAAAGGCACTTTAGGTCAACAGTGATGCAAGTTTTCTGAGACAGCTGAACAGAGAGAAGGGAAAGGGAAATGTTTTGGGGGGAAAGTTTAACATTCACTTTTTTTAATTTTGTTTTTATGTTTTCAACCTATTACTATTTTTCTGTCTTTGCTATTTAGACTTACATTCTCCAAGGCAAGCACCCTATCATGCTTCATGTTTGTACAGCACCAGACACAACAAGAACCTAATCCTCGTTGAGGTGTTTGGATGCTACTCTAATATGAATGTTGAGTGGTAGTTTTGAAAATGTTATTTTAAATAATACAGTGTTTACTGGTTTAGTCCCGAGTAGTTTTATGATATTGTGTGAAACACTACTCAACATTTTAAGTAGAATATTAAAATTCAAGGGTTCATTTTCTTTAAGGTATACCGTATACCAGGGGAAGGCAACCTATGGCACGGGTGCCAAAAGTGGCACGCAAGCTGATTTTCAGTGGCACTCACACTGCCTGGGTCCTGGCCACCGTTCAGGGCCGGGAGCGGCTCTGCATTTTAATTTAATTTTAAATGAAGCTTCTTAAACATTTTCAAAGCCTTATTTACCTTACATACAACAATAGTTTAGTTATGTATTATACACTTATAGAAAGGGGCCTTCTAAAAATGTTAGAATGTATTACTGGTACGCGAACCCTTAAATTAGAGTGAATAAATGAAGAGTCGGCACACCACTCCTGAAAGGTTGCCGACCCCTGCTGTATACTTTACTTCTCCACTTACCAGGAGGTCCTTGATGGCCAGATACCATTATAAGTAGTTTCTTTTGCTCTTCCATAAGCCTTTGAAGTTGTTCCATCTGTTGCTTCTTCAGCTGTTCTTGTTTCTGTTGTTGTATTTCTTTTAGCTTCATCAAGCATAAAAACCAAATGTGTTTGAAGTGAATAGTTTTCTTATAATCTATATGAGATTAACTAGCATGAAATGCTTTTATATTTCTTGCCTGAAGATGCTTTATTATAACAAGTGGCATTTGAACAGGATGTAAACAAGCTATGTTAAAACTAAGCCCTACACTCACTAATAGTACATTTTTAAATAAATCAATCATACTGAAGATACTTCCGCCAGTGACCAATTCTTCAATAGTTCCACAAGTCTTAAATTCACCAAATTGTAAACAATATAGAAAACCCTACCTTGAAGACTTTTTTTATATATTCTTTTGAAAAAATATCGAGATTTAGCTAATATTTACTTTTGTACTAGTACCTTTTTATTAAGGCTTCAAATATCTAATGAAAATGAAATCCTTATCATAGGAATTCATTCTGTTGCTATTTTCTTATTTGAAGTCATAATATAACATGTGACATCTCCATTAGTTACAGAGGAAAAGGCTTTGATGTAACACAGCAAATGAAAAACAAGAAGCACTAAAGAACATTTAGAGTCGTAATGCCCCAGTGAGGCAGGGAAGTTTTATACCAGGCCTGCACAACATGCAGCCCGCATGGGCTCACTGTGCGGCCTGCGGGGGACAAGTAGGGGTGGGGAAAGCCAAGCAGTGGGGTGGGGGGAAGTGGATGGGGGCGGGACAAGGGCAGGGCCTTTCGGCCCGCAGCTGGGTTTTTTGCAGTAATACGGCCCTCACTGCTTTCCGAGTTGTGCAGGCCTGTTTTATACTGATTAAAGTACAGAGGTATTGAGTGACAATCATAGGCCCCAACTGCCACCCTTACATAAAAGTGCCTTATTCCACAGAAAATCCCATTGACAACAAAGATTACTTGCAAAAGTAAAATACTACTCAAACATGAATAGAGGTGACAAAAATCACACACACAGAGTTACTGGTCAGGTTGAGAACAGATTCCAGGTCCTGACTCCAACTCTTGTATTCTTACCACTAAGTTGTACTTCCTCCCAAAGTGTTCTATTCTCATGCTGGTGTCTTCATTAAATAAAGAGTAAAGTAACCCCCTCCAAAACATATCACAACTCTCACACACATGCAGTCAGAATGATTTCTAACTAGAACATCAATGCTTTTAAAGAGGCATAAGGTGCTCTTTAAACCATCAACAATGCCTCTTTAAATATCAAAATAATATAGTCTTTGCACCTCCTCATTATTCCATATTGGTGATGTATTCATTTACTTATTTGTATGTAAAATATTTTTGAAAAAATACATTTTTTAGGATGAGTTGTGACATTTTGATCTGGAGTGTCTCATTTTATTTTCAATGTTATCAAAGAGGGTTTTGTTTTCATAATAATCTGACTCCAATACTTTATCTACCTTACCCAAATTAAACAAGAATTATAACCAAATGCCAATTCAAATAGCTTCCAAAAGCTGCATATTCCTTTATTTCCCATTCATCTTTAGTGCAGAAGCATTGCAAGTATTCTACCAAAAAAAAAAAAAAAAAAAAAAAATGAACAGCACTTTCAAAACCTGAAGTCTTCTCTAGATTCATCAGATTCATCTTTTATTCACAAATTTCATCTTGATTAGCCACATCTGGTTTTATCATCTTTTCCCTCATCTAAATTTAACTTACACTATTTTTTATGTCCAAACATAAAGCCATGCACACAGTATGTGACCACATGTAGGTGATGTGCTCAGCTATCCAGTGCAACCTTCAAGTCCCTGATCCTGTCATGGCATCTAAATGAGTGATGCCCTATGGCCACACATAGGCAGAGTATGTCATTTCCTCACCAGAGGCAAAACTACTCAGATGGAGAGAGATTTTAAAGCCAAATACATTGGTATATACATTTTCTAAGAACTAACAGAATATTTTCCTATACAAGAAATGGATAATAAAACTGAAATACTTCACTGTGTCTCTTTAGCTTTCAGATTTCCAACCACACTTTAGCATAACATTTTAGTATTACAGATTTTAAAAACTGTGTTTTCTCTCAACTTCAGTGGGACAGATGATGGAACGTTCTAAAATATTTACATTCTAAAACAGCTGAACAAAAATATATTTTCACTTAAAGCAACTCACTTTCACAATGGGAACAGGTTCAGTCCTTAATATTGAGTATTATGAAGAGAGGGATAGATTGAATTCCAAATCATAGTAAATCATTACTCTTTAAACTAGTGTTGCTCTGAAAGCAAGCAATACCTCTTGCTATGTGTAGGTAGCTACAGACACCTTGCAGTTAATGGAAGGTATACTTATATACTAAAACAAGAAATCCTAATAAATGTATGTCAAGGGGGAAAAAAAATGTTTTTTTACCTGTTCAAGCTTTTGTAGAAGTGGATCACTGTAATCTGCTTCATTCTGACCATCTACCTCATCACATACAGAGTCACTTTTATGGGCTTTCCACAGAGCTGGAGCATCTTTAAGTGTTAACATGGGTTTTTTCTTGATGAAATGAAATGCTGTAACTGGAAAAGTTGTTTCAGTTGTATTTAACTGAAGTTCACAAGGGCTGCCAGACTCTGACATTTGTTCTTCATGCATGGAGTCTTCACTTATAGAACTGCTATTTGAAACATGCAGCATTTGAACTGGGTGACTTATAATGTTTACATTTCCAGATGACTGTATATCTCTACTAGTTTTCCAAACACGAAAACTAAGATTTAGTATGTCCCCGGAACATTGGACATTCAGTGTATGATAAAATTTTGCACTATTTAAATTTGCAGCAGTGGCCATCTGGAAAAATGTATTTCAATTTAATCTGTTATGCACACAGCAATACAACTGGCAAAGTAACATCTGTTAGGTTTGGTTGTCAACTTTAAAAAAAAATATTTCCAGGTACTGAAAGTTACACGTAAAAAAGGATTTTAAAAAGCTCTTAAATGTACCTACAAATAATACATAAAATTGCTTACAATCCACTTAACATGTTTATAAAACTGAATCCTTTTAAAATTGTTCCTAGTACAAAACAACTATTTGCTGGGGAATACACATTATATAAAGCAAAACAAACAATGAAGCTTAACTTTGGTATCCATTGCAATCAAGTAAATGAATAACACTCCAAATATGACAAAAGATCACAGCTTATATATGCTGTGAATCAAGTAACATATTTAGAGTGATGAAGCCCTGAGATTTTTAAATAGGGTCCCCAAGTTTAAATAAGGTCCCCAAGAGGGAGAAGAGAAAAAAATTATTGAGGAGATACCAAGACCACCCATTTGGCATTTATTTTAAGGCCACATTTAAAGTCTATCTAGATATGGTGAATTTTACTGTGTTTCAATGAAAGTTAAACACTTAAAATCTTGCTCATTTTTTGAAAACTCTTTATTTAGCGGGTCCTAGTTTGTGTCTGCTCTTGTTCAATGTACAACATATTCTTAAGCCTAAACCCTGCTGCAGCTTCTCAATTGCAATTGAATTGCAAACTAGAACAATAACGGGGCAAGACAGGGACAGGCAAGTTCCCACTCTGGCACTCATATTACAACTACAAAGGGCGACAGGGTTCCGCAGACTACACACATCAAGTCTTGACAATTCCAGCCTGGAGTTTTCCAATGGTTCTAAAGCAGGGGTGGGCAAACTATGGGCTGTGGGCCACATCCAGCCCACTGGACCATCCTGCCCACTCCCTGAGCTCCCGGACAGGGAGGCTACCCCCACCCCCTCCCCTGCTTTTTCCCCTCCCCTGCAACCTCTCGCCAGTAAGGCTGTGAGCTCTCAGGGCAGCACAGCTGCAGAGTCGCAGCCGATCGGGTGCTTTGTGCTGCGCAGCAGCCTGTTCTGGTGCAGCTGCGCCACCAGCCACCCGTGCTCCAGGCAGCACAGTAAGGGGGCAGGGAGCAGGTTGGATAGAGAGCAGAGGAGTTCAGGGCACGGTCAGGGCACAGGAGTGTGGATAGGGGTCGGGGCAGTCAGAGGGCAAGGAACAGGGCGGGTTGAATGGGGGCAGGGATTCCCCAGGGGGCAGTCAGGAAGAAGGGGGTGGTTGGATGGGGCAGCAGGGGGCAGTCAGGGGTAGGGGTCCAGGGGCAGTCAGGGGACAGAGAGTGTGGGAGAGGCACGGTAGATGGGGCAGCAATCCTGGAGGAGCTGTCAGGCGGCAAGAAGCAGGGGGAGCCAGATGGCGGTGGCCGTGCCAAGCCTGGCTATTTGGGGAGGCACAGCCTCCCTTAACTGGCCCTCCATACAATTTCAGAAACCCAATGCGGCCCTCTGGCCAAAAAGTTTGCCAGTCCCTGTTTTAAAGCACACAAAGCAGAAGTCCTGTTTTCAGGAGAAGTTAATGCTTTTAAAAACTGTCCTTAGATGAGCACACAGGAGACCACCTCCCTCTTGACAATCAAGACTTGGCAGGTGGGCGACATCACACCAGTTCTGAAGGGGTGGGCAGCAAGCCTGGCCGCATTCCCCTCATACACAACCGTGCAGCTGCTGGGAGGGCAGAACAAACGACAGCGACGTTCGCCCTCATCTCCTGCAGCAGCTCCCCGGCCCCAGCCCCTGGGCACGGGCCACTGTCCCTCACGCCCTGACACAACCACTGGGTGCGAGGGACTCACCACAGTCCCTCTGCCCAACACCCCGGTCCCCACGACACGGCCGTTACAAGCGAGGGACACCCCGCCACGGAGCCCAACGCCTGCCCTGCCCCAGTGGTGAGCGCACCTCAGCATGAATACAGGGGTGGGCACAATGGGCCCCCGCCCGGCACCTCGCCCCCGCATTAGACAGCTGTGGGGGAGGGGGCGCGATAGGAGCCCCGCCCCTCCCAGGAGGGGACCGCAGCAGCTGCTGCCCCTGCCCAATCCCCCACCCAGCCCTGCGCACCGAGGCAGTTACTCCGCGCGATCCCTACCCAAGAACCAGCTGAGCCGAGCGCGGCCTAGGTCCGGCTTCCTCGTGTCCTACGCGCCAGCAGCCCCTACGCCCAGCACCCCCCACCAGCTCCCTTTACAAACCTGCCGCCATCGTGCCGCCTCCCAGCGCCACAGGCTGGACAATGTCGGGCCCGGGGCTTTGTGGGAGTTGTAGTCCCAGCTCAACGAGTTCCTCTCCGGGCTGGGAGGGAGGCTTCGGTGTTCGAACTACAGCTCCCGAGAGCCTCGGCCACCAGCCCGGACGTTATTGGGCGTCAATGGTAAATCTCGAGCTCCCCGCCCCCCACCTTCCCTAGCCTGTGGCAGTTAGAGAGTGGGGCTGAATCATCCGTCATCTCCTCCTCCTGACTAGCTGCGGCTGCCCCTGGCTCTGCCTGGGGCGGGATTCTCCTCGTTTGTAGCCCCCCGAGGCTAACTCCGCAGGCAGGGTGATCCCTCCCCGTGTCGGGGCGGTGACTGAGCGGTGTTGCTCTGCTCAGTCTCTGGCATTTAGGGGCCGAGGGTTTCTCAGCCTGCAAAATCTCGGGGCTGCAGGTGCCACCGCCGCCAGCTCTGTAATCTAGTAAAACAGCATCAAATACTCGTACACGGAGGCATAGGTCTACCAGGGTGGACTGGGAAGCGCTGGAGTCGTGTTGGGTGAATGTGGGTGCGTGTTATTTTCTTAGGGTGTGCGCGTGTTTGTTTAATAACAGTGTCAACTGAACAGGGGTGGGAAAGCAGGAGGGGGAAGGGCAGGAGTAAACAAAAGGTGAAGTGTTGGGCTTTGTAAGTTTCCTAGTTTAGGCAGGTCGCTGAACACTTTTGGTCTCCAGGTAACAAACACATTAGGTCAGTTCCAGCAGCAGGTGACTCACCATTGTGCAGCCAGCAGCTAGGGGTACATAACAGGCTGGGACTTGTCTCCACACCTTTGCAGCAAGGGAGAAGGTGGGACAATGGGCTCTGTTTTGCATGCACTAGATGCATCTCTTTAATTCCTTGCTAGTTGCCAATATTGGTCTTAACCTCAGTATCTCTTAATTTCTTCCACGTATTCTCCAAGTCTGCTTCCTCCTAAGAGGCGAAGTATAGGCAGGGGCCATTCGAGCTCGCACGGTGCTGCAGGGCCCGGCCTGCTTGGAGAAGGAAGAGGGCGAGCCAGAAAGGGAGGAACAGTTGGGAGCTGCTGCGGCTGCTTTAACTCGGGGGCGGGGGAAGAAAGATAGAGGAACAGCTGGAAGTTGCACAGAAGAGCTGCTATTTTCCAGAACGGGAAGGGCGCCCGGAAGAGTGGGGGGCTTGACTCTAGCTGTTTGGGGGTTGTGCCTCTCTGCGCACACACTGTCAGCAGGCACCTGTCCATAAACCTTTCTTTATGGTTCCTCTGCAGTCTGTCTACATATTTTGTGTTAACCTTTTTGTGTTAATCCTTAATAGTAACCTGATCCCAAATAAAGGTGCCTGATTGGAATACGACATAGTTGGCTGATGAGGGACACTATTATGCTTTTATGATATCTATAAAACGAATACAACAAACATGTATTTGGGTCACCAGCCAGGGGGAGGATTTTGTTGTCCGTATTGAAGTCTCTCCCTATGGGGTGGGTGGAGACGTGGCTGTAATAGACACAGAAAGAATAAAATCGTCTCCACTAATCAACAGAGCGAAAGAAACAGCGGCCGACAACCCAGCCCGGCAGCCTCGGTATTGTGATGTCTCCTTCGTATTCTCCAAAGGGATGAAACGGGCGGGCTGGATTCAGTTTCCCAAAAATATTCCCCAGAATTCACTTGCACTGTCAATATCGCCGTCTACTTCCATTCCCGGCGTAGACGGGTGCGGCTCCTACTTGTTCGATTCGGTTGATCGTCTGATTCGCAGTCAGTGCTGTCTTTTGTGCCGTTTGGCCGGACGTTTCCCTTTAGTACCTGTGGAACAGAAGAATATTCCACGCCCTCCAGTCTACACGCAGCCTCTGTCACGCACTTTTGCAGATACCGGAAGATCCCTGTGGGCAGGGAGCTCGCTCCCCGCAAGTGAGTGTATCTCGTTTGTTTCGCTCTCCAACACTAGATTTTAGTCTAGGGGTGGACTCGGGTGCTTCTTTACACCTCTAGAGGTGTGTTTCTTATTTAGGCTGCAGCCGAATGAGCGGGAAGGTGAGGGATAACGAAATCTTTCCTCCTCTTGGATTTTCACTTCCTCTTCTGCTCACTGGGTGATTCAGATGTTAACTATATTTGCAGGCCTCATCTCTTTAAGAAACGTCTCTCTTTTCTAGTTGAGCAGTAAGTAGTTTGACAGCGAAAGTGTAATATGGAATGGCCTTTATGGTACTTTTCTGCGATTTTTTTGCCATCTGCTTAGGTTGTTTCTTGAATTGCAGGATCAGATCTGAGGGTGTTGGCTAGACTGACATTTGTAATTATTTTCATTTACTTTAAACTCCAGAAATAATCTCATTGCTCTGGCTGCACAAATATGGCACATTATTTTTCTAAGAGTCAGTATAACGTCAAACTTCAGAAGGGGGTTGTAGGCCACAGTCTGTTCTAGAGGTTATATTGAGAAAATCCTCTTTTTGGCAAATATATATTCTCAGAGGGGGGATTGAAGATGGTCTATAGAAACTGTGTTCAAATCCAGTGTAGGTTCAGTCTGGGGTTTGGGTCTGACAGTGCTGAAATTATATGTCTAGTCATATCAAAGGGACCAAAATGGCAAGAGCTCTATTGGTCTTGTAAGATTTTCACCACTTCAGATAGACTCAGAAATTTCCACTGTTCCACACATTCCAACTTCTTCAACAAATGGACAGTGGTTTAACTGCACAATACTGATTCATCACCTGAGTGCAGTCCATCCTGTGCAGTGAATGAGGCAGAAATAGTATGAGAAAAGTAGCATGTAATCATAATGTATACACACAAAGAAGCTCAATTAAAGTTGCTTGGGAAACCTTGATTTGGGCATTTCCTAATACTAGAGAGCTTGACTTTGCAAACATATTGTTCTTTTAATGTAGTTTTTTGTGTGTAATGTGACAAAGTGGGAATTTTTCATAATATTGTGTGTGAATATCATGTGTATTTCAGTTTCCCTATGTGTTACATCATGGGTCTCCAAACTTTATGAGATGAGGGCCATATTAGATTTTTGAAGGGGCTTCACAGGCCGAAGTGACCGTGAAAAAATATATATGCAAAATATATATTATATATATGCAAAATATATATTATATATATGCAAAATATATATAATATATATATTATTTATATATATTTATATATTATATATAATGTTTTTTATATTTTATATATATAATATATATACAAAATATATACTATATATGCAAATCGTAAAAAACAACACTACTGTGTCAGTGTTGCATTAAATTCTACATCAGGTATAAAAGTAGCTGTATAATCAATGCAGGTACTGTGAAATCACACAAAATATTTGTCAATTCATTAAAAATCATTTCACATTTTTTAATTTTATTTCCATTTTCTTTACTCCATTTATTGAAGATGTAATTAGGCGTCTGGCTTGTATTTTTACTCTAAGGCGGGGGTCCATGCCTCCTCGGCTACAGCAGTGATTCTTCCCTAAGTTGGCTCCCCTTTTGGGGGGAGACTGGCTCCCAGGGCACTCACCCCTCTGCACAGCTCAGCTGAGCTGCTCCCACCTGCGAGTTGCTGCTGGCGGCCCCTCCCCATGCCTGCTCAGCATGCCTGCTCAGCTGCAGCAGACTGCCTGCTCGCTTCTCCCCTGTTGGTTGGGGGGCCGGATCCAGCCCTCAGGCCGTAGTTTGGAAACCATTGTGTTACATGGTTAACTAAATGGCGGGGGAAAGGTTGTTTACTACTTGCATAGACCTAGAGATTCAGGTGACTGATGCCTAGCTGTCTGGGGCCTGGGGCTGACATTTGCCTGACCATCACTGAGATCATCTGGAGATCAAAGGGCTAAGGAGGATGGATAGCCGGGTGACAAGGTTTGTCAGCACATATACTAAAATTTGAATGATACAGAGAAGATTAGCATGGTCCCTGCGCAAGGATGACATGCAGATTCATGAAGTGTTCCATATTTAAAAAAAAAAAAAAAAACAAGAACAAAGGACTGAAGGTGGAGTTGTTAAGTGTGGTCTGCTGTAAGTAGGAGACGCTGCTGGTCTGGTACTCAAGGAGGACCAGAGAGGGCTCTGGTTCTTGTCTGACCCAGAGGGACTTTGTTGTAACTTTCTATTCTCCCTGCTAACTAAGGACAGCTTATAAACCCTTCTGTTTTTACACTGGCTGAGGGTCACTCCAGAATGAGGAAGTCAGGGCTACATTGCTCCCTTTGGGTCTGTATACAAGTCTTCCCTAGGTGTCCAATTCAGGTGGCCTTGCTGAAGGGAGCTCCTGATGTGAAACAGGGATGCTGAAGGCTCTGAGATTCAGTCCCAGGATGCGGTAAGGCCAAGGGGTTTAGCCCAGTGAGAGAGTGTGACTCTGAGGGAGTTGACATATGGAAGGGGTCATCCCAGGGACTGTTCTAGAGCTGCTGCAGAATACTGGACCTGTGGATCTGTGACAAATGTATAGTGTCTCTGCCTATAAATGGAAATGTATATAAGATGAAATAGGGAATTTGTAGAGCTCTGCAAATCTGCAGATATCCATGGACCATGTTTGCGGATCATTGATTGGATGCAGATACAAATTTTGTATCCCTGCAGGGCTCTAGGAATTTGCATGTACTGTAATGCTGTTGTGTTGGTAAGAGACAGAGTCATTTTGGACTTATCTAAGCTAAGAAAATTGCCCACTGCTAAGAACAGATGTGAGCAGCAGGTGCAGCTGAACTGGTTCAGAACATGATTGATCTGCAAGTCTAAACCAGGCCAGACACTGTTCAGCAGCCTTTCAGAAACTATGGTTAAAACCAAGTCAGAGCAGCTTTGTTGATTGAACTGAAAAGAGTATTAATAACAGTGGAATCTTTTTAATTGTTCCTACTGTATACAAGGCTATAATGTTTGGTGATAGGTAACTTGGGTGGGATACGGTATGTAAGAAAATTCTGGAAGTTTTGTGAATTAAAACATTGTTTTTGTTTTTTAATAGGATGACTGTGGCAATCTTTGCAAACTGTGTGTTCTTTCTTAAAGTGAAACAATTACCCATTAAGGAGAAGAATAGACTGAGAACATGCATTCAAGAAAATGGTGGAATAATTTATTTTGTGTTAAATCATGAGGTATAGTTCACTTTGTTTCCCCCAATGGATACCGAAGAAGGTTAACTTTTGTCTTTGGCAGAAAAATCACAAATGGTGCAGACAGAGTGAGCGAGAGTGCATTCATATATAAAGTTTTAATATTATCAGTTCTATTTATCAGTGCAGCTATAATGTATCTATCACTGTAATCTCTAGGTGTCACATAAAAATTAAGAACAATATCCTTTCTGTCCACAAAAGGACCATATATTCCACCTTTATTTTGTTTTACTGGGTCATTTTTGATGGCAGTCTTTTTCCAGGAGAAAAATTACCAGGCCATTATGCTTCTCCTCATCACTGAGGGAAGGTGTCTCACAAAATGAAAGTTCTTGCATTAGGTCTTACTTGTATTTTTATTTGGATTAGTGTAGAATCATAAAATCATCAAAGAGTAGGACTGGAAGTGATCTCAAGAGATCATCTAATCCAGTCCCTTGCAAACAAGGCAGAACTCTGTAGTAACAAGACCATTCCTGATAGGAGTTGTCTATCCTATTCTTAAAAATCTCCAATGTCAGAGATTTCGCAACCTCCCTAGGTAATTTGTTCTAGTCTTTAACTACCCTGACAGAGAGTTTTTCCTAATATCTAACCTAAACCTCCCTTGCTGCAATTTAAGTCCATTGTTTCTTGTCCTAGCCTCAGAGGTTAAGAACAATTTTTCACACTCCTCATTGTAATAACATTTTATGTACTTGAAAACTGTTATCGTGTGTCAATCCTCCCTCCCCGCAGTATTCTCTTCTCCAGACTAAATAAACCCAATTTTTTCAATCTTTCCTCATGGGTCATGTTTTGTAGATCTTTAATAATTTTTGTTGCTCTCCTTTGGACTTTCTTCAATTTGTCCACGTCTTTCCTGAAATGTGGCACCCAGAACTGGACACAATACTCCAGAAAAGGCATTATTAGTGCAGAATAGAGTGCAAGAATTACTTCTTGTATCTTACTTACAACACTCTTGCTAATATAACCCCAGAATGATGTTTGGGTTTTTTTGCAACAGTGTTACACTCTTGATTCATATTTAGCTTGTGATTCACTGTCATCCCCAGATCCCTTTCCACTGTACTCCTTTTTATACAGTCATTTCCCATTTTGTATGTGTTCAATTGATTGTTCCTAAGTGGAGTACTTTGTATTTGTCCTCATTGAATTTCATCCTGTTTACTTCAGACCATTTCTCCAATTTGTCCAGATCATTTTGAATTTTAATCCGATCTTCCAAAGCACTTGCAACCCCTTCCAGCTTGAAATCATATGCAAACTTTAAAATCGTATTCTCTATGCCATTGTCTAAATCATTTATGAAGATATTAAACAGAACTGGACTCAGGACTGATTCTAGTAGGACCCTACTTGATATGCCCTTCCAGCTTGACTGTGAACCACCGATAACTACTCTCTAGGAATGGTTTTCCAGCTACTTATGCACCTACCCTAGAATAGCTCCATCTTGGCCAGTGGTGACAATCTATGGCCCATGGGCTGCATGTGGCCCGTCAGGGTAATACTCTGGCCATGAGACAGTTTGTTTACACTGACCATCTGCAAGGCACAGCCATCCACAGCTCCCAGTGTCCGTGGTTCACCGTTCCCAGCCAGTGGGAGCTGTGGGAAGCAGCGTGGGTCACAGCGGATTACTCCGATGAGCCACAAGTTACCCACCACTGATCTAGGCTGTTTTCCACTAGTTTCTTTATGAGGTCATGTGCAACAGTATCAGAAGCCTTACTAAAGTGAAGATATGCACATCTACTGCTCCCCCAATCCACAAGGCTTGTTACCCTGTCAAAGAAAGCTATTATGTTGGTTTGACACAATTTGTTCTTGATAAATCCTGATTGACTGTTACTTTTCACCTTACTATCTTCTGGATCAGGCCTGCACAACTCGGAAAGCAGCGAGGGCCATATTACTGTAAAAAAAAAAACAGCTGCAGGCTGAAAAGCACCCCCCTCACCCCGCCCCCAACCACTTCCCCCCACCCCACCGCTTGCCTCACCACTACTCACCCCCGGCGGGCCACATGTGGCCCCCGGGCCGCATGTTCTGCAGGCCTGTTCTAGATGTTTGCAAATTGATTGCTTGATTATTCATTCCATTATCTTTCCAGGCACTGAAATTAAGATAACTGGTCTGTGATTCTCCACGTTGTCCTTATTCCTCTTTTTATAGATTGATACTATATTTGCCCTCTTCCAGTCATCTGGAATCTCTTCCATCTACCATGAGTTTTCAAAGATAATCGCTAATGGCTCAGATATCTCCTCAGTCAGCTCCTTGAGTATTCTATGATGTATTTCATCAGGCTCTAGTGACTTGAATATATCTAACTTGTCTAAGAAATTTTTAACTTGTCTTTTCTCTATTTTAGCCTCAGAATCTACCTTATTTTCACTGGTATTCACTCTGTTTACTGATAGGAAATTAGTATTGAGTAAACAAACTAATAAACTGCAGTAGTTACCTATTTTTGCATCTGTATAATGGCTGTGATTTTAACTTCGTTTTTAGTGTACACATGTCATTGTGGATAATGTTGCTGTACTCAGCTCTTATCATCTGAAAACTATTGAGAAGTATCGACTCCCCGTTGTAAGTGCTGATTTTGTATGGAAATCAGTTGAAGAAGGAAGAGTTTTACAGATTGATGACTATGAGTCTAGTAAATCATTGGAAAGTAGTTCTGATCAAAAGCGAAGCCATTACGGTAAGTGTATTTAGTGAAGTTTTTTATGGGCCGGTTACTTTGGAGAGGAAGATTTAATTTAGAACTAATTTCAAATGGATTAGCAACAATGGCTGTTTGCAAAAAAAGTTATATAAATAGTAGCTGCAGAAAAGAAGCTGGGCATAATGGACTACACTATATAGGAGTCTTTCCCATTGATTTTAGTGGGCTTTGGATCAGGCTCTGAATCAGGAATATGGGTAAAATAATAAATCCAATCATGACAGTCTTTTTGAACCCACTGAAAAAATGTCACTTGTAGTTAGCTAGAAGCTTTAGTTTGATTCACCAGTATATAACAGGGTTAATAGAATGCTACAAAGAAGAGTGTTAGTTTCTGAGACAACAAACTCTGAGGAATTATGAAATCTAGAGAACAGGATGTAATAGTAGAAGTATGAAATTAATAGCAATGAGTATGGAAGAAGGGTTTGAACATATTGTAATTAAGATACACAGACTTCAATTTTACTCAGAAAGAAAAATACAAGCAATAAAGGTCCATAGTGACACTATAAGAGGCTACTCAAGATTTTGAAAATAGAGCAAATAATCTGTTTTAGGTTATTAGTCCCCTCATACATTGTCTTCATTTTTTTTTCAGACTGAGACTCACTCATTATGTCATGTCTTTTTTTTTTTTTTTAACACTTCTAAGTAAGTTTCATTTCTTTTTGCTTTTTGGTGATAGCAGTGACACCTAATGAAGTGTCATCTGTGAGTTTTGTGTGTTGTTCACCCCTCCATAAGTTTGTAGTAAAGATGTTGTTATACTTTTCTGAACCCCTTGTAATGCAGAATTTAATATCTCATGGATAAATTAATATTATGGATCAGTGTGGTCTTGAAAAATAAACACAGAGTTAGGAGCCCCTGAGTTCTAATCTCGGCTCTACCAGTGACTCATTATTGGACATTGGCCAAATAATTTTACCTCATTGCCTGAGTTTCTCTATTTGTAACCTGCTACTGTTTACCTTAGCTACCTGATAGGAGTATTGTGATGATTAATTTATTTAGCATCCATACAGTTATTTAAACATATAAAGCACTTTGAAAATGCTAAGGAGCATTATTGATTTTTGAGCTATTAATATGTTAAACATAAATAAATCAGGTAGAAGGAATTATGCCAAGTAACGTATTTTGATAACAGGTGAGAAAAATCACTCATCTTCTGAGCATGACATTAAGGAGAAAGAGGATGCCTCTGAGAAGAACGAAAACTATGTCTCTGATCCCACTCCCGTGGAAGTCAGTGAGAACTCCATTGGGCCCAATATGGAGAGCATCAGGTAATCCCTCTGCCCAGCATAAAAGAAAAAAAATGTATTTTGATATTAATTGTGAATGGAGGTCAGTTTATGAATTTGCCAGCATACCCGTAGGTTATTAAAGTTAAAATCTAACAAAGTACATTTACCAATATGCAATAGAATCCAATAGGATAAACCCTTTTAACTGAGTCCAGGGAACGTTAGCTTATTAGTTTAACACTAGGTTCTTTTCAGGTCAACTTTCAGCTGATTTGCTCACTTGCTTATTCTTAACCAACCAACAATTTATTCATTCACCAGAACCACTTTTACATAAATAATCAACAGTTCGCCACATAAATGTAGACACAGCCAAGAGTGTGTACTACAATACAATACGGTCTTAAAAGCAATTATCACAGACCAGAGTTGAGGCTCCGTAGTTATATCAGAGAACAATGCAAAATACCAAGATTTCTCATTACATTTACTTATGGATCAACAATTCTCAGTCTGTTAGTACCTAACACATTTATCACAAATACCTAACACATTTGTCTGTAAGGCATTTTAAAGAGTTTAGTTACTTCTCTTTGGCTAGATTGGTGCAAAAGAGACAAGTTTACAATATTAAAAGCAGTTGCTTAAAACAACTCCTTTCAATCTCTCTTATGCCAATTTGATTGGATTTTCAAAGGAGTTTAAATCTAAAATATGGTTACCTGAGGTATCACCAGGGAGCATAGTCTCAGCAAGGTAACCTACAGCTATTTATATTAAAGATTGTTTTTTCCCTTTCTAATCTTTGAAAAGATATCTCACCACTTTTAATCCTCCTCACCCTGGGAGGAGGAAGAGTCCTTTCCATATGTCTGGTCCAGGTATCAGTTGCACTTAGGATTCTGCAGCTTCTTGTGTTAGGTTCAGTCTACTCTCTTGAGCACATGGTGACCTAAATTTTAGGTACTTTAGCTTCAGGTCTCGTTGGAGGAGGCCACTCTCTGATTTTTGTTGGGCATGTGCCAAGTGGGTGCTGATTTCAGTTCTTAGGCCTATGCTACACTAGTGGGGGTTTCGAACTAAGGTACTCAACTTCAGCTATTCTGTTTGCATAGCTGAAGTTGAAGTACCTTAGTCTGACTTACCTAGCTGTCCCCATGGTGGCGGGTTGACCACGGCGGCTCCCCCATCGACTCCACTTACTCCTCTTGTGGAGTTGGAGTTCCGGAGTCAACGGGAGTGCTTTTGGGGATCGATTTATCGAATTAATCTTACACTTTTTCTTAATTTTTTTTTTCCTAGCTTTGTAATATCAGGAGTCAGGAGTGATAGAGATTTTCTTCCTGAATGTTGCTAGAGGCCCAGAGAACTGTATGAGCTTTCAGTTAAAGAGACAAGGATATTGAATTGTTCATAAATAGAACCTTTTCTTCCAAGCATATGCCAGGAGTTTGAGTTAAATAGATGTTACAAAACAGTCTGACTAAAGTCCATTCCCCTTCCATTTTGGCATATTTTAATCTCTTGTGACATCCTAATCTGCTAGTTCTCAAGCAGTCCAGAAAATCCTCCATCACAAACAGGCAATTCAAATTGGAGATTTCCCATTTAAAAAACCCCAAAGCATTTTTTATGAAAGAGAACTTCCAGGCCTTGTTTTTATACATCTTAAGAAACAAACAAACAAAATTTCCCCATTTTTGGGTCACCGTTGACTTGGACTTTCTTAGTTTTTGAATTGGTTAAATAGACATATATAACTCAATCCTGCATCTCTGGAACCTGCGAAACTTCCACTGCTCTCATTGGGAATTAAATAAGCAGAAGAGACTGTTCTTTTAATTGGGAATTAAATAGGCAGAAAAGACTGTTCCAGTCTGGTCTTTCTGCCACGGAATATTCAATTAATCTGATTTTCAGAAGTACTGAGCACCTGCAGCTACCATAAAGCCCCCAGCACAACCGAATAGAATGTGCATTGAAATTATTCTTATGCCAGTTGGGAACAGAGAGCTGCTTGTTACTGTAATTAAGGAGTGAATAAGTTGCATGAGGTGAAACAACTCAGACACTCACATTTTTAAAACTGATTAATAAAATGCATATTTCACTGACGTTAAAAGCCATCAGTGGTAGAATAGATGTTAATTATTTTCTAGGAATGAATCAGTTACAAATTATACTTATTTGCTTAAAATACTTGATGTTGAAGAGCCTGACATGAATATTAGGACATATATTTAGAGTGTAAGGACAAGGTGGGAATTAATCTCCCACAGATATTTAGGATTGCTAAAATGCAACTGAATGGGCAAAATCAGAGAAGGCCTTTAGCAAATTAGTGGGCCAGACAGGTAAATCACATTTGTTCATTTAGTTGCCCAATGTTTTTGCAAGATGAGTAAGGTTGAAAGCCAATCTCCATGTTCAGCTTCAGGTTGAACACACTGATCAGTCAAAGTATCTATGACCTCTTAGTGCAGGTCAGCAGCTGTGTGGCAGTGATTTTTACTTGTTCAGAATAAGTTTTTGGTTTTTCTGGGCTGTGGGAAAATACTCTTATATTGTATAAGTGTAGGCCCTGCACTTAGTCACTTAGTGTGGTGCTGCAACCTTGTAAAATTATTAATTTCAAAGATTTATTTTAAAATGTTTAAGAGAATGTCAATTATTCTGATTTCAGATTTTATACAGAAAATGATCAAGATATTCCTTATTTTCCACAAAATTTTGAAGTTGCAAAATATGATGCCCTTGAAAAAGTAAGCATCTTTAGTGACATCTCTTATGTTAGTAGAATGCAGTAGGATCAGTAAATGGCTTGCAGTTCTGTTTGCATTACTTTATTTTTTTGCTTTAATTTTACAAATTATTATGCCATCAGGGTCACAAAAACAAAGAACGTTAATGACAAATTTAAAACAGTGCATCTTTCAGCGCAGCCTAACTTTACTTGAAACAAAACTCTAATTTTTATCACTATAGCATCCCACAAGGTAACACAGTACAGTAATATGTATATTCTTCCAACAGTTTATAAAGTTAACAAAGGTTTTATATAAATAAAGTGAATGTCCTTTAAATACAGTAAATTTTCATTTCAAAATGGAGAAGACTTTCAGATCTCAAAATTAGATGAAATTGTATATGTCCAGCACAGTGAAGCTCTGATACTGACTGAAGCTTCTGGGTGTTGTGGTAATGAAAATAATAAATAATTGCTGTGCATTCCACTAATGCTTTCATAGGAGTAAATCATGATGGTTCATATACAATGAGGGGTGTGCAGAGAAGTATATGTTATGATGACAAACAGTTGAAGAAAACAGTAATGACAATATGAATGTTAATCTAGAACAGGTGCAGAGAAGGGCTACTAGGATGATCCAAGGAATGGAAAACCTGTCTTATGAGGGGAGACTCAGGGAGCTGGGCTTGTATAGCCTATCCTGGAGAAGGCTGAGGGGAGATATGATTACTCTCTATAAATATATCAGAGGGATAAATACCATGGAGGGAGAGGAATTATTTAAGCTCAGTACTAATGTGGCCACAAGAACAAAAGGATATAAACTGGCCCACAGGAAGTTTAGACTCGAAATTAGACGAAGGTTTCTAACCATCAGAGGAGTGAAATTCTGGAACAGCCTTTCAAGGGAAGCAGTGGGGGCAAAAGACCTATCTGGCTTCCAGACTAAGCTCGATAAGTTTATGGAGAAGATGGTGTGATGGGATAACATAATTTTGGCAATTGGTCTTTGACTATGGTAATAGATGGGCCTGGTGGTATATGATGGAAAGTTGGAGGGGATGGGATCTAAGCTACTACAGAGAATTCTTTCCTAGGTGTCTGGCTGGTGAGTCTTGCCCACATGCTCAGGGTTCAGCAGATCACCATATTTGGGGTCGGTAAGGAATTTTCCTCCAGGGCAGATTGGCAGAGGCCCTGGAGGTTTTTTGCCTTCCTCTGCAGCAGGGTGCATGGGTCACTTGGTGGAGGATTCTCTATACCTTGAAGTCCTTAAACCAAGATTTGAGGACTTCAGTAGCTCAGATATAGGTGAGAGGTATATTGCAGGAATGGGTGGGTAAAATTATGTGGCTTGTGCTGTGCAGGAGGTCAGACTAGATGACCATAATGGTCCCTTCTGACCCTCAAGTCTATGAGTCTATGAATGGGACATGTACTGAAATAAAAGAGTGCTTGTTTTTTTCAGATTAATATTGAGAAAGGCAAACAAGTTGTAGTTATTGAACTGCAGTGTTCCCAGGAATCGTGTGAGTTTCCCTTTCGAATATCTGCACACTTCAGCATGTCAGATGGATTCAAGGTATGAGCTGTTTTTTGTCATTATTACAAGTATATTTGTTAGTTTATTTCAATGTACTTAATAAATCCATCCCATAGTGCCAGATGCTTGACGTTCCTGTTTGCAATCAGTTTACTAAATATAAATAAAAGAAAAAGTAATTCTACTAGCTTTTGACTGACATAACTGTCTGAAGTAGGTTCCTGGACACGAGGCTAATTAATCTTTCCTGTAACTATTAAAGCCAATGTCAATGTAACACAAATTAGTTCAATTATTTGAATATAAACCAGGATGAATTTTGCCCATTGTGTCATGTCAAAGACCCTACTTGGAGCCAATTATTTGCCAGTCCTGTCACTTCAAAGTTGGTAAAAAGACTCTACCCAGCCATTACAGACATTGTGAGTAATGCAGCATGCTTGCCCTTCCTGGCCCTCTGGTTCTTCTCCAGCAATCCTAAAAGCATTGCCTCTTTGGGTATGTCTACACTGCAATAAAAGACCTGGGGCACAGTTGCAGCTGGCCTGGGTCAGCTGACTTGGACTCAGACTGTGGGGCTAAAAATTGCAGATTAGACATTCAGGCTTGGGCTGGAGCCTGGACTGTGAGACCCCTCAAGGGAGGGGACTCTCAGAGCCTGGGCTTCAGGCTGAGCTCAAACATCTATCCTGCTATTTTAACCCCACAGCCTGAGTCCCACTAGCTCAAGTCAGTTGACTTGGGCTCTGAGACTAGGTGCTGCAGGTGTTATATTGCAGTATAAACATACCTTGTGTGACGGTGGTTACATGGACAGGTGGTGCTGCCTTGTGGTTCTACCACTGGGTGCTAACTCTGCTCTATTTTCAGTGTCCCTCTCCAGCAGTTGTTCTAAGGCTAGGTGGTCCACCTTTTGGTAGGTGGCAACTAGGCCTTCCGGCTAGGTCACCAATTGCATTCACTTCCTTTCAGGGTAACAGAGTCCAACAAAATAGAAACAGTCCAATGCCTCCAGAAAAGGAAGGGTTTTCAGCCCAACTCCAGACTCCTGTGCGTGGCACTGTCTTGACTCAAGGCTTACAATATCTCTATACTCTCCTCTCCTTGGTTGCGGGGAGAGAAGGGGGTTTATGCCCCTCCGAACAAAGGGCAGTTGGTAGGGGAGCCAAGCCCTCACTCTCTACCAGGCTCTGACCTAAGACCCCTATGAGAGGCAGGGATAGCACATACCCATTTCAGGACTGCCTCCCTGAGCCACTTCCTACCACTTGCTTCCCCAGTCCAAGGTTTGGTCAAATGGCTCATTAAGTGATCCTCCGGAAGCTAGAGCAAAAAGTTCCCTACTCTTAGGGAATGCCTTTAGGGCCTGGGGTAACTGCTACTAGCAGAACTATTCTTGCAGCCAGGACTCCTGCTGCATTCTTACTTAGGAGCTCCCAAGGTAGGTGTCCCCCTGCTTCTTCTTCATACCTTGATCTTGACATAGAATCTTATACCTTTCCCAGTATTCTTAAAGAATTGCAGAAGAGATTTTTTTATTGGGCCCCATTTTCCTTGTATCCTTGATAGTTGTTTCAAGGAAAATTTTATTATTTTAAGGCCTCTGAGTTTTCTTTATAAACGCCTCCTTTCACTGGTACATTCTTTCTTTACAATCCCAAAGAATATGATCTGTCATTTCCTGGATCTGTTACACATAATTCATCATTATTCTTGTTATTACTGCTTAACCCACAATGCCCTGTTAGAATACTGAAAAGAACCATTGCGTTCATCCTTTCAGGGTCTTGGATAATATCAACATTGTCAACTGTTTGGCATACTACCTGGAATTTTCTCCCCTTCATTTAGTTTGCTGACATTTCTTCCTTAACTCATATTTCATTAAGTATTTAAATTTCAGTTTGCTTAAGGAGATTCCTTAGTCAATTTGTTCACAATTAATAGTCCTTTTGCCTTTTTGTCTTCCAGTCTTTTACCTGCTATCTCTACATGCACCAAAATCCATGCTATTACTATGGTTATATCCAATTGCACCAGTTTGGTTATTAACAGTATCATTTCTGATGTCAGACTTTCCATTGTAAATTGCCTGCTGTCCTGATAAGGAATCAGAGAAGATGGCCATGGCAGCTGATTAGACATCTAAAACACAGTTTAATACTAGCATATTCCCTTTTAGCTAAACCATAAAAACGAATACAAAGTTAGTTAGCATTAGAATTTCCTTGAGTCTGAGTGAGGATACGCAGAAAGCTATTCCCACTCTTCCTGTTCCTTTGTCTTTTGAGCCATCTGTATATATATGACCATAGTGTCCCCACGTATCACAAATATATTGATTTCATATATCTTGTATTTTTATCATTCTTCTCCTTTTATTTATTTCATTATATTATTTCATGCTTACCTCAGGGGGAAAGGTTTTCCAATGTTTTATTCTCTATCTCTGTCTGTAGATTTTGATCTCTTTTAGTCCTTTTTTTTTCATTAAGATCCTTTATCTACTTCTGTACCCTGTTTATATGGGGAACTTTGAATTTTTGCCCTACTTAGCCTCCACTTAATTCCAAATAATCATTATATTCACTGAGTGTTACCTAGTACTTTGGCCCAAAAGGCTAAGTCTAAGAACTTCATTCTAAGAGTGATAGGCACGTCACTGGCTGTTTTCTGTAGTGCACACAGAGGCGTAAGAATGAAGGCACCAGATGCAATATGCAATGGCTGTACTTGAATATAGTCTAGTTTTCTCAGATTTTTTTGTTCACTGCTGGCCTAAAGTCTTGGTATCCATATTCAATAAGTGGCCTAATTCCTGTTCTATATAGTATTACCACCTTTTTCTTATCCACTCCCCAGTATATTCCAGAGATACTTTTAAATAACTCAACTCTACATTTGTACTTTAATATTTTCAATATGGTCCATGAGAGGCGGTCACATAGCTATAACTTTATGTCTGTTTGGATTTTTCTTGTTGTGAACATCATTCCCTTAGTTTAGTCTATGGAGAATTTGAAAGCCCATCTGTTTTCCTATCCTGCACTTCCCTTAAGTGCATAATTGAAAGTGCTGCCAAAAAAACAAAGTTTCTGCTTTTGGTCCATATGACACAAAACATCAATGAATAATATGATCCCTATTCCTGTACTCATCTCCTTGGGGAGGTTATTTATCATGACGTTAAAGAGGGTTGGGCTAATTACACTCCCCTGTGGAGTTCTATTTGCAATTGTATATGTGTTGGAAAAAGCTTTCCCTATTCAGACTTGTTCATTTGCTGAAATCTCTTACACATATATACATTCTTCCTATAATACCCATGGAGCCTAGTTTATGAAGTAGTCGTACTCCCCATAACACATCACAGGCTTTTTCTATGTCGAAAAAGGTTATTTCCTCCTTCCAAATTGCCTGTTTCCCTTTTAAGATCCTCCTCCAACTGGAGCAAGCTCTGTATGTGCGGAGGGGTGGAGTCATCTGGGCCCAGAACTGCTCTTCAACCTCTTCTGTCCCAATGTAGGGTTTATACACCCCATCACACTCTGAAAACTTGTTATGCTAGAGCTCTAGATTAACCTTACGCACAAGTCTCTCAACTGGTAGTGTGACATGCCACAAAACTGGCATGCTTTTGTAAGTCTTCTTTTTCTTATGTATTTTGCTGATGTCATTCACAGAGTAAAAAACAGTTCATAGCAACTAAGACTTCTGAAGAAGTAAGAGAAAATTATGAGATTTATGTTGAAGATTTGAAGAACCAGGATTTTCTATTAAGAGAAATCTTTCCACCAGATGCAGACTATTTAGCCTCTATCAAATTACAAGAGGTTAGCATGACTTGTTTGTATTCTTCTGGTCTTAATGATTTATATTAGTTTCTGATTCTCTGAGGTTGAGGATTATGGTTTAGATTTAAGTAGCAGAATATAATAGGTAAGGGAAAATTGTATTTATGTGCTAATGTTTTGAAATATTTTTTAGGAATAATGAACTAACGGTTTACATTTATTTCACTCTACCATATGAAAAGCAAATTTAATGAATCACTCTGGAGGGAATTCCCAGTATCCTTATTCCACCACAGAATACTCCATCAAAGTCAGTAGGAGTTGTGCCCTAAAAAATGATGTCAGGATATTGTACAATTTGATGTTTTCAAATGCCAGAATTCTCATTCATTACTTATGTTCATCGCCTTGTTCCAATTTCCACTAAAGTCTGTAGGAAGGCTCCCATTGACAACAGTGAGTTGGATCCTGGCCCCAGGAGTATTTTTCAAACAGGTCTGATTGTCTATCTGCTATTGAAAATAGATATGGTGTTGTACAAAGATTTTCCCATGTACCTGGTTAGTGTAAGCAATCTACCCTCCCCTTTGCCCCAGATAAGTTAAACTATTTGTTGATACAAAACTGGCTTTGAGATTATATCACCTATATCCAGGAAATGTTAGAATCCCTTGTATTTTTTTCTCTGAGGCAATACAGCTGTTGTTACTAAAACTTCACTATCTTCCAACAGTTCTTTCCTATTCTAAGCATAGAGAAACATTGTGTTGTGTCTAATACTGCTGTGCAGTAACTGTTGGAAAACACTGACTTTATGGCAACCGCTGTAGCTCCAAAATAATGCAAAAAAAAACCCCAAAAGCAAATATTTTAATAATGTTCCTCAGTACACATTAGAAAATCTCTCCATACTTTCTTTAGTTGCTTTGGATGTATGGATTGCACTGGTTTTCATGGCCGTTCCTTTCTTCTCTAGCTTTACATCCTCAGTTTTTACCTGTATAAGAGGATTGTCTTTGTGATAGACTTATACAATTTTATGCAGCTTTTTGAACCAGGAGAAATAGTATGCACCCTAAATGAAGACAACATTCATTTTGAATCCATCCATCCTGAACTTACAGGAATCAGCTGCATGATAAAGAAAATAGTAGGGACATGCAGTTCATTCTAGCAAAGTTTATTGTTTGCAGTCCATTGTCCTATTCATTGCATAAGCAACAGATCCATCAATCAGCAGCTGATTGGCTCCTGCCCTCACTGAGATTGGGAAAGGTGTTGGAAGCAATTTTGGAGTAGTCTGTCACAAAGAATAATGGAGGAAAGGAAAGAGAGAGCAGGGAGCAATTCAGTTAGCTGAAGAGTGTGTGCAAGACAGAGATTCAGTATGAGGTTAGGGAATTGATTCGAAAAATTGTTCACAAGAGTTGTGGCTGTGGTGAAAGTGGTTTGGGGATGGTTTGAAGGGAAAGGAGGAAGAATTGCAGTGTAGTAGAGATTTTTCTGGAGTTTCTTCCAGCAGAGCTGGCAGAATATACTGCCTCATATGGAGCTTGTTTGCACTATATTTTAATAATAAATCCCATTCATTATTAGATACTCCACTCAACTTTCAAGCAAGAACGTGACCTCAGACTTTGCCATGCTCCCCATCCAGAAGACTTTTCGGAAGCAAGGCTCCCATTGAAGTCAATTGGTCTAAATAAGTCATAGTACATGTTAACGCATATTGTAGTGTATCGCTTATCAGAACAAGGAAATCAATGGGACTTTTACCAATGTGAGAGCTGGCAGAGCAAGTTCTGCATCTCTGTTTCTTTTATTAATTGATATTTGTTTACTGCAGCTACTTCTAGAAGAAGCCATAAATTCAAGCACTTTATCCCAAGAAATTAGTGCTTTTGTGGAACTGCTCTGGGCAGAAGCACTTGGTCATTTGGACCATTTACTACTTGAACCAGTAAACAACATCAGCCTAAATGACGTAAGTTAATTTTGCTTAGAAATGGTTACTCTCTAGGAACCAGAGTTCTCTAAGTATTAATGTAACTATTTATTTTGTTTCCGAGCAAGAGTATTTTGCCCTTTCCAACCTGGGATCAGAACTATACTAGGTACAGTTGTATTTAAACACATCTCTACAACTGTATTTTGTGTGTGTGTGTGTGTGTGTATCCCAGAAACTGTGATGAGTGCATTTTATAAATCAGTGAATATATAAATTACATAAATTTAGACATAGCGTTTGATGTGGAGATGTGGGAGCCTGTCTACTGCGATTTCCTATTCATTTCACATAAGTCAACAGGTATTTGGTAAATAACATTCAATCATTGCAATGTAGGTAAGATATGAACCACAGTTCTAGAAGTGAAAAGTTCTGTTTCCCAATGTGTCCCTCTGTAAGAATTAATTTGATAAAATTCATATATTCTGACTGGCTTCACTGCCAGAGTAGTTAATTTGTAACAGAAACATCCTGTGCAATTTCCTAAGAAATAGTCTTAAGTTTTTAAAATATAAGAATTTCAAAGCTGTGATTCAGTTAGCAATGTTGCCAAAGGGTCATTGTGAAGCAAGGACCAACCTTGGATCAATATTTATATAGAGTAGAACTTTGTTATGAAGTCCCTGACTTATGTCACCACTATACACTCCTGGATATTGCTTATGATTTGTGTAAATTATATTCCAGTTTGTCTCTTCCCTGCTGCTCTGTGATCATCAAACTATCACATGGCAGTCTACAGAAAGGATCAAATGGGAAAGTATTACAAGTAACAGCTATATTGAAATTCAGTACAGCTATGCGAGCAAATATATTTCCTGTTTTATTTCAAATTTGGACAGAATGTCAAATGGATAATGGCACTTCAGTGCAATCTTCAGACTCTTGCTGTAAATAGGTTTTGCTGTTTGCATTATGTACCTTTGGATAAACTAGTGATTTAGAAGTTTCATTAACATTTATTGTTATTGTCCTGTAATTTCCAAGCATAAACCTTCTGAGATTGTTTTCCATTATTAAATAAAGAGTTAGTCTGACCTTGTGAATTTACAAGAAACTAAGAGGCATTGCCAGTTAATCAAATTCATGGGTTTTTTAATTATATACTTGGGGTACATCCTGCTCTCCTTACTTCGTGAGTAGTCTTATTGAAATCAGCATGACTACTTGCGGAGTAGCTCATCATGAAGGTAGAATCAGGTCCTTGGCTTTGAATGCCGAACTCAGATACAAAAAGTCATTGTACTGATGTTGCAATAACAAAGAATTAAACAAAGAAGTATTATCTTAGTGTGGAAAGAAATTACCCTTTATTTCTATTATTTACCCTTTTCAGGCTTGTTGCACTGTTTTGTCAAGATTTCATATTTAATAATCTCTTCTCTTGAAGGTGAGCAAAGGGGAAGGTATTCTACTTCAAATAAAGAATGCAATGAATGAGGGAACAGCAGCAAAGGCCCTGAAAGCGATGATGAAGGAGTTCTATCAAATTATACGTCACAAAAGTGGAATAGACTATAATATTACCAAAAAACTGTTATCTAGCAAACAGGACCTCTGTCAGGTAATGCTTTCAGATTGCTAGTAAACACTGATGTGTCCTGTATAGTGTCATTTATAAATGCTGTCACACCAGTGAATAGGATTTTTTTAACTCTTGCAAGGGCTATTAAAACGCACTTCCACTTTGAATCCAAATAGCAGTGTGGGGTGGGGGTGGTTTACTAATGATGCAAAAGAGTTACATTTAAAATGTAGTCAATATAATTATCTTTGGCTATAGGAAAGTTTCTGATACCAGAAGTCCTGCTTTCAGCAGAGGGTTGGACTAGATGATCTCCTGAGGTCCCTTCCAACCCTGATATTCTATGATTCTAAGTCTCACATCCCATAAATCTTGCCCATGACTGATGATGTGGCCACAATATAATGTGTTTATAGTTTAATGTTGTATAATTAGTTTGTGGACAGGGTAGGTGCCCCATCATGATATGTAGTTACACAGATCATCCCTATATGATCACAATGGTCCCTTCTGACCTTGGAATCTATGAATATGTATTAATAAAAGTAGTGTGTGCACCACTTCTCCAGGCACAAGCTGGTGCTGAGTTGCTTGGCCTCCCTACCCTGGCTCCGTCCTCAGAGCAGAACAACACCCTGCTAAGATTTGGGAATTGGATTGATCCGAGTCTTGTGATAACATGATCTCAATCCCTCACATTTCCCCCTCTCCTGGGCTGTGAAGCCCAGCTTTGTGCATTGCTTTTTTGTGCCATTGCCCTCCTGGTTGCCCAGTGGTACTGCTGACAACACAAGACGGCTGCTGAGTGGCAGGCAGGGAGTGGGGACGGACCCAGAAGCAAAGTCAAAATGGCAGCCAACCAACAGAAAGTACTGGCTTGCTGCGCTGTTGTGAGATGGCCCAGTCCAAGTCTTGGTTTAGAATTTTATGAAAGCAGTTAACTGTATCTGCCACGTTTTGTTTACTTAAGGTGCCATACGTCGTCTCACTCTTGCTATACATGCTAACGGATAAGTTGAAATAGTCTCTGCTTTTGTCTTCAGTTCCAGTGTTATTTCAGTGTAATTTGTGTGAATGATTTTATTTTACTATAATTTCCTCTCTTTCTTTATTCTGTGTTTTGGTTATTTTCTATATTAAATGTAACAAGTATAAAATTACCTCCCCAAAAATGTAGAGAATTAGAACACTGTTCACTAGTCGTTACAATGTATTATCCACATATCAATTCTAATATATATCTTTATATTTTAGCTAATCAGAGACATGCATAATGTTTGTGAAACAAGTATGTCAAGTCGTAACCCACCATCTCTTGCTAAATACCGGGCTTTAAGGTGCAAGATACAAGCTATCAATCCAAACAGTGAAGAATTTCTCAATGTTAAACGGCAGGTGTCGAAAAATAATCACAGGTGGGTGTTTAATAGTGATAAGAGGACCTCTAGTATTATAAGAATAATGCATAAAATACATGTAATGAGGGGTGACCCACAGCAGTGAGATCTTTGGCTTCTGGAACACTCCACTCCACTCCAAAGCCAGCAGGATTGTGGAGGAGGCAGGGCTGGCCTTTACAAAAGTAAAGTAAGCTGGCATAGCATGCCAGGTGTTTGTCCTATTCCTCCTCCATCTCTGAGACCAAAGGAAGAGGGAAGAACTTGCTCCCATACCTTCCCTAGGACCAGAACCAGATGGGAAGAAATTCATGCCCAGTCATCAACTCTAGCAGCTTGGGGCTGTGTCCTTGCTTGGGGACCTGCAGTTTGTACAGCCAGCATGATGATAGGTCATTGGTAGCTCACTCCCAACTCTAAAAACAGCTAGATCTTGGCCCCAGTTGTTCTTGCTGCCCATCTTTGCTTTGATCAGCTGCATAAGATATATCTTCTTTTACTATGATGTACATTTGGATTGAATAGAAACAAATTCATTATGACAATATCTGATGAGACTGATGAAACGGCTCTAGTTTTTGTTTCCTTTTTCAAGGCCTCAATAATTTTGAAAAACACATTATCTTCCGTTTTGAAAGGAGCTATTTTTAAATTTATTTTAATTAGGTTTTATAGCTTCTGGATTTGTTTCTGAATTTCAGTGTTTATTTTCAGGCATTTTAATGCTGATCTTTTTTTAAGCGTAAAAATTTTTTCAGTTGATTTAATTTTCCTTGTGTTATTTAAAAAACCTGGCCCCCCTCGTTTAAGGATCTCCTTTGCCCCTTTCAAATAATTCTCATTCATATAAAAAAAATTAAATGTTCTTTGGTATATACTTTCAAAAAGTTTATTCTCTACTGTATATTTCATTTGGATTTTATTTAATTGTATTGGTTGGGGTTATATGGGACACCCTATCTTGTAATTAGCCAATAAAATTAAACATAGAAAAATGAATAAATTCATAGAAATAAGGTTAGAGAGAGTATGTGATGTTCGTTTTTGGGACCCTGCATTTGATTTTTTGTAAAAGATACAGAATCAAACTGCTGTAGAAATAGATGTTGAAGGAGCAGGCTTAAAAGGTCTTCTAAAAAAGAAGCTTCATATAGTAGCTCCATAAGTAGGGGCATCAGAAAATATTTTTAATCCTCAAAAAGCCCACCTTGGGTATAGTTTTCAGAAGTGCCTAAGTCCTGTTTACAAAAGTGACATACGTACTTAGGAGATGATAGCCTTGTCTACACTGCAAATGGCTTGCTGGTATACTGGCAACATACGCTGCATCCACACTAAGGGCTCTGACAAAAGGAGTTTTTCTGCCCATTTAGAAATACCAAGTCCCTGAACCACATAAGCTACTCTGACAGAAGCACTCATCTGTCACCAGAGCTGCATCTAAATGGGGGGTTCTGCCACATAGCTATGTTGGCTGGATGGGATGGGCTTTTTACACCCCTGACTGACAGCTTTGCCAACAAAACTTTGTGGCGAACTTTGTGGCCTCATTCTCTTTGAAAGTCATTGGGACTTAGGAGCCTATGATCACGACCTGGGCTACACTACAAAATTAGATCAACATAAGCCGCCTTGCATCAACTTAGTTGTACATGTGTCCATACTTACATTTGTCTCCCGTTGACGTAAGTGTCCAGTTACAGGGATGCAGTAACACTACTTCCTTGAATGATGTTGAGCCGTAGTTGACATACTGAGTTCAATGCAGCATGAGTATTGACACTGTGTGACTTATGTTGACCCTAGCAGTTTTCCAGCAGCTGTCCCGCAATACCTAACACTGATCGCTCTGGTCAGTTTTGAACTCCACTGCCCAGGGGTCTCAGAGACCAGAAGCCACTACTGCTCCTTTAAAACCCCTGCATATTTTTAAAAGTCTTTTCCTGGTTGCTTAGCCTGTTGTAAGCAACTGACCATGCTGGCTCCACTCACTAGATTTGCTATTGCTTGGAACAGATAATAGGTATTGGATCTCCTGAGCCTGTGGGAAGAAGAGACTGTGCAGACACAGCTTTGGAGCAGTCATAGAAACATGGATATCTGCCAAAAGATTGCATAGGGGATGCAGGCAAAGGGGTGCGGTAGGAATCACAGCAGTGCCAGGTGGAAAACGAAGGATCTACATCAGGCATACTAGAGCCAGGAAAGCCAAAAGTCAATCCAGGGCCTAGCTAGAGACCTGCTGCTTTTACACTGAACTGAATGTCACTTTTGAAAATGGTGCGAAGGCTTGACTTAACCTCCGGTGGAGATGCAGCAAGTCTCATGGAAAAATGCTTCTGTTGTCCTAGCTACTGTCACTCAGGGAGATGCAGTTCCTACAGCAGTGAAAAAATAGCTCCTGTTGCTATAATCTGCATCTGCACTATGGGGTTACAGCAGCATATGCTGTACTGCTGTAGCACCACTTGTGTAGACATGGCCGTAAGAGCCAACTCACTTTTGAAAAACGTACCCCTTATCTTAACTCTGAAAATGGCCTCCTGTTGGAGGTAGAGCCTGGGAGTGCACCAATAAACAGCATGCTGGAGCATTACATGAAGCAGAATCCACTGATCTCCACCAAGTCTGGACTTCCCAGGATCTGAAAAGATACCAAAGAAGGCAAATTTTTAAAAAAACTTTGCTAAATTCCTCTCTGCTTGTGCTGTTGAGGGATTCAACATGTATTCCTACTACTCTGAATTTGTTGTTGAAATATCTTTAAGAGAGGATCCCATCAAGATTGTTTTGTAATTGAATATGTATTTTGTATGTAGCTGAGCTTGTGGCAGGATTGTTTGGGACTGAGCTTGTAGGCCCAGACCCTCAGGTGCCTAAATATCTTTAACTCCCATTGATTCATAGAGTTGGGCACCTAAAAACCTTTTCAGCCTTAGTCAGTATACTACAACTTCCAGCAGTCCTTTCTACAGCCTCAATAGACAAGTGTCAGTGGCTGCTTGGAGTTGTAGTGTAATGCAGCTACAATCTGTGCAGACCACAAGCTAGGAGCTCTTCCTATTAGGTCACCCAGACTGTTGACTCCAAAAGCACAGTGAATGAATAGGCCTGATAGGTGGAAACTTCAAAATCTGTTTTTGTTAAAATTTTGGAAAACTAACATTCAAATTTTTTCACAGTTCTGCCATAGCTTGAACTCTGTGAAACATAAATACATTATATAGAAAAAAGAGGAAACTTACTATGAGATTACAAGAATCAGAGGGGTAGCCGTGTTAGTCTGGAATTGCAGAAGTGACAAAGAGTCCTGTGGCACCTTAAAGACTAACT
>ML677348.1:4879564-5071084 GCA_007922305.1 Dermatemys mawii
CAAGCCCAAGAAAGAAAACAACAGAACACCACTGGCCATCACCTACAGTCCTCAGTTAAAGCCTCTCCAACGCATCATCAGTGATCTACAACCCATCCTGGACAACAACCCCTCACTTTCACAGGCCTTGGGAGGCAGGCCAGTCCTGGCCTACAGACAACCTGCTAACCTCAAGCATATTCTCACCAGCAACAGCACACCGCGCCGTAACAACTCTAACTCAGGAACCAATCCATGCAATAAACCTCGATGCCAACTCTGCCCACACATCTACACCAGCAACACCATCACAGGACCAAACCAGATCAGCCACACCATCACTGGTTCATTCACCTGCACATCTACCAATGTAATATACGCCATTATGTGCCAGCAATGTCCCTCTGCTATGTACATCGGCCAAACTGGACAGTCCCTACGAAAAAGGATAAATGGACACAAATCAGATATCAGGAATGGCAATATTCAAAAACCTGTAGGAGAGCACTTCAACCTCACCGGACACACCATAGAAGATTTAAAGGTCAGCATTTTGCAGCAAAAAAACTTCAAGTCCAGACTGCAAAGAGAGACTGCAGAGCTGCAATTCATTTGCAAATTTGACACTATCAATTTGGGACTGAATAGAGATTTTGAATGGCTAGCTAACTACAAAAGCAGCTTTTCTTCTCTCGCTATTCACACCTCCAGTTCAGCTGCTAGAGGAACACCTCACCCTCCCTGATTAGAGATAACAAGCTGGTTCAGCCTGATTGGACTAACCTTGTTATCTCCCACCTGGTTCTTGCCTACCTATTTATACCTGCCCCTGGATACTTCCACTGCATGCATCCGACGAAGTGGGTATTAGCCCACGAAAGCTCATGCTCTGAAAAAATTTCAGTTAGTCTTTAAGGTGCCACAGGACTCTCTGTCACTTATGAGATTACAGACAATCACAGATTAGGTAGCTGCTCTAGAATTACAATTTGTATTCCTGTTTGCCTTTAATATTTAAATATTTCTAGTGCATTTTCAGTAAATGCTTCTTTGTACTGTGTCTGGTTCCTGTAATTATGAAAGAAAAATAATTGAAGAGTAGTCATTTTTTTGAGGTGCATGTTAGTTCTTCACCTATTAGCCATTAATTGAATTTGAATACACTTTCTAACTCACATGACCTCAAAGCTCATTTTCAATTTCTTGTAGTGACTGGCCAGTGAAAGTTCTACAGATATACAGAGTTGGCAGAATAAGTGAAACAGTAGAGTTTCTGAGCAGTCTTGGGAATGTTCAATCCTTATTCCACGCATCATCTGTGCGCAACTTTGTTGGAATTCTCTCCCGGTAAGAACTTGTAAGAACAGTGTTCTCTCTTTTTGCCACAATGTCATGCTAGAAGCTCATGTTGAGTTTCTTACCCACTGTGACCTCAAAACCTTTTTCAGAGTCACAGCTTTGAGGATACCAGCTCCCATTCAGTAGATCAGGGGTCAGCAACCTAGGGCATGCATGCCAAAGGTGGCACGTGAGCCGATTTCTGCTGGCACTCAGTGGAGGGCTCAGCCCGCTGCCGCTCTGGGGTTCCGGCTGCTGGCCCCTTGCCAGCCAGGTCCCGCCACCTGCCCCACTCAGCGCCTGCTGCTAGGGAACCCAGGCTGGCAGCAGGCTGAGACCCTGGCTGGCAGGAGCCTGTGGCGGAAACCCCAGAGCGGGGGCGGACTGACCCTCTCAGCCCCTCCCCTTCTACCCAAAGCCGAACTCCTTCCAGACTGTCACACGAAGCCTTAAATTTGACTGAATAAATGAAGACTCAGCACACCACTTCTGAAAGATTTCCAACCACTGCTGTAGATATTGCCTGTGATTCTTATTCTTAGATGTATGACCTTGCATTTGGCTGTATTTAAATATATTTTGTTTGAATGCATCTGGCCTACCAATTGATCCAGATCACTCTGTATGATTGTCCTCACCTTGTCCTCATCCTTATTTACTATTCTGCCAACCTTTGTGTCATCCTCAAATGTGATCAGCAGTGATTGTCTATTTATTGCCAAATCACTGATTTAAAATATTGAACAGCATCAGGCCTAGCACCAATCTATGAAGAACCCAACCAGAAACATCCCCATTTGATGATGATTCCCCATTGACAACTGCTTTTTGAGTTCTGTCAGTTAGTTCTTAATCTGTTTAATATGTGCTTTATGTGTATTATATTGTGCTAATTTTTTCATAAGAATGTCATGCATAATAAATCAATACCTTACAAAAGTCTAAGTGCCTTACAAAAGTCTAAGTACATTACATCTATGCAGTTATCAATACCAACCACATTTGTAATCTCATCAAAAGTTTAAATCTGGTTTGTTTGACAAGACCTACTTTCCATAAAAGAAGACGAAAGTTAAGGATCAAAATGTCTTTCACTCCTGAACACTCTACCATTTATGCCTACCCTTGTTTTGCTCATATAATGCATGTGTCTGTGATAAGTATATGGTGTTCCACATAGTATAGGTTATAGAAAAGTAGCACTATTTTATATAACCAGACAAATATTAAGCGCTAGTTTCATGTTAATGTGGATGTTTGCCAGTGATCACTACTTTGTTTTCGCTTTGTAACATGCAATTCTTATGTGCTAAAGCTAGAAAAATAAGGAATATTTACTGTAATATTCTCTAGATGAACCGTACCTATGGATTTCCCCTATTGTGACTAATTCAGTAATGTCTCTGTTTTACTGAACATTTTCCAGAACTCCCTTTCCATGATTTCTGTAAACTGTGTTTTGTCTGGTTCATCAGTGGCACCCTATTTTCTCAGTATGTATTAATCATTGGACTGTATATCAGGATCCTTCTACCTTCATTAATTGGGATGCTGTTTCTTTTCTAGGGGACTCCTTTTGCCAAAGATAGTGGTTGAAGATCATGGCATAGAAAGAACTGATATTGGGAACCTAGGGAGTGGCATTTATTTCAGTGATTCTATCAGGTTTGCTATACTTAGTTATAATACTGTGTTCTTTTGACTCTTAAAGACATTTAAGTTTCTTTTTGCAATGTTTTAGAGCAGGGGTGAGCAAACTACAGCCCGTGGACTGGATCTGGCCTGCCAGCCATTTTAATCCAGCCCTCGAGCTCCTGTTGGGGAGCAGGGTCTGGGGCTTGCCCTGCTCTGGTGCTCCAGCTGGGGAGCAGGGTCGGGGATCGCTTCACGCAGCTCCTGGAAGCTTCACAGTGGCATGGCCCCCTTCTGGCTCATACGTGTAGGGGCTGCCAGGGGGTTCAAATCTCCATGCTGTCCTTGCCCCAAACACTGGCCCCACCACTCCCATTGGCCAAGAATCACAGCCAGTGGGAGCTGTAGGGGCGGTACCTGCAGATGGGGCAGCATGCAGAGCCACCTGGCTGCACCTCTATGTAGGAGCTGGAGAAGGGACATGCTGCTGCTTCTGGGAGTCGCTTGAGGTAACTGTCATCCAGACCCTGTACCCCAGAGTCTCTCCCTGCGCCCCAAACTCCTGCCTCAGCCCTGATCTCCCTCCCATCCTCTGACCCCCTCAGTCCCAGCCCAGAGCACCCTCCATTACCTCAAACCCCTCATCTCCAGCCCCACCCTAGAGCCCACACCCCCAATCAGAGCCCTCACTCCCTCCCGCACACCAAGCCCAATTTCGTGAGCATTCATGGCCCACTGTACAATTTCTGTTCCTAGATTTGGCCCTTGGGCCAAAAAGTTTGCACACCCCTGTTTTAGAGGAATTTTAAGATCATTTTAATGTTGAAAGTTATTCCTTTCCATTTTCCTACTTTCTAATCTATTGAAACTTAAAATAGCAATGCACGTTAATGTAAACTGTATGTGTCTGTGTGTGTGTGTGATTTTTCTTCAACTATAGTACCAGCATTAAGTATTCTTCACCAAGTGAAATGGATGGAACTCGACTGTTGGCTGTTTGTAATGTGGCACTTGGAACCTGCCTAGACTTGTATAAAAAAGATTTGTCATTAACTAATGCGCCATCAGGATATGACAGCGTGCGCGGTGTCCGTAAAACAGCAAACATCTATTCAGATTTTGAGGTACTGAAATTGGATGCAACCAAAATAAGGCACTGAGGTTGTTTAAAACTCTTTGATTTATTGTGCCAGTGTTAGATAACAGGACCGAGGGAGACTGAGCACCTAGGTTCTATTCCCAGTTCTGCCACTGAATTGCTGTGTGACAATGGGCAAGTCACTATCACTTTTACCTCCATTTCCCCATCTGTAAAGTGCATATAGTACCTGCATCAAAGGATCTTTAAACATTTGTATTGAGCTTTTGGGACTGTGGCATGAAGGACACTATTTAAATGAAAAGTATGAATATTATTTTATATTACAGTGGAATTCTCCTGTAAATAGCTGAGAGATTTTATATTGATCTTGGTTCTAACAAAGTGGGGAGGAATGCTGAATTACTTTGCAACATTTCAGTAGACTTTCATGTCACATAAACCACAGACACAATAGGATTTGGAACCATGGAAGGGTCATCTAGGATTTTTTTTTGGTGGATGTTGAACATCGTTAGGCTATGTCTGTACTAGATGAAAACCATATTCCATCAGGGTTGCAAGAGTGAATCACAACTTCTTTTCCTAGTGTAGACACATCCCGTTAGTAAAGTATTGCTTTACTTAATGTAAATTTTCATTCCACTATAAACTATTTGTATTGTGCTAGTTCCCTTGAAATATACCAATTCTTGTCTAATCAGATAGGTGCTAAATGCTACATTTCAATTAAATTTCCCCTGCATCCTATAATAATCACTTTCACGTAGTAGAGAGAGAGGGCACGGAGGATCCTAGCTCCCAGTCTTGCTACAGTAGCTCCAGCAAGAAGTAAAGAGGAGCCGAGTGGTCTTGCTAAAGTTGTTCTGCACTGAGGTAGAGAGGTTGCCAAGTATGCGTTTTTTGCCACCCACTGGACTATTTATAACTGACAGCGGCAGGGATTTTTTAGCATTTGCGGGTAGCAGTGTTTTGGTCTATTTTGCTATCCTATTGCCGCTGGCCATGCAGCTCTGGAGTTGGAAGGGAGACTCCTGATCTGCCTCACCCCCTGCCCTGCTGAGATGTCCCGCACTGCTGTCAGGGTCTCATGTCTCAGCCCCCTCCCACATGTGGCTTACGTTTACAGCATGCATGGAAGATGCTGTTGCGCCTTGGTCCCAGAACTTTCTACTGCTCTCCTTCCCCATACCTCCTGGTGATCACTGTGACCCCTCGCATTAAGACATTATTTAGAGGCATGCTTACTCACAGAAACTTTTTTGTGCATGGTGTCACAGCTCAGGGCGTCTGCACCTGAATTTCCCCTCAGAGGTTCAGCAAGGGCACTTGACACTCAGGCTTCCAGCTCTTGCCACTCTTCGGTGGAGACATGTATTTCCTGGCTGGACAGTTCCCTGACCTCTGTGTAATTCGCAGCACAGTCAGTCTGCCTAGACAGACCGTCTTGCTTTTTCTTCAGAGATGGATGATAGTTAAGGTTAAGATTTTGTCATGGTTATTTTTAGTAAAAGTCACGCACAGGTCGCGGGCAATAAACAAAAATGCACTGGAACTGTGGCCTGTCCATGACTTTTACTAAATATAACAGGGTAGAGAGGGCTGAGTGGTGGGGAAGGAATGACAGCAGGAGCCCCATGGGGGGACTGACAGTCCCACTTCTGTGGGAGAGAGGGGCAGAGCCCCAGCTTCAGCCCCTGCTGCAGCCATGGGGAGGAGTGCACAGTCCTGACTTCAGCTCTGGCCAAAGCCGCAGGGAAGGGGCACACCGCGGCAGCTCAGGCTCCAGCCCCAGCCAAGCTCTGGCCCCGGCTGAAGCTGTAGGGAGGGGAGATGCACTGCCCTGGCTCCTGCCACAGCTGTGAGGGGGCACACAGACCCAGTGCCAGGGGTTGGGGAGGAACAGCCCTGGCTCCAACCTCACCACTAACAGCTGAAGCTGAAGTCATGGAGGTCTGATAAAGTCGTGGAATCCATGACCTCCATGACTAAATTATATCCTTAGTAATGATGTTACAGCTACAGGTATAACTTACCACACATTTATTTCCAACCAAGCCTACTTTATTCTTAAGGATAAAATATTTTGGAGAAAACATATTTAAAACAATAAAAGAAACTACGTGCATGCTAATAAGCTTACCAGGCGTTACGCCATCCAAGGTTGGGGGTTTTTTATGGTCACAAATTCATCAGTTTTAGTTCAGAACAAGCACACAGTCTTTTGAGGTCTCACAAGGTTAAATTCTTCCACTGTTCCCAGGAGGATTGGTGAATTCTATGGAATGGGGTCTTGCCTGTTTGGTGTATCAGGAAGAAGGCCCCGAGTCATTTTAAACTTAGGCTTTATATCCAAAAGTCTTTTCTTTGTGGGTCTCAGGAGAATCCAGTTTGGACTAGTGTATGCATATGTCTCCAGGGGAACTTCAAAGGCTGATAACTGAGGAAGTTCAGTAGCGTTCTCCTTCTGTTAGAGAAGATACATACAATGCCACAACACTACATACACAATTGCATTTTAATATAAGGTACCCCACTGATACTTCAATAAGGTTTAATTTAATTCTGTAAAACTTATTTTAATTCCATAAGTTTTGTTCAGGATATTGTCAGTTTGTCACATGTGGAATATAGAAAACAGCAATGAAAGAGGGTTCCAATGTCTTATTAATGTATAAAATAAATATAATCCCTGCTCCAAATTGTTTAAACTGTAAAGGTAGGAATAGGTGCAATACTGTGCAAATAAGCACAGTTGCTGTCTAGGCAGCCAGAGAAGGAAAAGTGATAATTATACTTAGAATTATTTTGAGGAACAATTGTGTTTTAAGGAATTTTTTTGAGGGGCACCTAGATAACTTAATTGTGAGGCCTTCTTCCAAGTCGAGGATGGTATGAAAGAAGGCATAAATTTGTGTGTGAGCAAAGGAGACAAAAGGAGCAGTCAGTAGTTAAGTTTAGGCTGCGTCAGAAGTTAGGAGGAGGTATAAGATGAGAAGAGGACAGAGGTGGAGTTCTTTGAAGAGTGAAAAGCATTAGTATTAAAACCATACAGATTTACATTGCATATCCCAGTTGAGATGTTTCTTTAATCAGCTCTTAAATTGGTTTACAGTCCTTGCAGGAATACCTGTACTTTTATAATATTTGTAAAATAATTCTCTTTGCTTGCAATAGGATGATGAATTTGTTGTATACAAAACCTCTCAGGTTAAAATGAGATACATTGTTAAATTTTGCCTTGCTGGAGACCAAGTAAAGCAGTTTCAGCCTGGAATTGAGACAGAATTAGCGCAAGATCGGCCAGCGACCTCACATTGTCATTTACAACCCGAAGGTGAACAATATTTCTTGTTTGTAACTGTATTTACATCATGAATGCTCTAGCTATTAATCAGTAACTCTTGAATAAAACTGATCAAATATATTTTAAGTATAATTAATAAAATCTTTTGGATTGATTTGCAGCTGTCACCACACATTCTTGACTAACATTGGAAGCATCTGTTTAACAGATTTCCTCTGGGAGTAAATATTGAGGCTGGTTTTCTCCTCCTGTCAAAGTGCCTTTCAAGAGGCCAGCAGGAAGTACTCTTGCATAAGTCATCAGATGCTCTTTAAAGAATTCACATTTTACTCCCTATGGGCTAAACAAAGGTCTCATGAAAGACCTGTCATCAACTCATGATTCCTCAAACAGCCTTTATCGCAGCAATAGAACAATTCCATTGTGGGAATTCATAACGGACACTAAGTATTATTTTTAATCCATGTATGCTGAATTATAGTTGTAAACATGGGCCAAATAGCCATTGATGTGTGGGATTGGCTATTACACCACCACCACCCATAAACCCAAACACTAACCTTTCTTCAATTTTTATATTTAGACTATGCATTACCAAGTGTAAATCTTTTAAACCATGTAAAAACTGGTCTTCAGGACACATCTGGAAACCCAGTTCCTCTTGAAGATATTCATATCAAGGGAAGGATAATAGACTTCATAGCACAGGTACAGTGCACTGTTTATTTTTAGCTCAACTTTTCAGCAACTGACTACTGAGAATTAATTCAAATTGTTGTGTACTGTTGAGTCACTTTTAGAAAAATAGAGAACTCATTCTCTAAATGAAGGTCGGTCTCTTGCAGGTCCTGACATTAATTCAAAGTATTTTAAATTTTTAAAGGTAAGCAGACAAATTGTTTTTGTAAGTTCTTTGGGCAAGTGAATCAAAATCAGTGAATTTGTATAATTCCATATTTCAAAATAATTTTTCTCCCTGTGTATGGTTAAATCATTGCTAGGAAGAAAGTTGCTGCAGTGGAATACGCTTTTTTTTTTTTAAGGGGCTTTCTTGTCTGCCTATTTGATAACTAGGATTGGTGAGTTGATCTTACCAAAATAATGAAAGGCCCACCCCCGTGGGTGAGGGAGGGACCCCAAACCAGAAATCAACAGATTACATGGGACAAAAACTGGAAAAAAAGGAATGGAGGTCCAGGATCAAAACAAGGGATCCAGGGGGGTACACTCAGCGGAGAAGACCATGTCCACTGCTCCGAGGAGTCTAAGAAGTCAGTGGACACTGTCCAGAGGAACTCTGCCCAGAGACATGAACAGACAAGGGACTGGAAAAAAGCCCCATATTCACAGAGATTTCCTCATCCAGCTTCCTCCTCAGGACTGATAAATGGCCATCTTGGATGTGCCAGGCAGTGGTTAATGAAAAGGTCTCAGGAATTTGTGGGGACATAACAAGGAGTGCAGAGAGGAACAGGTGTGGACAGAAATTCAGCTGGAACTGCTGGCACTGAAGATTGAATTTCTCTATTTACAGAACAGATATTGTTCCTGGAGAGACAGCACAGGTGTGTTAAGTAGCCATGTCAGTAAAGTTTATCCTGGTTGAACTATATGCCTTCCTGCCTACTCAGTCCTTTAGTCACCCTTGAGGCTACCAGCACATTTGCAGTGGTGGTTTATGTGGTGTGTACCCCTATCATGTAGACACTAGATTGGCAATATTTGTAATGTTCATATTTTCTTATAGCAGTCAGATGGAAATTATTTTTATTTACTCTTCACTTGGAGGAGATTTGAATTGGTGACTTAGAGATGAAAGACTCCATATTCCATTATCAGTTTCCTGAACCGTCCATTCCCCCAAGAACCAGTAGATTTGCTATAATCACTATATGTATGTGTATTTGAGATATCCATGTACAAATAGGTCTTCAGAAAGATAAACCAAGTTGCAGTCCACCTCATAGCAACATTTTGTAGTGTGAAACATAATACTACATTTATGTTGTTAAATTTAAAATAGTGAATTTAAACCAAAACCACTTATGCAGAATGACCTATGGGAAGATATACTCACTACCTGTTTTTTTTTATCATGATTTTTTTCGCTTAATAGGATTATAAAAGAGATCCATGTCTCTGTTTCAGATAGTAGTGTTTCAGACATACACCAATCAGAATGATAATTCCATTGAGGCAAAATATGTCTTTCCTTTGGATGACACAGCGGCTGTATGTGGATTTGAAGCTTTCATCAATGGGAAACATATTGTTGGAAAGGTAAGATAATTTAATATTTCATTCATCTATAGTGCTTTCAACCCAAAAATTTTAAAGTATTAATGAGCAAAGACCCACAGCATTAGTGTTAATAATACTCACTCTGATTTTATACCATTGTCAATTAACTAGATTTCAAGTTGATGGTGTCCCACTAAATGACTCTTGTTTAACTGAGACAAAGTAGTTAACTGTGTTCCATATAAAAATAATTAGTTTACTGATTTTGGAGCAATCTTTTGTAGGTTAAAGAAAAGGAACAAGCACATAAGGAATATAGAGAAGCAATCAGTCGAGGTGATGGAGCTTACTTGATGGACCAGGATGCCCCTGTATGTTGAACGTTATGTTTACTCTGCATTTTAGCAACCCCAGATTGGTCACATTGTATGTTAGTTGCTGAAGTCAGCTACCAAACAGAGCAAGTTTATGACATTGATCCCCAACCCCACAGATGCACATGTACTTCACTTTATACATGTGAATAGTCCCATTGGAATTGTGTCTTTAATGGACAGGATTTTTTGTTTTCATAGAATGTGAGAGTTGTAAGGGATCTCAGGAGATCATCTAGTCTAACCCCTGCTCAAAGCAGGACCAATCCCATTTTTGCCCCATATCCCTAAATGGCCCCCTCAAGGATTGAACTTACAACCCTGGGTTTAGTAGGCCAATGCTCAAACTGCTGACCTATCTCCTCCTCCTTTTCAAATGGTGGAAATTATTTAGGCTGCCTATTTGATCATTTCAGGAAACTAGTAAAAAATATCCACTGTACCTCCTACAAAAACTAGATTTTGCCAACTCTCCGTAAAATGCTCTCTTAAAAAACAATTTGAACTCTCTGTAAAATATTGATTTATGCATAGTTACTACGGATGAGTTTTGTCCAGCCAGGAATTTTTAGAAAATTGGTAAAATAACATAACTTCTTGCCCTTATCACCATAATTATGTTTTTTTAAGCTGCTTCTCTGAAGCAATATAGAAAACTAGCATTTTTTTCTGTACGTGACAAAACAAATGATTGATTGTTTTGGAAAATATATAGTTTAAATATGAAAATTAAAGCAAGCATCTCTTTTCTAGGATGTTTTTACTGTAAGTGTTGGAAACTTACCGCCTAAAACTACAGTTCTTATCAAACTCACCTACATCACTGAACTTAGTTTTCAGAATGGCTGTATTACTTTTCAAATGCCTGCTGCTGTGGCTCCTTGGCAACAAGACAAAGCCTTAAATGAAAACACACAGGTTTGTGCATTTAAAATATAAACTTAAAGTAGCATCTTCTTAGTCTGGAGCAGAAGTCCTCCTCTAAAGGCAGTGATTCCACAAAAAGTTTGAGGAGAGTTGCAGCCATCACCCCTTTCTTACATTTTTACATGTTTCTTACCATTTCATTTAAAATTGATTCTAACTTTTATGGCTTAAAGCAAGAGCCTCCAAAAATGTGAACCAAAAAACCCCAACAATAAATCAATGTAGTGATGCCTACCTGAATCGTCTCGAAACAATAGTTCTAAGACACGGTTTGCAACCTGGGTACTGCCAATTTTGTTAAATGTAAAGGCGTCCTAGCTACATGAGATGAAGGCCTAGCACGGGGAAAGAGGTCTCAGGATGGAAAGGTTGAGAACTATTGATTTAGAACACAAGTAAATTTAGCAGTGTTAGTAATTAAGGTCCCAAGCCTATAGGCTGGCTACTTTGTGAAGGTGGCCCTTTGCCCCCTATTGACTTCAGTGATGTTTCCATATGGGCATAGAGGTTTGCCAACAGAGAACAGTTTGCAAGAAGGGACAAATGACTTGGTATGTTCCCCCTCTTTAAATATCATCAAGCTTATTCTCCTTCCCATATGTATGTATAATTCCCATATGTTATATTTGCACATTGAGGAAAGAGTTGACCACTGAAAGTGAAAGAAGCTGAAAAAATTGCTGGGTGCTGTGCTACAGTTGCTTTTCTAATAAAACGAAGAGTGCTACTAAGATCTGTATATTTCATAACAACAATATATTTGTGGTGTTTTTATATTGTATAGGATAAAGTAAAGAAGGTTTGTGTTAAGCAAATAGGAACAAAAAAGGGGTAAGTAACATTTAATAAGATATTTGATACTCAAAAATGACTTGAATAGTTTCCTTATTTTTGTTACTAACACCTTACATTCTTGAATGTGAAGCAGTGTGTTAAATTAATTTTTCATGATTTATGTGGGGTTTATAGCATTTCATTCAGGGTGGATGGTGAAAAGACTTCTTACTTTTGATTCAAAGCTGCGGCTCTATTTGGTTTGCAAATGCTACATGGCAATAATTTTTAGGCAAACTCCATCTCCACCGCACTTAACTGAATATTTTGGATTGTTTGTTTCCTAAAAACATTTTTCTCAGTACCAGGTTTAATAAAAACTTTGTATCACAAAATATAATCCTTTGGGCCTGCACAACCTGAAAATGTACTTTTAAAAAGTGAACTGATTGTTAGCTTTTTCTTTTCTTTAACACCTTTAATATTTTTTTAAATTGTATTTAAAATTGTGATTTTTTTCTGATAACTTAATACTTCTTGAGAAATTGATAATTGTAGTTCTACTTCGTGCAATGCATCTGCAGATGTCCACTTGCTTCTATTGATGAGCTATTCTACTAGTAGAAGCAGTAAGAGCTTTAATGGGCACTTGTGCTATTCCAGGAACTGAATTTTCAGTGTTGGAAACTACATAATGCCCAGGTACATGTATGCACGCAATGCTGCGGCAAAAAGGGCTAATCCATAGGCTCACGGGCTGGGACACCCACAGAGCAAAAATGGTGGGTGCTGAGTACCTACTGGCAACCCACCTATTGTGTTCATATTTTTTAAAGGATGTTGGAAAAATTGGGGAGGGTACAGAGAAGAGCCACAAAAATGATTTGAGAATTAGAAAAAATGCCATATTCTGAGAGACTTAAAAAGCACAATCTGTTTAGCATATCAGATACATGAGCAAGTGATGCCTTGATCATGGTGTGTAAGTACCTTCATAGTGAGCAAATACCAGGTACCAAAGGTCTCTTTAAGCTAGTGGCAAAAGACATAAAAAGAACCAATGGCTGGAAATTAAAGCTAGACAAATTCAAATTAGAAATAAGGCACAATTTTTTTAACAATGAGGGTGATTGTTCCTATTGCTACTCAATCAAAGGAAATGGAATTCTCCATCTCTTGATGTATTCAAGTCAAGACTGGATGTTTTTCAAGAAGGTACTCTCTATTTATACGCAAATTGCTGGGCTCGTTACAGGGGTAATTGGGTAAAATTCTGTGGTCTACTTTATACCAGAGTTCAGACTAGATGATCTCATGGGCTCTTCTGTCCTTAAAAGTCCACGTATCTATTAATATCTTGAGTGAATCAGCATGTCTGCTGTTTGGAGTGTCTTGGGGATAGAAACTTTTGCAAGGGAAGCATGGGCCAGAAGAGAGCAAGGAGGTCAGACTAGATGATCATGATGGTCCCTTCTGACCTTGAAGTCTATGAGTCTACAAGTAATGCACTGCTTATTGACTTTACCCTAAGAATTGTGAAGGGTAGGGAACATAAACTGATGTGTTCCTGATGGAGGAAGCATGGCATACATGCCAAATATCTTCCCCAAAACTGCCTTGTGTGTCAGTTGTTTTTTCTTTATTTAGTGGATTCTGTGCGGCCATGTCTATTGAAATGCCATACAGTATTGAACGCATTCAGAGTTGGACCCACACGCTTAAAATAAAGGTAAGTAGATCTTCTTGTAATTGTTTTTCTGTTTTAGAGCTTATGTCTTATATTTTAAAAGGACCCTTTTATATTTTTAAATAAATTCCATATGATGTTTATATAGGACTCATCATGTAAACTGGTAATTCCATTTGCTTATATCAAATGAAATTTTTTTTCATGTGCACTTTTTAGAGCCACTTCAGTGGAAGTCTTTTAATCTTAAAATACATTAAAAAAAGTGCATGTCACTCTAAAGAAAAAAATATTTTTAAATGAAAACCATCATCTTAATGGTAAAAAAAACTTTGGGACATCTCATACCTAATGTTACATCTTCAAGCCTGAGGTTTTCTTAAAAGCATGCAGTTTTGTACAATTGAATGCTATTTTGGCAGAAATTGATAAATGTCTGCTTTTTACCCTGTAGAAAACAGACTGCAAAGCCGTAATCAGGACTGTGGAGAACAGTTCCTTGGACAGCAGTGGCTTTGCTCTAGAAATCTGGATTTCTCAAGTATATCTACCCAGAATGTGGGTAGAGAAGCATCCAAATAAAGAGAGTGAGGTACAACTGTTATTTCTACTATACATTATCCAACTAATGGATTGGCTAAATTCTGCCAGGACATACCACTCATATATATCCTATTGAATTTAGAGGAGAGTAAGTCAGAGCAGAATTTAGCCTGATATGGTTAATTTTGAACTTTGGAAAAATTTAAAGAAATATAAGCATCGATGTTAAAGAGAAAAAAAGATTAAGGGAAAATATTTCTACGTAATTGTCATGAATATACACTTTGTACTAGACTTACTTGTGGTAATGTCTTTTTGATCAATTTAACAAATTCACTCTGAACAGTCATTCATTTTATTGATCTACATGACCCTTTCCCTTCAATTTGCTTTCATATTTTATTTAGCAAGTGCTCCACCATTTTTGATCTTTAACTTTAAAGTATACTTTAAAACATTATAAAGCAGGTACTTTGAAAAAAATGTGTAAATCTAAGTTTTCTTATGTACAGTCTTAAAGCACGTGCACAATAACAACAAAGTATCTCCTTAACTGTTAATTTGAATCACTTTCTTGTTGGTCTTTAGAATTGTATAAAGAAAAGATTTCTACTCAGATTTAAAACTGGAGAAAGTTATGTATTTCACAGTGCACAGAACAAATGCAGCTATATTTGCCAAGTTCAGTGGGAAAAGTACTGCAAGATGAGGGGTGAAATGCTGTCCCCTTTAAAAGCAATGAGAAACTCCTATTGACTTCAGTGGGGCCAGGATTTCATCCAGAATGTCTTGTGGAGTGAGAAGGTGTGCATCTCAGCGACGTCCAGACACGGGATGTGGTCCCCGGAGGAGGCGAAGTTGCACATAAATGTCAAAGAGCTCCAAGCTATCTGGCTGGCGTGCAGAATCTTCCTGCCCCATCTGTCGGGCAAGCTGGAATGAGTCCTGACAGACAGCACAGCCTCGGTGTTCTACATCAACAGGCAAGGGGGAGCGTGCTCATTGACTCTCTGTCAGGAGTCGCTCCATCTATGGGACTTCTGCATCAGCCACTAAATCCACCTGGAAGCTTGTCACCTTACCAGTGTCAAAAATATGCTGGCAGACCATCTCAGCATTGACTTCTCTCACCACAAATGGTCTCTCCATCCAGAGGTAGCCTGCATGATCTTCCAAAGGTGAGGAACTCCCCAGGTTGACCTGTTCGTTACCAGACAGAACAGGAAATGCCACCTGTTTTTCTCTCGGCAAGGTTTAAGCAAGAGCTCCCTCTCCGATGCCTGCCTTTCTGTCATGGTCCGAGCCTGGTGTATGTGTTCCCTCCGATTCCACTCATCAGCAGAGTCCTGGCAATGATCAAGAGAGAGAGTGCAGTTTATTGTGATCACCCCAGTGTGGCCTCGCCAACATTGGTTCGGCACACTCGTGAACTTGTCAGCGGCCTTTCTCTGGCTCCTGCCCCAACTATTGGAACTGCTGTGACAGGACCACGGTCAGTTCCTCTACCCCAATCTCATATCCTTCCACCTCTCGGCCTGGATGCTGCGTGGCTGAATCTAGAGAAACAGACCTGTTCAGAAGGAGTCCATCAGGTCTTCCTGGGGAGTAGGATGAGGTTTTCCCACTGAGCATCTCAGCGTGGCATCTCTCCCTCATGTTCTTTCATACAGGCTGTCCTGGACTACCTGCCCCATTTGAGGAACCAGCACCTGGCACACACTTCCATTAGAGTGCATCTCTTGGCCATTTCCACTTTTCACCCGCTGATCCAAAGACAGACAGTGTTTTCCTAGGACATGATGGTCAGATTCTTGAGATGGCTCAAGAGACTCTTCCCACAGGTACAGACTCCTGTCCCACTGTGGGATCTTAATTTGGTCCTCTCTAGGCTCGCTGGCCCACCCTTTGAGTCTCTGGGTTCCTGCTCCCTTTCCCACCTGTCATGGAAGGCTGCGTTCCTGGTGGCGGTGACGTCAGCAAGACAGGTCTCTGAAATTAAACCCTTGACATCAGAACCACTGTCCACGGTTTTCTTCAAGGACAAGTTTCAGCTGTGGCCCCGTCCAGTCTTCCTGCCAAAGGTTGTCTCCACCTTCCATATGAACCAGGACATCTTCCTCCTGGAGTTCTGTCCCAAACCGCACAAGATCGGTGAGGACAGACATCTTCACTCCCTGGACATCCAGAGGGCCTTGCCTTTCTACTCAGAACATACCAAGCCTTTCTGAAAAGGGACTCAATTCTTCATCACTACAGCGAATAGCATGAGGGGTCACCTGGTGTCCTCAGGCAGGATTTTCAATTGGATCACCTCATGCATAAGGACCTGTTACAACCTGGCAGGGGTTCCGCTGCCACCAATTGTCAGAACCCACTCAACAAGAGCACAGGCATCTTCAGCGGCCTTCCCAGCGCACATCCCTATCCAGGACACCTGTAGAGCCGCAACATGGTCCTCTGTTCACACATTTACTGCTCATTATGCCATCACTCAGCAGGTCAGGGATGACACTGGGTTCGGCAGAGCTGTGTTGCAATCTACACATCTGTGAACTTCTACCCACTGCTAGGGGTAGTGCTTTGGAGTCACTTAATATGGAATGGACACAAGTAAGCATTCGAAGAAGAAAACACAGTTACCTTTTCTGTAACTGGTATTCTTCGAGATGTGTTGTTCATGTCCATTCCACAACCCTCCCTACTTCCCCACTGTCGGAGTTTCCGGCAAGAAGGAACTGAGGGTGGAGGGAGCTGTCTGTGTCCCATATACCGTGCCATGCAGGCGCTACTCCAGAGGATGCTAGAGCCGGTCCCCTACAGATACTGCTGAGAGAAAAGCTTCTGGCACTGATGCATGTGATGAGCACACACACCTAATATGGAATGGACATGAGCAACACATCTCAAAGAACACCAGTTATGGAATAGGTAACTGTCTTTTGCTGTTCCACCCCTTGGAGTTATGGATCCTTTTAAGCTGGGGGGAAAGTAAGAAAGAAAAGAACAAAACAGCTCTTTAATTTGTTTTCCTTGTGGAGAGTTCAGTCTCTCATTTTTTCCCCTTTTTGTCAGGAATGCTTAGTTTAAACAAACAATTAGTCAATCAAGATTTGCCTCTTAGGTTGTGGCCACATACTCTGTCTTCCTTTGAGGGAGAAATGACAGTGCCCTATTTCCTTCTCCAGGCTCCAGTTCTCTCCTTGTCCCACTGAAAGCGTTAGGGCTTGGCTACACTGGCACTTTATACCACAATAAAGCCTCTCAGAGCGCTGCCTTACTCCCCATTCACACTGACAAGGCACGTAAAGCTTTCTGACTCCCTGCCTGGAGTGCTCCTGGTACTCCACCTCCCCGAGAGGATTAACGGCTGTTGTGTATTGGGTGAGTTGCTTCAGGGTCAATGTGAATGAGGAGTTACGTTACTGTGTTCTGACTGACCTCTGGAAACACCCCATAATCCCCTTAAGTCAAATGGTCACTCTTCTCTTTGTTGTGAAATCGGTGGAGGAATGTGGAAGTGCCTTTTCAAAGCTCCATTTCGGACAGTGGCTGCTTATCTGCTGCTGGGCAAAGCAAATATTTACTGAGTGAGTGAGGGGCAGGGAGGTCTGAACTTAAAAGATAGCATGCTGATACACTCTCAGCACTCCAAAAACCCACTCTCTCTCCCCCCACATACACACAACACAATCCACACCACCACCCCCATTTGAAAAGCATGTTGCAGCCACTTGAACGCTGGGATAGCTGCCCATAATGCACCACTCCCAATGCCGCTGCCAGTGCCACAGATGTGGCCACACCAATATGCTTGCAGCTGTCAGTGTGGACAGACTGGAGTGCTTTCCCTAGTGCGCTTTCTGAAGGCTGGTTTAACCCAAAGCACTCTACAGCTGCAAGGGTAACCAAGCCCTTAGGCTTGTCCTGATTGGCTATAGCTGATTAACTCCCTGGGTGGATCCTCTTTTAGAATTCTGAACTTATTTAGTTTTGGAACAGAAGTTGATTAAGCAAATTCATAAAAGAATGTCCACACGAAGAATTAATCAGGAATAGCTATTTCGCTAGAATTGCACATCAGACCTTAACTCAAGTTAACTTTTACTGTAGACAAGCCCTTAGCTTTTTATAGTCTTTCTGTTCATAAGACACTGCTGGTAGTTTCATCTTTCCATTACCTAATAGACCACAGCTGTAGCCTGTCTCAAGTCCTGGCATCAATGTCTCATGGTTCAGCTGAGAATGGAATACACCCATCTCATCACACCATAGATGGTAACCCATGATCATACTGGAGGGAGGGATTCCACTATGTGAGAAAATTTTAAAACAATATATACAATCTTTTCTATAACAAAGTAGCTGTCTGGTGTAATAAACTAGAGAATGCAGGTTTTTGAACTTTTTAACCAATCATAAGTGCAACGCAACACAGTGCACACTTGTTCTCCTGTTTTCTTCAGGAAAAACATTATACTTTTAAATACATTTATTTTTAAAATTTTAGGATTTCTCATGAAGTGATGACATTGTTGATGATTTTAAAAATTAAGCTTGTCTCTTATTTCCAAGAAACAATTCCATTCTGATGGCAGAGAAGTAAAATAGATAGGAAGAGAAACACTTGCAAACTTCCCACTGAGTTTCTTATCCACGAGGAATAAGCTAGGGATACAGGACAGGGAGAGCTACTCTCGTCAAGATTTAACAAAAACAAACAAAAAACCCACTTGTTAACCTCTAGACCAGTGGTTTTCAACCTTTTTTCATTTGTGGACCCCTAAAAATTTTCAAATGGAGGTGTGAACCCTTTTGGAAATACTAAATCATCTCGGGGGTCCATGGACCATAGGTTGAAAACCACTGTCCTAAACATTTGGCTTTACTATGCTCAGATGCCGCAATAATGAGTGACCTTATGAAAACCCAGATACATATAGTGATCTTTGTAAAATGTTTAGCACCCTTTTGGCACTATATAAATAACAGGGGTCCATTGTGTTGATTATCAAACTCTTCTTTCTGCAGGCATGCATGCTTGTTTTTCAACCAGAGTTTGAAACAAGGCTTAAAGGAATGCAGCTGTCCAGAGAAATTATTATTTGTCTAGATTGCTCCAATTCCATGGAGGGTTCAACACTGCAACAAGCAAAGCAGATTGCTCTCCATGCTCTACAAATGTCTTGTTTTAGACAGAAAGTGAATGTTATCAGATTTGGCACGAGTAAGTTTTCTTTTGTTGGATGCTCACTTTTATTTACTTTCTTGTCGTCCTTATCTTTATGCTCATCTTTCTTTAGACATGCAGTAATATATTAAACTGGAAACCTGACAGTGTCTGTTATTTAGTAGGAGAGAATTCAGCATACCCTCGCTAGAACGCGTGTCTGTGTAACGCGAATTTGATGGAATGCAGTCGCGGCCATGGATCCCAAATTTAATTCAGTCATAAAAATATAATTTCATTTTAACGCGGTCCCTGCTATAACGCGGTACTTGGCATGGAGCCCAGATCCCATGTTCTAGCAAGGATCCGGTGTACTTTTATTGTGGTTTTTCTAATAGTAAAAATGAAACTATTCACTGCGTAATGTCACCATTCCTAGTTAATTAAATGTAACTTAATATTGAAAGGAAAAGCTTAATTTCAGTTTTCACTCTACAGATTTCACAGAATTTTCTTCATATTCAAAGAATATCATAAATGATTTTGCAGTATTGAAGGAGTTTATTATAGTAAGTAAAATTGTTTTTCTCTGCATGCTACTGAGTATTTCTTTGCCTGCAGGGATTCCATGTAACATCCACCATCATGTTATTTTGTGGCTTTAAATTACTTCTAAATTACTTCTATGGCTTAGTAGTATCATTTTCCCTGGCAACAGGCACATCATCTCTGTTGTATGTCCTGTTATAGCTCAGTGAAAATTTAAGGTAACTTTCATGGTAGGTATTAGTCATAGGACAATAAAAATTGGAGATGGGAGAGTCATATTGGGTCATCCAGTTGATCTTCCTGAAATGCAGGATTATTCTCTATTTATAATCTTGTTCAGTCTGGTTTTAAATGACTATTCAAGTGATGGAGCTTCCACTCCTTCCTTTAGAAAGCTTCTCTGCAGCGTAATAAATCTGACTACCAGGAAATCTTCCTGATGTTCCTCTTAAATTTTAACTTTTAAAATGTCATTCCTCTGGCCTTTGCCCTCTGCTGACTTTGTAGCAGGACAGGAAAAGGTACCGACATCCATGTGAACCTTCCTGCTCTTACAACACCATCTTTCTGGCTGTGAAAATAGCACTTGAATATTCCAGTGCACTTGGTCGTCCCAATGAAAGGCAAAATTCAATTGGCACTATCTTGGAAGGAAGGTTAGATTGCAAATTCTGGAGTGCAGGAATTGTCTTTTTTTCTCTGTGTTTGTACAACTTCTAGCACAGTGGGGTTCTGGTCCATGACTGGGGCTCATAGGCACTGTCAAAATACAGATGATAACTACAGGAGGGCAGAAGGCAAGCTCAGAATTAAGAAGTGAGCAATCACTTGTAGATGGAAACCAGGAGAAATTTACCATGGGAAGGGAAACTTAACTTTCCCTATGGTTTATTCTGAGGAAAGTTAGAAATAAAATCCAGACTTTCAGATAATCATTTTATTATTATTTCTCTTTAGTCTGCTACGCCTACAATGGGAAATACTGACTTATGGAAAATCTTACGTTATTTAAGTTTGTTGTATCCTTCTCAAAGAGAGCGTAACCTTCTTCTTCTATCCGATGGGCACATTCAGAATGAGAGCATGACCTTCCAAATTGTGAAAGAGAATGTCAGACACACCAGGTTATTTACATGTGGTGTTGGGTAAGTACAAAATGAATTAACAGTTGTACTGTGCTATGCTTCAGACTTAAAAATCACTGATCATTTTACTTGACATGAAATGTCAATGTGTTGAGGATCACCAGGTTTGTGAATGTGCTGTCTTTATCATGTACATTTAGATGGAATGCAAAAAAGTGAATGCCACATTCTACAGTTAAAATAAAAAATTCCAGGAAATTTAAATGTGAGATTCCCTCAGTAGAATTTACTTTGCACATATGTAGTTTTGTCTATTCCTCTCATTTTTCTGAAATGTGCAACTTTACTATATTTCTGTTTAATATAAAAAGCATGCCTTAGAATGGGAAAGTAGTTAAAATTGCTGAAACTTTAACTTTTAACATTTCCTGACTCCATAACTTTAATAGTGCAGTAACATAGTTTTCTGCACTGATTTTTTTTTAAAATAAAGGTTTAAAAAGAAATTACCATTGTTTACTAAAATAAGCACCTAATTGGTTCTACTTAGATTTTGTCTAGATTAGAATTTAAAGATGTATTAAAAGATGTTAGCTAACATGTTCTGATTAACATTGCAAAAGTCTTGTGTAGAGTTTTCAGGGCTTGTCTACATTAGAAAGTTATACCACTTTTAGTTTATTGGTACAACCCCTTTAGTGTGGATGCAGTTATATTGGAATTAATATACCCTTACATAGGTAAGGGAATAACAATACCATTATAAGTTACCTTCATACTGGTATAACTGAATCTATTCTAGGGCTCTTATGGTATAACTATTATTAGAGTAAAAAAATTATACCTGATGTACTTATGCTAATGTAGCTTTTCAGCATAGACCAGACCTCAAAGTATGCTGTTAACATATTAAACTGGTGGAGTTAAAGTAATAAGGATGATGAGACATAACAGAGGTAAAGTCACACCTTTCCTGTTGCTGTTGATTGGATAGAGACAGTTTTCTGCAAATCTGAATTAACAGAGAAACAGTTCATCTTTTTATATTGTGATGGTTGTATATTGGCAACTGAAGAAGATAGATTTTTTTAAATGAAAGGTTAGAATTTTTAAATTATGGCATAATGCAACAATGGTTGTAAAGAGATTTCAAAATTGTGCATGCCACACTTTCTCTCAGGCCTGTGAATTTTGTCCTGTTTTTTAGGTAAATACAGTTGTAGTCCTTCATTTTTATTTGGTTTTTTTTTTTCCAGTTAATTTTCACCCTGTCAGTGGTGTAACATTTTTTTAATAGTAAGTCCTTTATCTTGAGAAAATGAGTTTATCAAATCCTGTTTTCTTTTTTCCCTACTGCCACCCCACTTAAAGTTACAGATTATTTGAGACTTATCTTCCGTGTCATCCATTTTGTTAGGCAATCTCTTTATTTTATACATTCATTGCCATTCCTCTTCACATTACTTACAATAGCTTCCATCCTTTGTAAATAGATCACACCAAATTTTTCATTAGGTAAAACTTTTGTCTGTTAAGCAATTTTAGCCCCACAATCTTGATTTAAGATCACCCATTTCCAGAAAAATTTCTTGACAGTCCAAAAAGAAATGTCAGTGGCTTTCAATGGAAGTAGAGCATCTATTTCATGTAGACCTCTTTGAAAAACCCCTGCCTCAAAGATCTTACATCTGTTATGGAGAAACTGAAGAATGTATTTTCCTTAAAACCCAATGAACATGTACTTTATCCCTCATTTTGCTACTTTCTGTGGGAAACCAATGAGTTGGCTTTTCTCTGTAAGTGATTTACATTAAATGAATGTTGAATTTTCAGAGCTAAAATGTTAATTTTAAACCTATATGCACTGGGGAGGATCATGGGAAATGCTGCTGCTCTTGTTAGTTTTCACTCTTGATAGCATTAGAATAGTGATAAATATAGGCAGCCCTCTGTTAGGATGGAGCATGTGTTGTATCTTGCCAGTTCTGAGCTTTGTTTATTGTAGATGTGAATGAAGAAGGGGGATTTAGAGAGATTGAAGAATGTGCTACACTATTACAAACATTAAAATATTTGGAATCAATTTCAGATGATCAGTTTTTACTTAAAAACCAAAAAAAAATTTTTTTTAAATGTGATTAGTTCCGCAGCAAATCATCACATGCTAAGATCTTTGTCTCAATATGGCGCTGGAGCATATGAATATTTTGACCCAAAATCAAAGTATAACTGGCTAAAAAAGGTAAGTTTTATCAATACTTATATATATTTTTTCTGAATTTTACAGTATTGGCAGCTGATATGGGTGGAACTCTTTGGGAGCCTCAAAGTTTCAAATTGGGAGGAGCATCTTCTCAGGATTGTGGGGCCTTGCTGTTTCAAACAGGAGTACTCTTGGTGTTTTAACAGACAGAGAACTGCTTTGTATTGTGGAATGGGGCCTTTGTGTCTCAAAGAGCAGTTCCCCCTTAATTGAGACATTTGATTCCACCTGGAAAGCAGCTTCCGCCAACTGTCAGATTCCATACCAGTTTCAGACCAGGGACCTCACAAAAAAGAGAAGTTCTGAAATATCTTCCCACCTCTCTTCCTCTTTGATGCCTCTGATTTTTAAAATATAAGTTCACCTGGGTGAAAAGTGGTACTTCTCTCTCATGGGGTACGTACACTCCAGCCCACATGCCAGGTCACAAATGGTGAGATGAAAGGAAAAAACTTCATAGCTGCCAGATGGGTCCTGTGTTCGTGACCCTGAGTATAAAACATGGCAGCGTGGCCTAATGGTTAAGTCTTTATAGATTTTATAGACTCTAAGGTCAGAAGGGACCATTATGATCATCTAGTCTGACCTCCTGCACAACGCAGGCCACAGAAGTTTACCCACTCATTCCTGCAATATACCTCTCACCTATATCTGAACTATTGAAGTCCTCAGATCTTGGTTTAAGGACTTCAAGGTCAATGAGGGTGGCTGTTTTACTCAGGGCAGTGTGGCCTAATGGCCAGAGTCAATAAAAGTGCCCACTTGTAGGGTACTATGTGGCCTATTGGCTCGCTGAGGACACAGGACACCACCTAGGGTGTGTGGTGCCAGGGTAGGAGGACTCAGGCCTTCCTTCCTCCTTTGAGTCCCAGCCCAGAGATAGAAAGAAAGGGGAGGAATAAATGGTCAGATCTCAGAATGGAGAGAGGTAAAAAGTAGTGTCCCACAGGGGTCTGTGCTGGGCCCCGTACATTTCAACATATTCACAGATGATCTGGAAAAAGGTGGCAAAATTTGCAGATGATACAAAACTACTTGAGATAATTAAGTCCCAGGCAGACTGCGAAGAGTTACAAAGGGATCTCACAAAACTGGGTGACTGCCAACAAAATGGCAGATGATATTTAATGTTGATAAATGCAAAATAATGCACATTGGAAAACATAATCCCAACTATACATATACAGTGATGGTGTCTAAATTAGCTGTTACTACTCAATGAAGAGATCTTGGAATCATTGTGGATAGTTGTCTGAAATCATCCACTCAATGTGCAGCCGCAGTCAAAAAAGCTAACAATATGTTCAGAATCATGAAGAAAGGGATAGATAATAAAACAGAAAATATCATATTGCCTCTATAAATCCATGGTATTCCCACATCTTGAACACTGCATGCAGATGTGGTCACCCCATCTTAAAAAAGATATATTGGAATTGGAAAAGATTTAGAAAAGGGCAACAAAAATGATTAGGGATATGGAATGGCTTCCGTATGAGGAGAGATAAGAAGACTGGAACTTTTCAGCTTTAAAAAGAGATGACTAAGGGAGGATATGATAGAGATCTATAAAATCATGATTGGTGTGGAGAAATTAAATAAGGAAGTGTTATTTACTCCTTATCAAAACACAAGAACTAGGGGTCACCCAATGAAATTAATAGGCAGCAGGTTTAAAACAAACAAAAGGAAGTATTTTTTCACACAACACAGTCAGTCTGTAGAACTCTCTGCCAGAAGATGTTATGAAGGCCAAGACTATAACAGGATTCAAAAAAGAACTAGGTAATTTCATGGAGGATAGGTCCATCAATGGCTATTAGGATGGGCAGGGATGGTGTCTCTAGCCGTTGTTTCCCAGAAGCTGGGAATGGGCAACAGGATGGATCACTTGATGACTACCTGTTCTGTTCATTTCCTCCGGGGCACCTGGCATTGGCCACTGTCAGAATACAGGATACTGGGCTAGACAGACCCTTTGTCTGACCCAGTATGGCTGCTCTTATATTCTTTTAAAGAATCTGAGCATTGCAGTGATGCCAACCTAAACCCCTGGTGTAGACACATCTAGGTGAACGGAAGAATATTTCCGTCAACCTAGCTGCTATCGCTTGGGGAGGTGCAGCGACAAGAAAAACCCTTTCTTGTGATATTTTTTTTCTTATTACAATAACGTATTTAACTCATTTGCATCTTTTTACACAGATAGAAAGCCAGACATCCAGAATATTTTCTCCAGGATGCAGTTCTGTCTCTATTAAATGGCAACAGTTTAATGCAAACACACCAGAGCCATTGCAGGCTCCTGCTCAAATACAGTCTTTATTTAACAATGAAAGACTTCTTGTCTATGGATTTATCCCACATTGTACTCAGGTAAGGAATGATACAAAGAAGCACATTCTTTTCTGGATGGGTAAAAATTAATATACAATACATTGCAAAGCTTCCTATATATTGATCGCTGGGATAAATTTTGTGGGACTTTCTTTCACTGGCTTAAAAATATTGTTTAAAAGCCATCACTGTGCCTGACCTGTAAGAAATATGAAGAAATAGGTGGTCCCTGCCCCAAAGAATATACAGTCTTACCTACAGTCTGTACTAGGTGAACAACCAATTACTGAGAATGATCCTGTTATGTGTCTTAGGTACTTATATGGCCTCCGTTACAAGAGTGCATCACAATCTTTAATATATTTATCCTCACAACACCCCTATAATGCAGGGAAGTACAATCACCTGCATTTTACAAATTAAGAACTAAGTGACCCTGCGGATTTGAACTCAGGTCTCCTAACGTAGTACCATAATCACTGGACCATCTGTCGGATCATCCTTTCCCCAAATTTTTCTCACCTGGCATTGAAAGTGGCTCAGCTGCTATTGTGAATGAGACAAAACTGTTTTCAATACAGTTATAGAAAGTATTATTGACACTTGTGTTCCCTGTAAGCTGCATGCTTGAGTGATGGCACAGAAGAGATTTAAGTGCCACCCAGCTAATTAGGAGAGTGCGCACTGCTGGCAGCATGTGTTCAGATGCCCCTCCTCCCATGTTGCTCCGTCCTGCAGCTACTCCCACTACTCTCCTGCTGGCTGTTTGAAGGGCAGGACTGGCCTTACCATGAGACGAACTGAGACGGCTGCCTCAGATGCCAGACTGTGGGGGGAACACCACTAGGACCCAGGGTGTAGAAAATTGTGTCTGCCGCTGGTGCATAGGTGCGCAGAGATGGTGGAGGGCTGTGCTGGAGGAAAGAAGGCACAAGAGACATAGTAGGCAGGCAGGAGAAAAGGTGAGAGGGAATAACAGAAAGCAGCAGGAGCTGCAGGGAGAGGGAGGAGGAGGAGCCTCTTACGTACTTCTCTAGCACCTCCAGGAGCCTGGACTGATTAACACCAGCTTCTCAGGGAGCTTCCTGTTTCCCACTGCTTCCCTGAACCCACTTGAGGAGAACAGGCAGTCAGCTGAAGTAGTAGGAGCCAGTTAGGTCCTTAAGATGCTGATATCTTCCCTCACTCAGGCTCTGCTACCAGCCTGCTTATTTGTCCCCTTCAACTGAGTGTTGAGAGCCACTATAGCTGGCACAGCACCGCAGTCAGGAGTGAAAGAAGAAAACGCCCCTCTGGGGCAGCATTCAGAAAAAGAAAGAAAACAAAGGTTTTCTGTGTAAGCAGAAAGGAGCTCTCCTGAGATACATAGACACAAATGTTCATGGTGAGACTTCTGGTGAGGATGTGAGTGGTGAAGAGATGCCTGATCTTCCAGTTAGAGTGCAAGTGACCTGGCAGCTATTGCAGCATCCATATCTCCATCTCAAATAGATATAACCATGCACATTCCTGAAGAAAAGTGTAGATCAGAGAAGAGTGTGGTGGAGGCACAAGAAACAGCTGCTGCTGTGTTTAGTTCCTTAAGTCTAGATGATCCAGGACTATGGACCCACTTGAGCAGTAGTCGGAGGGACTTCCTTGTACTGCATGGGCCACAGCAAGTGAAAAACTTCGTGTTCCCCAAAGACAATGAAAATAGAAGTTTCCATCCAACGTATTACTAGTGTGAAATCCCCAATGATGACAAAGTGGAGAAGTCATGGCTTATGTACTCAAAAACCTATAATGCTGCATACTGTTTTTGTTGCAAACTCTTCCAGTCTAATGTTCCAGCCACATTAGGTTCTACAGGAACAAAGGACTGGAAAAATCTGGCTAGAAATCTGGCATGCCATGAGAAGGCAGCAAATCACCAGAGAGCATTCCATAGGTGGAAAGAGTTTGAGAAGAGACTAAGATTAAAAGTCACCATAGATGATCAGCATCAAGAGAAGATTGCATCAGAGACTGCTTAATGGCAAAATGTTCTGAAAAGGCTCATTGCCATTGCTACCCAAAACCTAGCACTGTGTGGCACTTCAGATCAGCTGTACGTGCCAAACAATGGAAACTTCCTTACAATTATGGAGCGGATAGCTGAGTTTGATGCTGTACTCCAGGAGCATCTAAGAAGAGTCACCACCAGAGAAATGAACAGCAAATGAACAGCAAATCTGAAGTCAGCAAGACATTACTTTGTTGTTCTGGTCTGCACACCTAACGTCAGCCATACTGAACCAATGACTTTAATGGTGTGTTTTGTAACAACAACATAACCTGGCGAAAATGTCCTTGGAATGGTGACTGTCAGAGAACATTTTCTAGAATTTATTGACATTGATGATACTACAGGAGCTTCTCGGTAGCGTAGCCGGGGGGCATCCAGGGGAATGGCCGCTCTCCCTGAGGCCAGATTCTCAAAAGTGGCGCCTGTTTAACTCACCGGGTGGCTGGAGCAGGGGGAACTCTTGGAGCTGCTGCTGAATCACCGCCGCCAAAATCCCACCGCCGAACGGAGCGGGAACCAGTTACGTCCGCCGAAATGGTTCCATTTCTTTCGGCAGACACAGCTGATGCATCGCTTTGTTCTGTGGCAGTGTGTTGGTGGCAGCTGCACCAGGTACGTGGAAGTGGTGCCTTTTTGGGGGGAGGTCGTGCCTTTTTTTGGAAGTGGCACCTTTTTTTGCTGGTGCATTGTTTTGGGTACTCGCTCCCCCTGCTGCTCAAACCTGGCTGTGCACCTGGAGCTGATCTGACAAATGTGCTTCTTAAGAAGGTGGAAGATATAGGAATTGTGATAGCTGACAGGAGAGGTCAGGGCTATGATAATGGTGCCAACATGAGAGGAAAGAACAGAGGAGTGCAAAAATGGATCCAAGAGTTAAACCCTCAAACTTTTTTTGTCCCAGGCAGTTCTCATTCATTGAACTTGGTGGTCAGTGATGCAGCATCAGCTTCTACGGATGTTGCTGAATTTTTTAATGTAATTCAAAGCAGCTATGTATTTTTCTCTGCATCAACTTGTGGATGGCAAATTTTGAAGCAATGTCTGGGAACATCCCCACTGACACCACTGAGTGCCACACGATGGGACAGTCGAGTGGAGGCGATAAAGTCTATCAAACACCAAATTGTTCATGGGAGAACAGTGGCAGAGGGAGATGGAATCACCAGAAACATACATAACTTCAAAGCTCTGTGTGGCTTAGTGTTGTGGCATGACAGACTGTTTGAAATAAATGTTGTAAGTAAGAGATTCCAAAATGTTGACCTTGATATATCTGGAGCAATGGAACAGCTGGACAAAGCAAACTTATGCCTGCAGTCTTACCGGTCAGATGAGAGATTTCAAAATGTTCTGAAGAGTGCACAGAAGTTGGCAGAGGAATTTTACACTGAAGCTATTTTTCCACCCATTCAAGAATACAAGAGTCACCGAAGAAGACGACATTTTGATTACGAGGCCTCGGATAATCCCATAAGAGACCCCAAACAACAATTCAAAGTTGAATTCTTTAACCAGGTGCAAGATACTGCAATACAGTCAGTTGAAGAATGTTTCATGCAGCTCAAGGAACACAGCAGTATATTTGGGATGTTGTAAGATATTCCAAAACTCCTCACTATACCTGAAGAGACCTACACCAGCAATGCAGGGCACTACAGACAGCGTTGACACATGATGACATGCACAATATTGATGTGAGTGATTTAGGTGATGAACTGAAAGTCTTTCAAGATACATTTCAGCAGGATAAACTCCAAAGGCTGTTCTGGAATGTATGTGCGCAAATAAGATGAGGACCCTCTTTCGAAATGCTTTTGTTGCTCTGCGCATACTTCTAACACTTCCTGTAACCGTTGTCTGTGGAACTGGGGAGGGAAGATAGCAGGCCTCAGGACAGAGAAAGAGAGCTTTCAGTGAGTGTCTTAAAGGGACAGCACGGGGTATCTCACAGAAACTTTTCCAGAACCCAGCACACACACTGTCTCTGTGTAACACACACACACACACACACACAGTTTCTGTGTCACAAACACAGTCTATGTCAAGCTGTGTCACACATGCAGTCTGTGTCACACACACTGTCTGTATCTCTCTCACACACACTATCTGTCACACACATAAAAACTGTTTATGTCTCACACACACACACACACACACTCTGACCCTGTGTCTCGCACATGTCCCAGCACATACTTGTGTTGTTGTTACTTCTTGGTACTTCCCGCAATGCACATATATTCTCTGTAATTTTATTCTTTCAAAGTGTGTTATTTTAGTGTTTTGACTGGTCTATGCATTTCATAATTTTTATTTTTATTATGCTTAAATTTAATTCTTTGAGTAGTGAGTTCTATATTGCTTAACCTATCCTGGCTAGAGTAATTATCCCTATTTAATTTTTTTAAAATATATATATTATATCTAGGGTTTTTGTTTCTACTGGTGGCATACATCCACACATACCTCAGTGCCCATAACAAAATGTATTCCGCACATGGATGGAAAAAATTAGAGGGAACATTGATCGACATACTTTTTATTAGCCACCAGCCTTTATCATACAAGTTGCAGAGGGAATCAAACTTTAATAGAAACCGTCTTCTCAACAAAGATGTCATATATGATGTTCATGTTATTGTGCTTAAATACATTCAGGATTCCGTTTTTTGTGGCTCTTCTGTATCGATTCTTTTGTGTACCAGGGAACATATTTTTAAAGATATGCATCTAATTACTCACAACTCCAATTCTATTTGCATTTCTGGAAACTGAGCATCACTGCTGATAACACAGAATGATAGGGAAAAATGAGAGGAATATTTTCCTTATATCTTTCAGGCCACCTTAAATGCACTAATAAATGACCAAGAATTGCAAGCAATGGTATCAACCACTGAATTACAGAAGACAACAGGAACAGTGAGTTGGGCCAATGTTATTTATACATGCCATATACATGTTGTTTTAAAATAGAACATACCCTTGGTTTTGGCATTTTTGCTTCTGCTGTTTTAGTAAAGAACCTCAGCTTAATTTGAAGGAAGCTTTTAAAAAGGCAGCTGACCTATGTGGGATAAGTGAGCACATTTTCTACATTCTTTCTGGCCCAGACTGATTTGTAAAATATAAACTTACCTGCGTGGAAGGTGGTTCTTCTCATTTTGGGAATTTGTTGGGGCTACCTCTTTGTTTCTGATGCTGAGGTGATGTTAGCTGACCTCTACTGGGGATGATGCAGGAGCATTCTCTTTCAATACTTAAGCTATTGCTTTTTGGAAAAATTCTAGAAGAACTGAGGCATGGTCTACACTACACAGTTAGGTCATTGTAACGCAACTAGTTATGAACCTAATTATGTCAATGTGCACACTACAGCCTTGTCCCGCCTATGTAAGTGCCCTACTACACCAACATATTAACTCCATATACACAAGAGGCATAGGACTTCTGTAGGTGTAGTTACAGTGATGCAGTGTAGACACCTCGTTACTTACATTGGCTGTTGGCAATTTCAGGGCTCCAAGCTGGAACCGTGATATTGATGAAAAAGCTCAGAGAGGTGAGAAGCCGGGGTGGCTGACTCCCGCTCCCAGTGGGGAGGCAAGAAGCTGGACTCAGTTCCCAGTGGGGAGGCAAGAAACCGAGCTGGCTCCTGGCATGGAGCTGCGCAGAGCTGAGAGTCCTGACTCTCAACCCCCCACACTACCCCGCTTCAGTCTGTGGAAGTGCTCCTGGTGAGGATGCGCTCCACCGACAGGCGAGTAGTGTGGACATCAGTCACTGCAGTAATTACTGAGGTGGCTGTAAGTCAACCTAACATAGGTCAACTTAAGTCTGTAGTTTAGACATGCCCTGAGAGAGGAGAGGTCCTAAAAGACAGCACTATCCAATGACCATAGGTTGTGACTGTTTCAGTTAACGTTGAAGAAACTTCAGATCCACTCCCTATGGGAAAGCATGGCAGTAGTCCTAAATAACTTCCTAAAGTGAAAAGAGGAAAATGGCTAAAAGAGATATTTATTTACTTTTCAGAGCTTGTCTACTCCTGGAAATTCACCAAAATAACTATTCCAGAATAATTAGTTATTAATAATTATTTTGAGATTGATACTTTGGTGTAAATTCATGCGTGAGCATTTTTATTCTGGAATGAGAGTGCATTTTTGCTGGTTAGCTTAATCCACTTTGGAAGATATTTCAGTAACTTTCCAAGCTATAATACAGACAAACTGGGTTGTTGCGAATCGGGGAAGTACTCACTTATCCTAATGAGTCAGGTACTCTTTAAACTACTGTGCTGAGATGTTCAAATTCTCATCTGGGCTTCAGATTAGTATTCCTCTTCATGGGTCAAGTTTGTAGTTTGTACCTCCAAAAATCACACTCCTTCTTTTGATCCCACAGCTAATCAAAGGTGCAGAAAGAATAAATGCAATTTTGACAGGTGCAAATTGTGATTGCAAAAAGAGAAGCTGCCTTTTGAAAATCTGGGCCAAATTTAGAAGATGAGTGTTATTTTTCTATGCCTCAGATAGAATCTGAGAATTGCCACCATTTTTTCCTTTCCTCCTTATCCAGAAAGATCCCTTTGTTGTGGCTACCAATATCTGGCCAAAAAGGACTCACCAAGGGTTCCCTTTAGAGTCGATGTTTTTTTAAAAAATTTTACCTGTGGAGATGATTGTATGACACATTGCTCCATGTCCTTAGTGGGCTGGGCTTAACAGACCTCAGTACTCCCACTCCTTGTTGGCTTTAACATATTGCAGATGTACAGATTGTTTTCCTCCGCTTGGCTAGAGTGGTACAGTTGAAACAGAAATTACATCACCAGTTTGCACAGTTCACTGTCCCCCAGAGCAGGAATTAGTTGATGGTATAAAGGTATTATGATTTTTAAAGGTGAAAAAAATGAGCACTAATCTTAAAAATACAAAATTATTTCAAGCAAAAGTATGGGCTGTAATGCTCCTCTATGGAAAATACTCCCTTGAAACTTTTAATACTCAATAAAATGTAAATTTAGATACTAGTTATCCTGAAACTGGATCCTCATTGATCAGAAGACTTTAAAAATCATAAAATTGATACATAAAATGGAGATTTTAAGTACAAGGTTTTAAACTGGTGATCATTTGAACTTGTCTTTTTTCCTTAATGTAGCTTCTCCACAAACTCACAGCAAGAGCCCTCATTAGAGATTATGAAAATGGGATACTTCATGAAAATGAAACAGAACATGAGGTTTGTCATTCTAAAGATAAGAATATGAAATAGGAACCACTATTTTATCTCAGTTTATGCTTAAAACAAGAACTGTTAAAGGAGTTCAGTGAAATGGGAATGGGAAGAGGAGAGGCAGAGAGAATCTTTGACTTGGGAATGAAAATTGGAAGGTTGCAGTATGAATTCCATAGCTTTTAAGGCCAAAATGAACCATTGTGATCATTTAGTCTGATGTCCTGGATAACACAAGACAAAAAAACCCATGCCCAGTAACTTTTGCATCAAGCTCATAACTTCAGTTTGAGCTATAGAATATCTTTTAGAGAGAGAGAGAGTCTTGATTGAAAACCTTCAGGTGATGGTGAACCCATCACATCCCTAGATAAATTGTTCCACTTAGTTTCTGTTAAAGAATTGTCTACTATCAGAAATCTTTACTGGTAGTTGTAGACTGTGATCAAGTCACTTCTTAACCTTCTGTTGGATAAACCAAATAGATTGAACTTCTTAAGTCTCTGACCAGAAGGCATGTTTTCCATATGTCAAATCATTCTTCTCTTTTCTGAACATCTTCCAATTTTTCAACTTTCAGTTTCACATATGTTTATAGACATGAGGGCATAATCTTGTATACCTTTACTTGTTTGTATGTGTGAGAGCCTGATCCTGCAAACTTTATTCACCTGAGTAATCCCACTAAAACCTGAGTTCTAGAAGCTAGTAGGACCCTCATGTGAGAAAAGTTTGCAGGAGTGGGTCCCAAGCTTTGGAGTCAGATTGGGGGGAAATATAGTAGTGGTACTTTCCACAGCTCTGCCTACAAAATAATCTCCGTCTATGTGAGTTGAGTGTAATGCTGCATCACAGTAAATTGTCCAGATGTTTAAAATATGATGGTGCATGTTTTCAGAGCTCTAATAGTCTCCTTGAGTTGTCTCCCCTTCACTGGGACTTGATTATGCCCATGTGCTCTTATAGACAAATTGGGGTTGATGGGGGGAGAGAAATAAATAAGTGATGGTGCCTTCCAAATGCCATCCTCTTGTGGCACCAAAGTGAGACAGTTAATTCACAGATAGTAAATTTTGCAAATCTCTGACACCCCCATACTGTTTTCTTACAACTAGTTAACATTGTCGATATTTAAATTATCATCATTGGGCATTTGAGGTAACACCTCACTAAAATGAGTGGGCAGGAGGGCTCAGTCATATGATTCAGAGCTACTGGTCCATGCTCTGTATACCAACAGAAATCTCTGGACTAGTTACACTCAGTTCACATTTTTGAGATTTTCTTCACAGCCATAACAGCTAGAGGCTTACTTTATTTTCATTAAATGAAAGCTGAGATTCTGGAGAACAATATTGTTTGTTTGTGTTTTTCAGAGAGGTCTCAGTATATCATATGTCTGTGTGCAGGATGTTTTTGAGTCTTGAACAGGCTTGAGCATTTCCATTCCTGATTTGACACAAATTGTGTCCCATAGGTGCAAGGTGTTTTGCTTTAGTTGTGCTGCTGACATGCTGCCCTTTAGTATTCAGTAATGACTGTCATTGATCTAAGAAATGATAAGGAGACATATGCTTGCACTGGAAGAAGCTAGAAGCCCAGTGGAGCCCTGATTGACTTGTGACAAGACCATTCCAGCGCATTTTTTCTTTAAGAATTATCATTTCCAGTTTCCTCTCCCCCAGCACAAGTGGATAAATCTGCAAGTAGCTGAGAGGGTTAGGATTAGCGCCTCTCCCTTCAGAACACTTCTAAACAGGAAGCAGGGAATTGGGTACACAAACATAACCACGTAAGCACTGCTTAGAAATAGCTGCAAGCTGGGCTAGCTTACTTATATTCATAATGCATAAGAATTTATTGTGTATATTCATTTTTGACATTGGCACTTATTTTAGCTAATATTGTTTTCACCTGTATGTTTTCTTCTTAAACCTATTTTGTTATTATAACAACCTAGATGAAGAAACATACTTTGAAAGTCCTGATTATTAACCTCAGCCTGGAGAACTCCATCATAACCCAGTTTACAAGCTTTGTGGCAATAGAAAAAAGGGTATGTGTTTCCATTAAGATATCTCATTACAGTCTATATGTCTCTAAAAAGTCTTTACAAAATAACTGAAAAGAAAAACAATTACTGTTATCTTGTAAGAATTAAAGCACATATTGTTTAATATTATCACAGTGTACAATTTTAGTTCTTTTACAGAAGAATTAAAATGATTTTTGCGAAAGCTTGTGTTCTTTGGTGCTTTTTGAATGATATGTTACTTTCCTTATGAAGCTTCTTTTATATCATACGTTGTTGGAGTACCTAGGTATCCAAACAAAGTCTGTGTCTGTCCCACCCTCTGCCCAGACTGGATGTTTGCAAGTGAACCAACAGAGAGGCATAATATCTATGTTTATTTTGGAAATACTTGCTTTTTTAATGATTTGGAAACTGCAGTTTTCTTTTTGTATCTGTGTATGCATATGACAGAGCTCAGACCTGTGCAAGTTTTTTGACTTTTGGACTAAATCTGTAAGCACAACTCCTATAAGTCATCATTTCTGGTTCAGGAAGAACTTTTTAATCCAGTAGAACAACACTCTTACCCTGTAGTGCTACAACTATAATTGAAAGAAACTCTGGGTTGTGGGCACCAAGGACTGTGTCATCCCATATGTCTGTACAGCAACTAGCACATTAGGAACTATTATAATATAAGTAATACTGATAGTTATTAATTATTATTCATTATTATTTATTTAGGATTATAAGTATACTCCAAGAAAATCAATTCCCTCTTACAGTATAATAATCTGAATGTCCTGGAGAGCATTGAGTAAATTGGGATCACTTAAGGAACAGGAGATATGTCCATATTTTGGACAATTACATTTGTATTGCATTTAAAACTAAAAATAGGCTGGAACAGATTTTGTTCATAGAAATAAATACTGTTTTGTTTGTGCCTTTTAAGAATATAATTTATACAGTTGACAGATGTCATCATATGTAAAATATCCCAGCAATCCTGTGTAATAGTTATTGATGGAATTATTGTCCCTTTCTTGTAAATAAGGCTCCTTAATCAGCCAAAGATTTACTGTTAAATTCTGTACTGTTAAAATCTCTGTGTACTGTCTCCTCCGGATTTGGTCACTACCTCCCTAGCAAAAGACTAGTCAGGGTTTTCAGTCTTCTGGCAGTTTTTGTCTCTGATTTTCAGACAATGTAATAATCTCTGTCATTATCTCCTAGTCACTGTCTTTATATAATATAAATTTTATAAACAAAGTGCCATTCTACTCAGGCTCTCTGATTACTGTGAAATGTAATAAACAACAGTTAAACGTAAACAGTATAAACTTGGCAGTATAAAAATCAGATAACATGCTGAAAAGCATACTGGTTCCAGTATGTTGGAAAACACCTTTACCAGATATATTGTGACAGAGTCAGACCAGAAGGATGTAAGAGAGTGCTGGAAGGCAGGTATATTAGTCTCAGGATGTGCAGGTCCCTGTTCCCTGGATAGCCAAACAAAGGCTATTCCAGGCCAATCAAGACACCTGGGGCCAATTAAGAACCTTCTAGAAAGGAGTAGAAACAGCTAGCCTGATTGGGATACCTGAAGCCAGTCAGGGACTGGCTGAAACCAGATAAAAACCTCCCAGTTAGTCAGGTGGGCTGTGGGTGTCAGGAGCTGTGGAAAGAAGTTGTGCTGTTGGTGAGACTGAGTGGTGGACAACATATCATCCAGAAGGAAGGAGGCCCTGAGGTAAGGGTGAAGTGGAGTTTGAAGAAGCGGGGACTGCTGTGGGGAAGTTGCCTAGGGAATTGTATTGTGTTTTGTGGATAAAAGGTCAGCCATCTTAGCTGATACTGTTAGGGTCTCTGGGCTGGAGTCCGGAGTAGAGGGCGGGCCCGGGATCCCCACTTTTCCGTCTTCCATACTGGCCTGTGATGAAGGTAACTCACTAGGTGGTAACTCTTGCCAATTATACTGAGAAAGGAAGGTCACTCTGGGGCCTAGATGAGTTTCTGAGGCGCCTAAATCTGCCAGGAAGCACAGGGCCCACAAGTACAAACTTGGAGCTTTGTCACAATATGTATAATAAAGCAGGTCATGTGTCTCGCACATATATCAGAAAAAAGGAAATTTAAACATCACCTTTGTATATTACGATTTTGTACATTCATCTACCATATTTCAGACAACTGCATTAGACTCTCAGAGAAGAAATATTCTTTTTCTTTCGTAGTGTACAATATGTTGTGTGCTGGGTTGCTCTCAATCATTATCTTGTATAAGGGAGTTGTGATAGGGAAGTGACACATGAATAACAGCTGACATCCAACATTTTAAACTGTCTGATTGATCTGCTTGCTTGAAAGCAAGTGAGAGGGTAATTTCTGAACTGAAGTTACATAAGATACAGAAGAGTTTTCTCAAATTACATGGAGGTGCATTGCCAGTGTAGTGTGCCAGTCCGTTTACTACTAATAGTGTGTTATGATCCGACAAACCTTAATGCAGTCAGGCATTGTAAAGTTACGTTTACTGTGTGTTTGTGTATATTGAATATCTTTCTTATACTGAATACACCTCCTCTCTATATTTCCTCACAAATTTCACCGAGAATTTGACTCTCAACCTTACATTGTCAGATGGAGAGGGAATCTCTGTCATAACAAGAATCACTTTTAAGGATTACAATAAAATTGAAGACAGTTCTCTAGTTTGTAATTCTGTTGCATTTTAATTTAGAATGTTAATGAAGTTCAGCATGCTGGTCGTCCAAACATTCTTGAACTTATAGCTGAGGAAGATATAGACTTTTTACCCTACATGGACTGGGAGCATGAGACAGCTGGACATGGATACCTGTTTTCTAACAGAGGATTTGGATTCGGCAGCAGTGCATCGGTAAACACACTTAATATGTTCTTGTTTTTAACATTTTTTTTTGTCTTACTCAGTTGAGGTAGTAGATGGTTTATAAGGTAGCAGTTGGTAGTTGTTTATAAAGTCTGCACCATTTCTTATTATTCTGGGATGCAATTAATTACATAAATGTTGTGTGAATGTGTTTGTGGAAAAGGATGCAGTTTTCCACTGCGTGCATCCGACAAAGTGGGTATTCACCCATGAAAGCTTGTGCTCTAATACATCTGTTAGTCTATAAGGTGCCACAGGACTCTTTTGACTCTTTTGCAGATCCAGACTAACACGGCCACCCCTTTGTCTCTGGGATCAGTTTTCCAACCAGTTATGCATCTAATAGTAGCTCCGTCTGGGTTGTATTTCCCCAGGTCAACACTGCTGCTTTCCCATCTGGCCAGCTGGTAGGGACAGTAGGTATCCCTGATAATGAACAGAGATTAGAAGGCATGACCCTATCAACAGCAGCCTCTGGCAGGCCCAAGAGAGACACTGCAGGGCTGGCTCTGCCTGGCTCACAAGGAGCTGAGACCAGGATCCGCTGGTTGGAAAATGAGCAGGTATGTGAGGAATCACTGCCCCAGAGCAGGGATCAGCAGCCCTGCATAACCCGTGAAATTCAAACACTTACCCATGGTACTGCTGTGAATTTTTTTTTAAAAGCAAACTAATTTTCACTGAGCCTCAGCTATGGATCACCAACCTGATTTAACGTTCTCTCCCTATCTCCAGTACTCAACTAGCCGGTGACCCTTCTGTGGATCATATACTGATATGTTTGTTCTAACTAACCACAGGTGGCAGTGTGGAGCTGGTAGTTGAGGGAGTGTGAGGAGTGGGACTGTTCACTCCTGTCCTCCTACTGGCAGACCTACGTGGCTGCTGATAGTTCACTCTGACAAGCACCTGATGGCTTATGCAAGCAAGAGAATCAGCCCTTGATCCACAACTGAATCTCCATTTCAGTAGTGGCTCAGCCAGAGTGGGGGATTACTGGAGATGAGGTTAGGCATGTTTTCTGGTGGAGGAGGAAGTATTGTTGCATTGTGGGGCACATAGATTGCTGTCTCTGCCAGCTGAGAGACTACAGCACAGCGCAGGGGCTTATGGAGGGTGGTACCATGGCTGGGGAGCATTTGTAGTGGGAGGTGGAATCTGAAGAGGACATTGCTGTAGAGGCCATGGGCAAAGAGGGAATTCCGACCTGGGGAACTGAGGAGGCTGTTGGCCAAGGGAGTTGTCAGCACTGGAAGCTGTCAGAGTCAGCTGCACCAATTGTGCCAGTGAGACACTTGTACACTGTCACTCAATTAACTGAACCATAATTGATCATGGATTTACCTCTACAAGTTACATAGAGATTACCACCATAAATTGTGGTAATCTACAGCATATTGGTGTGCTGGGTTGCTCTCAACCATTAACTTGTATAAGGAAGACGTGAGGGGGAAGTGACACATGAGTAACATCTGACATCCAAAATTTTAAACTGTCTGATTGATCTGCCTGCTTGAAAGCAAGTGAGGGGGTAATTTCTGAACTGAAGTTACATAAGGTACAGAGAGGTTTCTCAAATTACATGGAGGTGTATTACCAATGTAGTGTGCCAGTCTGTTTACTCCTAATAGTGCGTTATGATACGACAAACCTTAATGCAGTCAGGCATTATAAATTTACATTTACTGAGTGTTTGTGCATACCGAATATCTTTCATATACTGAATACACGTCCTCTCCATATTTCCTCGCTAATTACACCCAGCAATTGACTCTCAACCTTACGTTGTCAGATACAGAGGGAATCTCTGTCATAACAAGAATCACTTGTAAGGATTACAATAAAATTGAAGACAGTTCTCTAGTTTGTAATTCTGTTGCATTTTAATTTAGAATGTTAATGCAGTTCAGCGTGCTGGTCTTCCAAACATTCCTATGGCTCCAGAACATTTAGACTTTTTACCCTATGTGGACAGGGAGCATGATACATCTGGACATGGATACCTGTTTTCTAAAAGAGGAGCAGGATTTGGCACAAGTACATCGGTAAATACACTTAATGTGTTCTTGTTTTTAACATATTTTTTGTGTTACCCAGTTGTGGTAGTAGATGTTTTATAAGGTAGCAGTTGGTAGTTGTTTATAAAGTCTGCACCATTTCTTATTATTCTGGGATGCAATTAATTACATAAATGTTTGTGTTAAGTGCAAAAAAAATCAGAGGACTCTCTCCCAAAGAAAGGCAAGGGACAAAAAAGGTGTTGTGGCATCAGGCCCCATTGCAGCAGAGATCTTTGAGCAAGAAGAGGAACCTAGTGGCTCTCTACTCTCTTCCAAGATATATTCTTCCATGGCTGTCTAGTCCAATGCCTTGTCTTCTTAGAGTACTCAGATGGTGGTACTTCTGTCAGTTGTATTGCACTAACTGAAGTACCACTAACTGTCCAGCACAGCAGCCCTCAACAGGGTAAGGCCTGTCCTTGCATCTGTATCAAGGCTGCTTAAATCGATTTAGATGTGGAATGTCATATATCCCTCAGCTGGTAAACCTCCTTAGTTTGCAGATGGAGTCCTCCTTTCTTACATCCACTATGCCTCATTCAGCACTCACAATACCCCCACAAAATAATGCTACCCGTTTTTGACCCAAACATCTAGTAAAAGTTTGAGGCCTTGGGGATGTTCCAGTTGTGGGTAGAAATTGATGAAAGAATATATTCTTTAATGCGGTCTTGCTTATTAACAAAGAATGTAAAAGGTCCTGTGTCCCTCAAGGCAGGAGGAACCAAAAAACAAAAAACATTTTCTTTGCTTATAGCCCCAAGCCTTGTTGGGGCTAGTGCTAGCTAAAGATCTCTCTCACACTCTTTTTCGGGGTCTTATACCACACTTACATTACAGGCTGCTGTTTCACTCTTTTGGGCCATGTCTGCACTACCAATTTGTGTCAAGAAAAGTGATGTTGACACAAAAATCACAATTTTGTGTTCACACTTGCTCCCTCTGTTGCGAGATCATGTTCACAGTGGGGGCACCATCATCGACAATGTGAGCAATGCACTGTGCGTACCTTTCCCACAGTCCTCCTGTCGCTAGGTGTTGTGGGACAACAGAGTGGATCATGGCACATCTTGGGACAGTGTTAAATGTTCCGTGATGCATTGCATTCTGTCCCAGCATTCCATGGGCTTCTGACTTTCTTTTGTGGTATTTTTTCAACGGCCCTTCTTTGCTGTGCACCCAGGCATATTTGTGAGAAGGGATAGATCCCACACTGCTCTCCTATGCTCTGTTAGCTGTCATGAAGACATTGCGGATGGCAGTGCAGTTAATCGTGAAGTTTCTAACTAAGGAAGACTCGCAGGTGCCTGACATTCTGTGTGATATGGATAGAAGCAACTTTAAGTTGTTTTTGGCGTACACTGAGCAGGAGCATAGGACAGCCCGTCACTTTTGGGCTCATGAAACAAGCACTGAATGATGGGATTGCATTGTCATGAAGGTGTGGGATGACGAGCAGTGGCTATAGAACTTTCAGATGCGGAAAGCCAACTTCCTGGAACTGTGCACAGAGCTCGTCCCAGACTTGTGGCTCAAGGATACCAGAATGAGAGCTGCCTTCTTGGTAGAGAAGTGTGTGACAATTGCTGTGTGGAACCTGGCAACTCCAGACTGCTACCAGTCAGTCACGAATCAATTTGGAGTGGGGAAATCGACTGTTGGCTCTGCATTAATGCAAGTGTGCAGGGCAATAAATCACATCCTGCTACAAAGGACCATGACTCTGGGAAATGTGTATGAAATAGTGGATGGCTTTTCAGAAATAGGGTTCCCTAACTGTGGAGGGATGATAGATGGCGCATGTATTCCAATTTTAGCACCAGACCACCTTGCGATGGAGTACTATCAATAGGAAGGGGTACTTCTGCTTGGTGTTGCAAGTGCTTGTGGATCACCATGGGCAATTCACTGGACATCAACATGGGGTGATCTGGGAAGGTGCACGATGCATGCATCTTCAGAAACACTGGCCTGAACAGAAAGCTGCTAGCGGGGCCTTTCTTTCCTAACCAGAAGATTAGAATGGGGGCGAGGAGGGGGGATGTTGAAATGCCCATAGTGGTCCTGGGGGACTCTGCATACTCCTTGCAGCTGTGGCTCATGAAACCTTACACGGGACATGTGGACAGCAGTAAGGAGCAGTTAAACAACAGGCTCAGTTGCTGGATGCCAAATGAATGTGCCTTTGGCAGATTAAAGGCATGCTGGCGATGCCTTCATGGCAGGTTGGACCTCACTGAAGATAATATTCCTAGGGTCGTAGCCACGTACTGTATGTTGCATAATCTCTGTGAAGGGAAGGGTGAAAGATTTGCTCAGGGGCTGAGTGCTGAAGCAGACCGCTTGACTGCTCATTTTGAGCAGCCAGATACCAGGGCTATCAGAGGAGCCTAGAGGGGAGCTATTCGAAGCGGAGGCTTTGAGACAGCACTTTGACAATGACCATCAGTAATATATATCTTTGAGTTGCTTTAATGTTACATGCCCTGTAGTTTTCTTAGGGGGCAATGGTAAAATTTGGGGCCTTCTTTGCCTGTAATTTGATGCCTGTGCATATATTTGCCATGCCTGCAATCTCACTTTGTAGAAAAAAAATTAAAGATGATTTACCATTATAAAAGTTTGCTTTTATTGCACAAGAAACAGCACACACAAACATATAGCTAGGAAAGGGGGAACCCGGGAAGGGCAGACTTTCACAGCTGTGTGTAGATCCAGTGATCACTGTGAAAGTTCTCTATGGGGGTGTAGAAAAAGGGAAACCAAGAAGTCCTGGAAGATAGAAAGGTGTGTGGGCATTGCTGGGGGGAGCAGGGAAGAGAGTTCTAAATGTGCTGCAGTGGAGAATGAGCACTGATCTGCTCAGTTTGCATCATTATTAAGGACTTCAGCATCTGCATTTGCTCCTCCATTACTTTAATCATCCACTCAGTAGCGTCCTTAACAAAAGCATAATTCTCTTTTCTGTCCTACCCTTCGACTTCACAACAATCCTTTAATTCCCTTTTTTCTGCATTGGAGCATTGCAGGACCTCCCGGGACATGTCTTCTTTGCTGCATCTTGAATGCTTTCTTATCTGGTGCAGACTCTCGGCCAGGGTGCATGGGGTGTTCCTGAAGGCCACATCTGGTGAAGCATAGGGTTAGAATGCACAGAAGCGTGATTGTGAAATTCATGTACAGAATTGAAACCTTTATGTTAAATACACCTTTTGCAACATTGTAATCACTTTCTCACTGACCCTAGCCAGGCACACACCTCTGCGAACACCCAAGCATTTTGAGTGTTGGTGGGGGGTGGTCTACATGGAGAAAAGAGCGCACACTCTTTGCAAGAGTCGTGGTGCAGCATACTAGGGAACAAATTCTAAAATTCTCCCACACTTTTCCACAGGCGGGGGTCATTCTAGCAGATATCTCACTGCTAAGGGTAAGCAGGGAAATAAGGGTACATCTACTCCATGCTTGTGGCCTCTGCCCTGCTCCTTATGCTGCTCATGTGTGTGCTACTTTGGTCCCTGCACAAGTGATTGCCGAATGGCACAGGAAAGTTTCCTATAATGGAGGAAGTTACAGAGCTGCTCTGCCATGGAACCTTCAGCAGAGGGTTACCAAGTACCTCCAAGAAACTTTCCTGAAGATTTCTCTGCAGGATTCCCATGAGATCTTGGCGTGCATCAACACTCAGTTCCGCTGTAGTACTGATTAGCTACACAGGGAAATGTCCATCTCACAGAAACACAGCCAGCCTCCCACATTTCTATGCCCTGAACCCACCTCTCTATACACAAGCCACAGCCACTTATCAGGAGTCTCATCTCCTCCTTCTTGCTCACCAGAGAGCAACTGCTAAGACTGGCTAGACACCTTAGGAGTAGAGAACAGTTCCTGGCTGCCTGCCCCACTGGGCTACCCTGCTGGGAGCTGCACATCCTCATCTAACTCTGCCTCTTTATCAATAACTTCGTCCACTGGTTAAGTCCTCTTTCCGCCACCACAGGGCTCTTGGCGATGGAGATGGGGTCGCCACTGAGGACTGTGCGCTGTGTGAAGAAGAACTTCCTTTTATTTGTTTTAAACTTGCTGCCAATTTATTTCATTTGGTGGCCCCTAGTTCTCATATTATGGAAACAAGTAAATAACTTTTCCTTATTCACTTTCTTCACACCACTCATACCTCTATCATCCCCCACTTAGTCTCCTCTTTCCCCAACTGAAAAGTTCAAGCCTCTTTAATCTCTCCTCTTATGGGACCTGTACCAAACCCCTAATCATTTTAGTTGCCCTTCTCTGAACCTTTTCTAATGCCAGTATATCCTTTTTGAGATGAGGAGACCACATCTGTTATGCCTTATTCAAGATGTGGGTGCACCATGGATTTATATAAAGGCAATAAGATATTCTCCATCTTATTCTCTATCCCTTTTTTAATGATTCCCAACATACTGTTTGCTTTTTTGACTGCTGCTGCACACTGCGTGGATGTCTTTAGAGAACTATCCACAATTACTCCAAGATCTTTTTCTTGATTAGTTGTAGCTAATTAGCCCCCATTATATTGTATGTATAGTTGAGGTTATTTTTTCCAATGTACATTACTTTACATTTATCCACATTAAATTTCATTTGCCATTTTGTTGCCCAATCATTTAGTTTTGTGAGATCTTTTTGAAGTTCTTCACAGTCTGCTTTTGTTCTTAACTATCTTGAGCAGTTTAATGTCATCTGCAAACTTTGCCACCTCACTGTTTACCCCTTCCTCCAAATCATTTATGAATAAGTTGAACAGGCTTGGTCCCAGGACTGATCTTTGGGGGACACCACTAGTTACCCCTCTCCATTCAGTAAATTTACCATTTATTTCTATCTTTTGTTCCCTGTCTTTTTTAACCAGTTCTCAGTCCAGGAAAGGATCTTCCCTCTTATCCCATAAAAACTTAATTTTCGTAAGAGCTTTTGGCGAGAGACCTTGTCAAAGGCTTTCTGGAAATCTAAGTACACTATGTCCACTGGATCCCCCTTGCCCACATGTTTGCTGATCCCTTCAAAGAATTCTAATAGATTAGTAAGACATGATTTCCCTTTACAGAAACTATGTTGACTTTTGCCCAACAATTTGTCCTTCTATGTGCCTGACAATTTTATTCTTTACTATTGTTTCAACTAATTTGCCCGGTACGGACATTAGACTTACTGGTCTGTAATTGTCAGGATCACCTCTAGAGTCCTTTTGAAATATTGGAGTTACATTAGCTATCTTCCAGTCATTGGTACAGAAGATGATTTAAAGGACAGGTTACAAACCATAGTTAATAGTTGCGCAATTTCACATTTGAGTTCTTTCAGAACTCTTGGGTGAATGCCATCTGGTCCCAGTGACTTGTTACAGCTTAAGGAAAGAAGTTACTTGTTTAATTGACAAGAATAATAGGCTTTGATATAATAATGAACTGCATAGAAATTGTGAAATTAGTCCAATACCTCACTATTAAAAATGTGCTCCTTATTTCTAGTCTGAATTTGTCTGGCTTCAGCTACCAGGAAAGAAGTTACTTGTTTAATTGAGAAGAAGACTAGGCTTTGTGTTGAGCATGATGATATTTAGACTGATACTGTGTCTAATGAAAGTATGGTCTTAATCACACAAAAAAAGTTGATTTAAACTCCAGAAATATTTTGTTTTCTTATAATTTTACTCGACAGGTTCCAGTAACTACTGGTTTTTCTGACCATTTCCTAACTTGAGGAGATAAACAGCTGAAAAATCTCCAATTTCAAAGTGACGAAGAACTTCCCTTGATTGAACAGTGCATCTTACCACATTCCACTGGATTCAGTTTTATGAAGGCTGCTAAAGTTGAATATGGTGCTGGTGCCACTGAAATTGGACTATTTGCATCTACCTCTGCGCCACAACCAAAATTCAGCCTGCATAGGCAATTGCTTTTAAAACTTCCCAAGCATCAAGCTAGTAGGCCTTTTCCTCAACATTCACAGGCTACTGGCATTAATTTTTCTTTTCAAGCTCCTTGCCCTCCTCCTGTGGGCGCTCCTCCGTGCCCTCCTCCTGTGGGCGCTCCTCCGTGCCCTCCTCCTGTGGGCGCTCCTCCATCCCTTCATAAAATCACTCAGGAGCTTTGTTCAGATTTAAAATACTCATTTGCTCCTGTGAGAAGATCCCTGAAGAAGGCAAATTTTGAAGCACAAGTTACTCCTGAAATTCTTGCTTCACCAGCTAGGTTAAGAGCAGGATCACCAGTGCTACAAACTGCATATAAGCGTAGAGAAGAACTTCATGATCTCAGCAAAGTTAGTAGAAGTCTGAATTATGTTTTGCCTTTCTCTGATGTTGAATGTGCAGCCAAAACGAACAGAAGTAGTTGCTCCCTATTGCGCTGGATTTCTGCATCAAGGGATACTGAAAAAGAGGAGGTAAATTCTGCTCTTTTATAGTGATTCATATTTTGGAGGTTTAATTAACTTTTAATGGAGTGATATAAACTTAGATCTTGTTCTGCCACCCTTATTCATGTTGATTAATCTTACTTTTCTGCACTTGTAGTCCCATAGATCTCAGTGGAATTAGTTGTGTGATGAAGTACTATTTAATATGAATAAGGCAAAATCAGGTTCTTAGTGAATATTTCTATTTTTTTTTTTTTTTAAAGGATCATGTCTTAACAGCAGTGTGGAAAAAAAGGCGTTGTAAAGCATCACCACAGATGAGGATTCAACAAAGTCCACCAAGTGTTGTAACTCAACTTTTTAAGCTCCAAAATCAGGTACAGCGTCCTATTTTCCATATTGGCTTTACTTAAAAGCAAGATACAAGGAATAACTTTTTAAAAATTGTTTTTATTACAAACACTGTACTTTGGGTTCTTCTGCTGGCATCTAAATGTAAATCTATGTCTAGCGAAAAGTTACTTCTGCCAAGTCCTACAGGAGAATTTACTTGGTATTCCTCATGGTTCCTTGATATAAATAACAGTATTGGTATGTGGTGCCTCCTGCTGGCTGTCTTGGGAATTACCTCTGCATGTTAGTGCATCCTTTTCAGGCAGTGCTTCCCCACCGTCATTCCTGCTGTAGGACCCACATCTCTTCAAGGACTGCGGCGTCCTCTTCAGCGACACAGTCCTCCAGATGTCCCACACATTGTATTCCCCCGCTCCGGGGGACCTGCAGTCCACTGTTCAGCCACTTCCCTTAGTGGCTATTGCAGTGAATTGTCTGACCACTTCCTCATGGCCTCAGCATTCTCTTTGCCCTTGCCTCAGGACCTCAGCCTGCAAATCGCAGCAGCCAGCCAGGAGCGGTCTTCTACTCCCCTGGTCCCTGTTAGCAGCACTGCTCTGTCCAGGGTGCAGGCAGTTCTCTCAGCCATCCAGGGACACAGTCCTTCCTCCTTGGATTCCCAGCAGAGAATGGCACTCTCTGCCATGCAGCTCCCTAGGGCTGCTTTTAACCCCTTTTCTGCCAGTGAGGGGCAGCCACCCCATCACACAATCTAATTTATACTATGGATTTAGTCAGAAAGAAATCAATTTTCCATATGTTGCCTTTTTGAAAGCCAGTTTGTCGGTCAAAAAGCAATTGCATTTTGAGACAATTCAGTCCTTCCATCAGATAAGCAGGTTTGCATTGTGCAAATTCATCTTTCTTATTTGTTTATAATCTAATTTTGTAAAGATACATGATGAGACAAAATCTTGGTTGAATTTGTTGATTTCTTTGGCAGCTCCAGTGATCAGACTAGGAATCCTCAAAATAGCCTTCTCATAGCCAAGAGATGTGCTCAATATTTTTGAGATGCTGAAATTATAAGAAATTTTCTAAATCTTCAACTCAGTAGTCTGGTACAATTAATAAGCAGTCAGAGTCTTTAGTATTCTATTAATGGGAGCTAGAGTGATAACATAAAACAGACATACTGGATCAGACCAATGGTACATATAGCCTGCTGTTCTATCTTCTGACAGTGCCTGGGCCCATATACTTCAGAGGGAATGAACAGAACAGAGCAGTTATTTACAGATCCATCCCCTGTCATCCAGTCTCAACTTCTGGCAGTCCTTTTTTGAACCCAGTTATTATTTTGGCCTTCACATCATCCCCTGTAATGAGTTCTACAGGTTGACAGTGTGTTGTTTGAAGTAGTACTTAATTTTGTTGGCTTTGTTTACAATAATGGAATCAGGTGACTCTTTGTTCTTGTGTTATGAAGGGGTAAATAACACACTTCATTATTCACTTTCTCCATACTATTCATGATTTCATATCCCTTAGTCGTCTCTTTTCTAAGCTGAACAATCCAAGTCTTTTTAATTTCTCCTCATATGGAAGCTATTTCATACCTCAAATCAATTTTGTTTTCCTTCTCTGTATTTTTTTTCAATTACAACATATTTTTTAAGAGGGGTGAACCAAAACTGCACTTAGTATTCAAGGCGTGAGTTTACGATGGATTTATATAGTGCATGATGATATTTACTGTCTTATTATCTCTCTCTTTCATAATGGTTTCTAACATACAATTATCTTTTTTGTCTGCCTCTGCAACATTTAACAGGTGTTTTCAGAGAACTATCCACAAACTCTTTTTTGCGTGGTAATAGCTAATTTAGACCCCTACATTTTATATGTATAGTTGGGATTATGTTTTCCCATGTGCATTTCTTTGCATTTATCAACAGTGAATTTCATCTGGCATTTTGTTGCCCAGTCACCCAGTTTTATGAGATCTCTTTGTAACTCTTCACAATCAGTTTTGGACTTAACTATCTTGAGCAATTTTGCTTCATCTGCAAACTTTGCCACCTCACTACTTACTCTTTTTCCTGATCATTTATGAATATGTTTAACAGCACTGGTACCAATATAAACCCATAGGGGGCCCTGCTATTTACCTCTCTCCACTGTGAAATCTGTCCATTTATTCCTACCCTTTGTTTCCTGTCTTTTAAGTAGTTACTCATCCATGAGAGGACCTTCCCTCTTATCCCATGACTGCTTACTTTGGTGAAAGATCTTGTTAAGGCTTTCTGAAAGTCCAAGTACATTATATCTACTGGAGCTCCCTTGTCCACACGTTTTGTTTATCCCCGCACAGTATTATAATAGATTGGTGAGGTATGATTTCTCTTTACAAAAGTCATGCTGACTCTTCCCCGGAAATTGTATTCATCTATGTGTCTGATAATTCTGTTGTTTACTTTAGTTTCAACCAGTTGCCTGGTACTGAAATTAGTCCTGCTGGCCGGTAATTGCCAAGACAGCTTCTAGAGCCCTTTTTTTTTTAAATCGGTATTACATTAGCTATCCTCTAGTCATCTGGTACAGAGGCTGATTTTAGGTGATAAGTTATATACCACAGTTAGTAGTTCTGCAATTTCATATTTGAGTTCTTTCAGAACTCTTGGATGAACACCATTTGGTCCTGGTTTCTTATTACTATGACTGTCAATTAATCACAGTTAAACAAGTGATTAACACAAAACAAATTAACTAAATTTTCTAAAAATCATGATTAGTCACAGTTTTAATTTACATTTATTATAAATATTTTGCATGTTTTTCTACATTTTCAAATATTGATTTCAGTCACAACACAGAATATAAAGTGTACAGTGCTCTCTTTATATTATTATTTTTATTACAAATATTTGCACTGTAAAAAAGATAAACCAAAGAAATAATAATTGTCAGTCTACGTTATACAAGTCCTGTAGTGCAATTTCTTTATTGTAAAAATGAAACTTACAAACGTGGAATTATTTTTTAACATAACTGCACTTAAAAACTAAACAATGTAAAACTTTAGTGCAGGGGTAGGCAACCTATGGCATGCGTGCCGAAGGCAGCACATGAGCTGATTTTCAGTGGCATCCACACTGCGCAGGTCCTGGCTACTAGTCTGGGGGCTCTGCATTTTAAATTAATTTTAAATGAAGCTTCTTAAACATTTTAAAAACCTTATTTACTTTACATAAAACACTAGTTTAGTTCTATATTATAGACTTATAGAAAGAGACCTTCTAAAAACATTAAAATGTATTACTGGCCTGCGAAACCTTAAATTAGAGTGAATAAACGAAGACTCGGTACACCACTTCTGAAAGGTTGCCGACCCCTGCTTTAGTGTGTACAAATCCACTCAATTCTACTTCTTGTTCAGCCAGTCACTAAGACAAACACATTTATTTGCATTTGCGAGAGATAAGGTGTGGGAATTTCCCTCACATCTTCTGCAGTGAAGACCGATGAGAAGAGTTTGTTTGTCTTTTCCATAGTGGCCTCTGTGTTCCTTGAGTACTCCTTTAGCAACTTGATTGGTAGCCCACTGATTGTTTGGCAGGCTTCCTACTTCTGATGTACTTACAAAATTTTGCTGTTAGTGCTTGTGTCGCTTCCTAATTTCTCTTTAAATTCTTTTTTGTCCTGCCTAATTATGCTTTTACAGTTGACTTGCCAGAGTTTATGTTCCTTTCAATTTTTCTCAGTAGGATTTTACTTCCAGTTTTTAAAGGGGTGCCATTTTGCCTCTAACTGCCTCTGTTGTTTTGCCATGGTGGTGTTTTTTTGGTCCTGACCTATTCTGTCATTCCTATTTTATACCCTGGTATTACTATGTGCTCCTTTGCGTCGGTTGGCTTTCCCTCAGTCCTTAGTTTAAAAACTCCTCTACAACTTTTTTTATTTTACATGCTGGCAATCTGGTTCCTTTTTGGTTTAGATGGAGCCCATCCTTCCTTCCTTTCCCAAAACCCTCCTCCAAACACCATCATCTCATCCATGCATTGAGACCTAGAAATTCTGCCTGTCTAACTGGATATCTAGACAGACTTATGTGGAATGCTGGGGATGAGCCAATGGTCATGGTACATATAGGTACCAATGATATAAGAAAAAGTAGGCAAGAAGTTCTGGAGGCCAAATTTAAGCTGCAAAGTACGAGATTAAAGTCCAGAAGCTTTAGACTGGTCTGGACTGTACGTTGGTATCCCCCTCTGCTGAGTTTCAAAGTTACAGAGAAAACACAGGGATATTTCCCTAAAAACCTGAGAAATTCACAAGTGAGAAACAAACATAAAACTTAAACCGCCTTGCCTGGCTATTTACTTCCTCCTTGTGCTGCTTAGAAATATAGAATTAGATGAAGAGAAGAAACTGGTCTGGCTCCTTTGAAATCCCCCAAAGCAAATGAAAAAAACAGACAAAGCATACAGGCAAAAGCTTCCCTCCCCCAGATTTGAAAGCATTTTCGGTCCCCATTGGTTCTTTTGGTCAGGTGCCAGCCAGGTTTCTGTTAGCTTTTTAACTCCTTACAGGTAAGCAGGAATTTTAGGCTACTTTATGCTTATGACGGTGGACATTGACCCCACTACCTCTTGCACGCAAAGCAAGCATTCTACTGCTTGAGCTAATTCCCCACCACCTTGAAGTGGTGCCTCCTGCACCCAATACTCTGCCCCAGTCTGGAGCCCCCTTCTTCACCCAAACTCCCTCCCAGAATTTGTACCCCTCACCCCCTCCTCCACCCCCATCCACTGCCCCAGGCTCAGCCCGAAGCCCTCTCCCACTCTGCAAACCCCTGGGCCCCAGCCCAGAGCCCACACCCCCTCCCGAACCCCAACCCCCTGCCCCAGCCCGGTGAAAGTGAGTGAGGGTGGAGAAGAGTGAGTGACAGAGAGAGAGGGAAATGGAGTGAGCAGAGAGGGGCTTTGGGGAAGTGGTAGGGTAGATCCTGGGTTGCCCTTAAATTCAAAAAGTGATCTTGTGCATATAAAGATTGGACACCACTGCTCTAGACTAAAGAGTAGCTGTGCCACCCTTGCCCTGCAATCTTGGGTGCCTTATGATGCCTTGCAGAAGGAGTTCCCGCTTGGGTTGCTCACAGATAGCCTTCCAGCAGGCAAGCCATACCCTGAGTATCTGGGTGTAACTGTGGCCTGCCAACCAGATTTGGGTTACACTCCAACTTTCACTTTGGTTATACGGCAGCGTCACCCCAACATGCCCCCAGTCTTAGATTTTCCCCCAGAAATGTATGTCCTTTACTGCCCAGCCCTCTCCTGGACAATAGAAGTTATATAAAGTCTGTTATTTCATGAATAGAAATAATATGCATACAACTTGCCACCCCAAACTGAGTTTAAATTTAAACACAGTGGATTAGATAAAACAAAAATACCCTAAGTTTATTAACTGGAAGGAGAAAGATTTTAAGTGAGTACAAGTAATGAGGCATAAAAGTCAGAGATGGTTATAAGAAAAATAAAGATAAAACTCAACTGGTGCATATGTTAACTATGTTAAATTCAAAGCAAAGTTGTCTGATCACATGCTTTCAGCAGTCTTCCTGACCAGACTTCTTAAATCAGGACCCCTTCTCCCAGAGTCCAATGAATGTTTTCTTTGTCACTTTGGGTGCTGTTAGTGCAATGGGCAGGGAGAGGAGGTGTCGTGGAGTTTGTCCCTTTTTTTCATAGGTTCAGTTCACCTCTTAAAAACATTTCCATCTGCGTACTAAGACAAAACGTCTATAGGGAAGGATGTTTTCTGCTGCTTTTTCCTCACCAGTTTCAGCTTTCTTTGTTTCCCTTCATGCTTGATGATTCTGCTGCTTACATTCAGATTAAGCACAGCACACATTCCTTTGTTTGAGATAGACCTGTTTGCCAACTTCTTCTTGGGGAAGGCTGTGGTTTGGAACATGAGTTAATAACGTCATACAGAGAAATCTTATAACTTAACATACAATGTTGCCACACACATTTTATCATGACAGTGTTTACTAGCAAATTGTGAATTTTCAAATGATGCCTTACAAGACATGCTTTGTACAAAAAAAAATTTACAATTGTGTGGACACAGGTACAATCTGTCACACTGTCTCTTTCTAATACCTGAGGTCCCCTCCCTTGGACGGGCATCTTCAGTGCAAGAGGATACCATGACATCATCTCAAAGGAGGGTCCCAACTATGGGATTATTTCCCTCTACTCTAGTTTGATGTTTTCCTTCCCCAAGTGTTTCAACCTCCTCAACAGCACAGAGGCTGTCATACTGGGAGAGGGACTGTTCTACTGTGTCCTGGAAAATCTCCTTTACATACATCTCTGTCTCTCTCAGCTCATCCTGTTCATTCACTCTGGTCTCAAGAGCCTGTACTTGGCCTCTGAGGGCTGTGAGCCGCTTGCACTGAATGCACACACATGCAGCAGGTAATCACACATGCTATATTCAGTGCAATAAACTGGATAGCCCCCACTTTGATGCTGGACTTCTGGCTGCATTATTTTTCACTTGTAGAGTTTTTGGGGGGTGTGAAGAGGGAAGCAGTATTTATTGGCCTAAGTTTAGAGAATGTTTATTGGGCTTCATGTTCCCTCTTTGAACTCCTCATAAAACTCTTATTTGCTACTCCAGTTGGCTGTCTCCTTTGGCCATTGTAACAGCCTTCAGCAGTATTGTCTATAGCAGTTGTTCTTCACTTTGAGGTCAAATCCAATGAGTTGCAACATATATTCCTGCAGGATTGCCAAACCTGAGCATTCATTAAAGAAAAAGTGTTTCTAGCACAATATAATTTGCTACTGTAATTAAGTTTAATGGGACAGATTTTCCAACACCTTGCCTCCATTTTAATGTTACTTTGTGTTTACCTGAATATGCTTTTAAATCAGATATTTAGTCATTTAAATTACCTTAATTGTGTCCCCAAGTAACTGTGGGCACAAAATTGCACTTGCAGTTTTTTGTTCTTGTAAAGCTGCAAGAACCAAAATTCAGTTCCAGTTCAGGCCAGTCTAAACATTTAGCCTATTGAATATTTAACATTAGAGAATCAGTGTTTTTAAAATTATGCAAAATCAGATTCGATTTCGAGATCATTGTACTTACCAACTAGGACACATTTTGATTTGAATGTGAAAGTTCAAAGCTTTGTATTCCGCCTGTTTTGAGAGTAGCAAACTGTCTAGTAGTATGTCTGTTTCCTGCTTATCAGAATTTCCAATCTCGTGTCAAATAAAATGGAATGGGATTTAATAAACTTAACATTGTATTTCACAATACAAATAGCACATTTACTAATTTCATGGAGGCTGTTGTTTTCTCAGTGGAGCAAATCCTTTTCTGCTGAATTCAGTTGAGGAAGTACTCTACTTTGAGCATTATTTTTAGGGTAATTTTCAAATTACTTATTTATTTTGAAACTTTTCGCAAGTTAATATTTTATTGTTTATTTGGTTTATATCTGAGTATCTGAAAATAAAGAACTTGCTGCTGGTGCCGCCACTGCTGCCCCACTTCCCTCTGAAACTCAATATTCCCACCTCTTGTGCTTTCTGTTCCCCTGACTCAACCCTCCGATCCCACAAGAGGTTCACTTCCCAGTCAAAGCGCCCAACTCATTATTCTAACTCACACGTATCATTGCAAATGACACACATTACTGTACGTGGGATAAATAATGGAGAGAAACTAATGATTTGCATTCATCTTATTGGCTTGTTTTAGTACTCCATTGATGTAGGATTGGTCAGATAATTTATTCCAGAGGTTCTCCAAATGTGGTACATCTGTCACTGTTAGTATGCCAGTTGCGACCAGGTAGTATGTGGATTGGTTAAGATACAGGCTCACAATAAGTATCCATTTTAGCTACACTGATTAAAATCATGATGTCGATACATTATGCTTTTGAATTTTAGATCTTAAAGTTTGCGGATCATTGACTAATTCACTAAAGTTCATTATATTTTTTGCATAAGTAATTTGAACATTTTATTATAATTACTTTCCTAGCTGTACTTTGATATTTCTAATGTGATTTTTGCAATGTCTTGAATGTTTTAGGACTTTTGTCTGTTTTTTTGTTTGGTTTATTTCACAGGATGGCTCTTGGGATCTCAGCCCAGAACTTGGTGTTATTTTGAATCGTGATGTGGATTATTTTATCAATACTTTCCTTCCAGAAAAAGGCATTTGGTCTCTAGGTAAATCAGTTGTTTTGTCATTCATTAAAAGTAGCTAGATGGTAGTACAGTTAATGTTGTTTTTTTAAATGTAATAACCATGTGTGTTCAGTAGAGCTTAAATTAATGTATATTTTTCATATTACTAACAATGGCTTAAGATTGACTCACCCTAGATTTTAAATAGACACTATCAATTTGAAGTTTTCTGAAGTAACTACTTGTTAAAAATTCAAATTTCTGCAGGAGCATCCTTTCAATGGTGTGTTCTGGCTGCTGTGTGCCTGTCCTATGGAGGCAGCATATTTTGGGCGGCAGTGGAGGTTCTTTTTGTTCCGTTTATTATAAAGGTGGGGCTGCTCCTACCTCATGGGGAGGAAGGCAAAATGGGGCCCAGCTGATGCCATCCCTCCCCCAGCACTCTGCTGGACCCAAAGCTATGCAGGGGAGTCTCCACTATATTCTGGGGGTAGTAGGACCTAGGAAGTGTCCCTTCTCCCTCTCCCCCTCATGTGGGCTTGAAAGTAAGCAGCAAAGAGGAGCCAGCCACAGTGTCCAGCCACTAGTGACAGAGGGATACAAAGCAGGGACATTGGAGAACTTTGACTAGACTTTCTCTGCCCTGTGCTGAATGGTTGTTTGCTTCAAAACTCCCCTCCTCTCCCTCAGTCTCTTCACCTTAGCTTTACTCAAAACTTGTTGCCCCTTTTACCCTCTTCTCCCCTGCCCTGTCTCCCTCACTCTCTTCCCTTCACTTTCCATTTAGCTGACTTGCTACCTCTCCCCTCAATAAAAGTGGAACTCGCATGACATTTGGATGTGTATAGCCAATCGTCTACTCAGCAGATTGGTTGAGGGCAGAAGTGAACAGGGGCCAGCTGGAAGCTTTCCACACAAAATGTCAACATCATATACTGGGCATAAAGTGGAATGACTTCATCTGTAACGTGGATGTTTATGGTTGTTCGGGTCTACAGACTACTGGGGCCATTGCCCGCAGGCGGCGCTTTATGCTTTTCAAACATGTCACAAGGATGCCACAAGATGTTCCAGAAAACGCTGTTTGCTGGGTGGCTTGTAACATCCAGGATAAAATTGCACCAATCAAGGGGTGGAGGCGGCCCAGAGCCAGACCCCCTATAACATGGGTTCATCAAGTCTGTTCCGATGTTGGACTCTCAGGCCGTCAAGCCTCTGATGTTGTGCAGAAATGAACCAAATGGTGAACGATCGCTATGGCCAACTGTCTGGCTAAGTGTTGAAGAAGAATGAGATTTGCTGCCATCATATTGTTCACTCTGCTTGTGTGTATACCCTTCCCTCCACATCATGTGTTTGTGTTGTCTGTTTAGATTGTAAGCTCTTCAGGGCAGAGAATGTCCTTTTGTTCTTTCTGTAATGTGTCTAGCACAATGGGGTCCTGGTCCATGATGGGGATCCTGGGTGCTAACATAATACAAATAATAAATAGTACATTCTGTGTCATCTTCCAGCTCACACATGCATTCCAAACTACACTGATGTACTGCTTCTTCCCACCCTTTCCCATTATGTTGTTTACATCTTTCATGTACACATTTCCTTCTTCCTTTTCAGCATTACTCTGTGCTGTTGGCAGGCAGAAAATTAACATGAAAAAAGTTTGTACTCTGAATCACTAGGGGACCGTGCTTAAAGTATGCATGGGGAGTACAAACTGGGCAAAAATAAAAATTGGGTTGAGGTGTGCACTTTAATCACTGTCTTATCAAAGCTGCTGCTCCAGTGCTTCATCAGAAATTGTACAAGTTTCCCCTTGCTGAACATGATGGAAGCAACCCCAAACACCCAGCTGCACACTGCCAGCTGTTGAGTTCTGACTACAGTCCAGGAGTGAACTATATGTCTCTGAAACTGCTTTTAAAAAAGCATGGATTACTGTGTATGTTGGTTGATGAAACAAAATTAAACAGCATTAGGATAACTAGATTTTGTGAGCATATCTATTACTTTGCCAGCAAGTACTACAAAATATCAAATATTAACTTTCTATGTTGACAAGTAACAATTATACTAAGAATCACACCTTTCCCCTTCCTTTTTAGGTCCTAGAGGAATAAAAGTATTGCAGTTGATTGCTACACTTGTGGTGCTGCAGTTCATACGTGTTAAACAGCTGTTGGAAGGGATAATCTTCAAATCTCTAATGAAACTGGATGATTCAAGGTGTGCTTTGGATTCATGCATACATTAAATATTTAATGTATGAATGTAAACTGCTGAACATTTTAATATGCATAAAATGAATAGTTATTGGGTATTGGTAACTAATATACTCAGCATAAGGATGTAGACAAAGAATGAAAAGTATAATTGACAGTGTCAATGCATTGCTTCTTACAACACAATCTTTGTTTTGAAAATGTGGTCTATAAAATTAAGAAATACATAAACAATGTCCTGCATCATCAAGAAAACTTTATTTATATAGTAAATGGGAACAGAATTAATTTTAGGGCATGATGAGGCTCTTAGATGTATGGCTTAGATCATCTGGACCAGATCATCCACCCGTTATCATCCTCCACACCACAGTCCCCACCCTGTCCATTAACCCTCCACGTGGCCTGGGAAATGCAGATGCTCCCCAGATAAGACCCCTCTGTAATGTAATTTAGCTGCATGCTGTATTATGTTTTGCATGGACGATCTCTGTGCCATGGAACTCCCCTTTACTGGGGGGGTATAATGAATACCAGACAGCTGGAGAGCCTGTCAGCATCACTCCACCAAAGGGAAGTGGGAGAACAGCACAGATTTAGGTGAGAAAGCATGAAGGAACAGGAACACCATACAGATGGCTCTGGCCTCCCACAGATTCCCCATGGTATGTGAATTCTGGGAGTTGAATCCCTGCATGTAGTGTGGGGGATTATACCCCACCTTCCTGCTCCTTCCTCCTACCCCCCAAAATTATAGGAACTTGCATCAAGGAAAACCTTGGAAAATCTTCCTCTGCAGTCTCCCTGATTCAGGTGTTTCTGTGTGAGGCGTTATCTGGCCCTATATACCTAGGGTTTCTGTGACAAGTTAAAAATAACAGGATAGATGTGTCATGTTGCTTAATGCACTACTGGAAGGCACACACCTACTACATGCTGAGTATGTGGTATGAAAACCTAAACAGATTAGAGAGATGCTTAAATTGGTTTTGTCCTGTAACCTCCATCAGGAATGCAGTACATAATAAAATGTGATGTTGGGTTAAAACATAGTAGGGAGAGAAGGAAAATGGGAGGAACTCTGCATATATATGAACATACTGAGGACCCTAAAGTTGAGAGTCAAATCTTATATTACTGTCTCGGTGAGATGCTTTTTATGGACTAATTTCATATCACTGAGGTCACTGGAGTAGCTAGCGCACATTAGCTACACTGCACTCTTACACTTTGCAATTTAGCTTAATATAGTTTCAAAAAGGCACTCAGTGTGAATTAAGTGTGTCCTCACAGGGAGTTTGTGCGAAGTAGACAGTGTACTTTTAAAATCACTCCTAGCTAATTCCACACTAACTTCCCCATATAAACGAGCCCAAAAATTTGTGGTGAATTTGCTCCTACATCTCTTCCTCCATGACAGTGGTTTCTGAAAATACCAAGAAAGCTGCTCACACTAGACTTTGTTTTTTCTTGAAATCTCTGCCTCAAATTATCATAAATATATACATAAAGAGATCTTTTGTTAATGATTGGGTTGAAGCATTGTTGATATTTTCTCCACCAAGTGACTTCGTGAGCAAGGACAAGATTTTCTTCTTGTATCCTTTGGTGCATTTGCTTGTACTTATTTCGTAGAGAGTTGCAGTAGCTGCTTGGTCAAGTCACTGTTCTCATATTTCAGTATAATCACACTTTATTTCTATATATAGTGCTAGTCACTGGGCGTTTCCTTCAGTGAAGAAAGCAGTGGAATGGGTAAGAAGAGTTGACGGACAATTTCCAGGCATCTGCCAGCGACTTGACCTTGGGAAGGATTGGGACTCTGCCACTAATATATTTTTGGGCATCGAGGTCATCAGAATCCGCTTGCCTCCAAGAATATAATCACAGAAAGTGTCTATGAGAGTTAGTTACTCATTTTGCAATTATAAGACAAATTACAAGAGTTCACTGCATTAAAAAGGATAATTTAATTTATATCTGTATAAGTATTGGGAAATTAACCAGGAAATTAACCAAAGACATGGAAATTTGGGGTCATTTCTTATGTTGTCAGCAGTAAGGACAGGGTAATTTTAAATGTAAATATAGTGTTTTACTAAGAGTAAACATATACTGCAATTCACTGCTTAAAACTCAATATTTAGCTTCCATGGTAGATGATTTTTAATTTAAATTAACCATTTTGCAGTGCTAATGCTTTTATAATATGTTTAATATAAACTTGATTTCTTCTATAAATCTTATCCACTTTCTTTGGACCAACAGCACTTTATTAAAAAACTGTAATGTAACAAAGGAATTATGTCAGCAAGGAAATACTCAATACACTGATGTTGACAGGTATAAGAACCTGAATAATAAAAAGTGAATAAACATTCTTTATTACATTTTAAGGTCTTCACTTCGGTAGTTAGATAATTCATTCAGTTGAGTTTCTCATTGAAATGCAACCAGAAGAAACTGCATATCTGTGATGATAATTAGGGGCATATGCCTCTCTCATATCAGCAATCTGAATTATTAGATGCTCAACTGCTTCTGGATGTCCAGGTAGCAGCCTTTTCATTTCAATACAGACATTGCTACTTTTACTTGTGTCTTTGGCCCCTTGTGGTTGGACTACTGCAATGTGTTTTAAATGGAACTGCATTTTAAGACAATATGGAAAATGCAGCAAACGCAGAAAATGGTTATCTGCTTAATCAGAAAGACAATGTAATGCTAAAAATCTCACTTTGGTTTGAAAACTTTTTATCTATTGTACAGTTGTTACAATAAACACCTAATGATCACTAATCACTGAAAGTCATTTAAAAAAGCATATTTTTCTGGCTTTCTTTTCAGATTGTTTAACAGCATTTTGCACGTAGTCAAATTCCCTTGTTTGTGTGGGTCTTTTACACAAGGAGACACGCACGCTTTTGAAAAATAAGAAATGTGATTGCAAAATAGAATTTGGCAGGGCACGTTTAGGCCTTGTCTACATCACAGAGTTTTGTCTACATACAGCAACTGCTTTAATTAAACCGCTGTTGCATGTCTATGCTATGCTCCTAATGTCAGCAGAATGTATTCACACAAGCAGCTCTTGCATCGAGAGCAGTGCACTGTGGGTAGCTATCCCACTGTGCAACTGGCCACAGAATGTTTTGGGAAGGGCTTGCAGTGCCTCATGAGGTAAGTACAGCATCACATGATGCACATTTCTCAATCCCATGGGCATCCTACTAGATTGCCAGCCACTTTTCAACTGAAGTGGAGTTGCGGGGTGGGGGGTAAGAGACAGAGTGTATGGTGTTTGGGAAGCGTGAGAGTGTGTGTGGGGTGGGTGTGTTGTGGGAGAATGAGGGTGTTGACATGCTGTCTTTTTTAGTTCAGACAACAGCCAGAACCAACTAATCTTGAGGCAGGGGGAAGGGGACACCCCCCCACATCAGGCCCTGCCTCCCTCCCTGGTTCTGCACAGCATAGCAGTCTCTCCTCACCTCTCCACCTCACACCAGCAGCCTTCTCTGCCTGCCGCTGTGCTCCTAGTGCCAGGGACAGCAGGATTCCACATTAATGATTCTATGATTCTCTCTGACTTTTCCCTCATCCCTCAGACCACAAAGCAATGATCCACCCTCCTCTGTACTCCAGGCAGGAGAGCATGTCGCTGTTTTCCTGCTGGGAGCGGCATGCTCAGCATATGAGCTCTCCACACCGAGGAAATTAATTTCAAAACTTCCTGGAGCTTTGAAAGGGGCGGGATGCATGACTGCAAAGCAGCAGAGTTCAAAACAGTGAGCAGAATGGTCACAGCAGGCATTGTGGGATATTTGGGCAGGCCAATTACGGTGATATAACAAATGGCAGTGTCTACACTGACCCTTTGTCACTTTAACTTTGTTGCAAAAGGCTCTATGCCTCTCATTGAGGTGGTTTTATTTGGTCAGTAAAACAGGAGAATTTTGCCACAAAAAGTAGCATAGTGTGTACACCTCCATTGTTTTGTCAGCAAAAGCTGCCTTTTGCTGACAAAACTGTGTAGTGTAGACAAAGCTTTAGTTACTGAAACTACCTTTAACTCTTTTTTAAAAATTACATTTCAAGTTGACATTATCCCATTAAGGATTTTTTCTCACAGAAATTCATTGATTCCAAAGCCAGAAGGGACGATTATGATCATCTAGTCTGCCCTTCTGTATAACACAGACCATAAAATTTCCCCAGTAATTAATTCCTAGAGCCTATCTTTTAGAAATCATCCAATCTTGATTTTAAAATTGCTAGTAATGGAGAATTACCATGACCCATGGTAATTTGTTCCTATGGTTAATTACTCTCAATGTTACAAATTTAAGATTAGCAGCCGTGTTAGTCTGCATCTGTAAATAAGACAAGGAAGACTTTGTAGCACTTTAGAGACTAACCAGTTTATTTCAGCATCAGCTTTCATGGGCTATAACCCACTTCATCAGATGCATAGAATGGAACAGAAGTAAGATGTATATTAGCATACCAATTCTAAGAGGCTGTTAAATTTGGATGGGCCAATATCAGCAGGAGAAAAAAATACCTTTTGAAATGGATTTGTGTCTAACAGGAGATAACACCTATTGAAGGGAAATTAACTAGGGAAATGCAATCAATTAGTGTAATGAGAGAACCATTTGCAAGTTCTATTTAGCCCTTGGTTTATTGTGTCCAATTTGAAAATTAATTCTAGTTCCTCAGTTTCTCGTTGGAGTCTGTTTTGGAAGTTTTTGTGTTTCAGAATTGACACTATCATGTCTTTAATGGAATGGCCAGGGAGATTGAAGTTTTCTCCTACTGGTTTATGAATGTTATGATTCCTGATGTCAGATTTGTGTCCATTTATTCTTTTGCGTAGAGACTGGCCGGAAGTGGGCTATTGTCCACGAAAGCTTATGCTGAAATAAACTGGTTAGTCTCTAAGGTGCTACAAAGTCTTCCTCATCTTTTTTAATGTTACAAATGTACACCTTTAGTTCTAGTCTGAATTTGTCTAACTTCAACTTCCAACCATTGGATCTTATTATACCTTTGTCTGCTAGACTGAAGAGCCCATTATCAAATATTTGTTCCCAATGTAGGTACTTTTCAACAGTGATCAAGTCACTCCTTAACCTTCTCTTTGTTAAACTTAAATAAATTGAGCTCCTTGGGTCTCAGTATAAGACATGTTTTCTAATCTTTTAATCATTCTCCTTGCTCTTCACTGAACGCTCTTCAATTTATCAACATCCTTCTTGAATAGTGCACAAGATTCTAGCAGCAGTTGCACCAGTGCAAAATACAGTGGTAAAATAACCTCTCTCTGCCTACTTGAGATTCCCCTGTTTGGGGATCCAAGGATTGCATTAATAGAGCCAATCTCTGGACCCCCTGAAGAGCACAGCTGGCCTGTAATAAGCTGCCTGATTGGTTGTGTCAGTGGGTCTCAACCAGGGGTACACGTATCCTTGGGGGCATACATAAGCATGCATTCCGGGGGGGTGGGGGGTACATCAACTCATCTAGATATTTATGTAATTTTACAACAGACTATATAAAAAGCACTAGCAAAGTCAGTACATACTAAAATTTCATACGACTCGTTTATACTGCAGCAAAAAAAACTTCAGGACCAGACAAAGAGAAACTGCTGTGCTTTGATTCATTTGCAAATTTGACACCATCAGGTCAGGATTAAATAAAGACTGTGAATGGCTATCCAAGTACAAAAGCAGTTTCTCTTCTCTCGGTGTTCACATCTCCAGAACAACTGCTTGAAGAGAGCCTCATCCTCCCTGATTGAACTAACTTCTTTATCTCTAGCCTCATTCTTGCCTGCATGTTTATACCTGCCTCTGGAAATTTCCACTGCATGCATCTGGCGAAGTGGGTATTCATCTACGAATGCTTATGCTTCAATATGTCTGTTAGTCTATAAGGTGCCACAGGACTCTGTTGCTTTTGCAGATCCAGACTAACAGGGCTACCCCTCTGATACTTGACATACTAGATAAAAAGTTTCTGATCCTGATTGGGGTCTCTAGGCATTACTGTAATACAATACTAATAATCAATATGGGCACAGAGGTATGCACAAGGGGAGGGCAAGTAGGAGCATGTCTCCACCCATAATCATTGGGGGCACAGAACTCCTCCAGTCCTAAAGCCACAATGGCAGGGAGAGTGAGCTCCTCCTGCCTGGGGCTGCAGGGAGGTGAGTGAGCTGCTTCCAGAGCTGGGGCAGGAGGAGGGAGAGAGGGAAAAGCTGAACATGCCCCCACAAAAGGGGTGAAAGCAGAATTTCTGTGCATACCCTGGTGTGGGCAGAAAGCAATTACTATGAGTATAATGTATTATACTTGAGTTAATGTGACAGCTTTCATCTTTGCCAACACACTGGACATTGCATTGAGGACCTCCAGAGTTGCATAGATGAGTCGCTGGAGACTGAGTCAAGAAGCTGGCTTTGTAGGTGAGGCTGTAATAGGCACACATCCTCTGTGAATTCAACCCTTGATGAGCAAGATATTAAAATTGTGTCAAAACGATGGAACCTTGTGCAGGACACTGCAGGAGAGGCCCGCTGAGATCAGTGACCAATGAAACCTTGAGAAAGGGGGATTCCAGTATCCTGCGGGTTTGTGGCAAATTAGAACCCCGCCAGAGATCGGTCCGGTCTGTGCTTTGGTATTTGCCCGGACGCTGACGAACGAAGCATCGCATGTTTTCAACAGGGAGGATAATTAACCATTGGGGAACAACTGACACAGGCTTGGGGCTTCTCCGTCTCTAACCATTTTTAAATAAAATCACGTGTTTTTCTTAAAGATTCGCTCCAGTGCCAACGGGGAGTCCTGTGGCGGCCTCCCGCGTTACACAGGAGCCGGTCAGACCAGAGCATCCCCCTGGTCGCTCCCGGCCGGGGGCTGAGCTGGAAGCGGGCGGCAGGGTGTGCCCGGCCCGTACCGGCAGGGCAAGCGGCGGGCACGGACGGGCAGGAAGGGGCCCGCGAGGAGGGGACAGAAATGCCACAGCAGCCCCGCTCCCGGCTTATTGCTGGGGTCAGGCCTGTGGTCGCCTGTGGCGGCCCGCGGCCTCTGCCGCTCCCCGCCACCGGGTCCCCGCTGGCATCAGACCAAAGCTCTCTAAGCACCGCCCTGCCCACACACTGCGGGAACTTCTCCCCCGCCCCGCCCCTTTGCTCTTCTTCTTCCTATTGGCTCTTCCCTGTGGCGCTACCGATTGGCTACGTGGACCTGTCACTCTATACGCCTAGCGGCCGCTGGGATTGACCGGGTGGAGGGGCCATGTTGCGTTTCGGCTCGCTGATTGGCCGCAGAGATTGCGTCACAGGGCTCCCCGCCTGGTCGTGGCTGTCGCAGCAGTTTTCGCTGTAGTCCCTTGAAATTCACCCCAATATGGCGGCGGCCGGGAGCGGAGAGGAGGTGGCGGCGGCCGAGGCGGGGAAGGAGAAGGAGGCGGCGGCGGCGGCGGCGGCGGGGTCTGGCAAGGCCGGGGGCGATGCGGGCGGCGAGAGCGAGGAGGAGGAGGAGGAGGAGGAGGATGTGTTCGAAGTGGAGAAGATCCTGGATGTGAAAACGGAGGGGGTGAGTGAACGAGGGGAGCCCCGGCCCGCTGCGGGCGGGAGGGGGGTGAACGAGGGGAGCCGCGGTGAGGGCAGTGTGTGGTGGGCGAATGAAAGAGGGGAAACCTGGCCCTACAGGGTGGAAGGGAGAGAGCTGGCCTGGCAAGGGTGGGGGTAGCAGTGTATGAGAGGAGAACTGGTCTGGTGGGTATGTGAGGGTGGGATAGTGAATGGATGAGGGGAGACCCAGCCCATGGGGATAATGGGACTCAGGACTCCTCAGCTTTCCAACTGTAGCAGGAGCTAGATGCTGTTGTGGAGCCTGCCCTGCCTGTTACCTTTTTCATTCATTCCCTTTTCTTTTCCCCCTGAAGCCTCCTAACTTCATCCCTTCTCCCACAGTTCCTGCCCTTTGTGTCACTCCTGTCTCACCCTCTCTCTCCCTTGACCAGGCATTCCTGTGTTCTGCAGGCTGGCTGACTGGGTGGTGTCCCTGGCTAGACTAATGGTGAGGGGCTGTGAGGAAAGCATCTGAACAGCTGATACCTTCAGATTAGGGTGACTGGACAGCAAGTGTGTAAAATCGGGAGGTGGGGTGGGGGGTAATAGGAGCCTATATAAGAATAAGACACAAAAATTGGGACTGTCGCTATAAAATCCGGACATTTGGTCATCCTGCTTCAGGTGGGCTGTCTCCCAATCTCTTCCTCTCACAACACAAATGCTTTCGTTTTCAAATGCTATGAGCAAAGGTAGCAGGGCAGCGTCTTGCATAGACTTGAATTGTTGCCACAGGACACTTTGTCACGACTTGAATTTGAGTTTGTGTTCTTTTTGTTTCCACTGTTATGGACCACTTATAACTCAAGCTGCCTGAAGCTGATTTAAAATACTTTAAGTACTTCATTTAGCATAACTGTCTCTACCCAGTGGATCAGTTAGCCTGGGATATCAAACTGGGCGAATCAAACCCTTTCTTTATGGCTGCACGAAGTGGTGAAACTCTTCTGCGTGACATGGAATAAAGGCACAAAAGAGAATCATTTTTAAAGTGACACTGACAGAAAATTGTTCCTAAAATATTTTTATTTTTGAGTCCCAATTATAAAACCATCAAAGAGAGACAGGCACCGATATTTGAGGTTATATGGATTCTTGTGGGTCAGGTTTGTCTGGGGTGGTTTTTTGTTTTACTTGGGCTATAAGCCCATGAAAAACAGTGCTGTATCTTAATATTTTTATTACATAATCCCTAATATAAAATATGGCTTTTTTTGCGTGAAAGAATTATTAAAATATAATGTTGAAAATTTTTTCCTGGTAGTTGCAGTGGTAAAATACATTGTGAAAATACACATTTCCTTTATCAGTGGCTCACTGGGATAAGTTTCTGAGAAATGTGGTCAGTTAGTAAATGTACTGTATCAGTGAACACATTGTTTAATCTATCTTGAACTTCCAGTTGTTTCCGAATATAACGTAAATCGTGTAATCATCAAAAGTACTCTAAATTCTCACTGCTGTTGTATAAAGTTACTTTCCCTGTAGTGTTTTCTAGGTAGTTTTCATGGATCCAGTTGGGGCACAGAATCTCTCAGGCCAGGAATACAATGTTAGAGACAGCAGGAATGTCTTTCACAACTTAAGTTAACCTTTCTTTGAAATGTTGAGCTACTCTTAGGGCTTGTCTACACATAAGCCGCTGCACCTGGAGGGTGGTGGTTAGGGTGGAGGGTCTTGGGAGGGGGGCAGTCAGGGAACAAAGAGCAGGGGGTTAAAGGGTGGGGTCCTGGGTGGCAGTTAGAGTGGTGGGTCTCTGGAGGGGATGATCAGGGGACAAGGAGTGGGGGGGTGTTGGCAGTTCTGAAAGGGGAAGTTAAGTGGGTGGGGGTCGCATAGGGGGCAGGGCCTTCCCTACCTGGCCCTCCGCATAATTTTGAACCCCAGTGTGGCCCTCAGGCCAAAAAATTTCCTCATCCCTGCCTTAGAAAGATCAGTACCAAGAATTCTCCTGGGTTTCTTGAAACCTTAATGTCGAAGTTTTCATAATTCTGAACAAGTATAAGCGTATGTAGAAATGTGAGCAGCTTTCGTTATGTGTAAGAACAGAGAGAGAATTTTTAACAATGTTCTTTCAAAATATTGCATTGCCATTGTTCACTATGTTTTAAGTTTGTGAGGGGCTTTAGAGAAATAGTGGGGGAAGGTTTTTTCTTTGAAATACCTTGATAGTGTCCTTTTTAACTTGGAGAGGACAATATTTCTCTCAGAGTAGTCTGACTTTTACCAAAAAAAAAAAAAATTTGAACATTTGAAGCTTATAACATTCCTAAATCTGAATAAAAAATGTTTTACTTTAAAATGTCAGCACTTTACCTCCTGGAGTCTGCATCTCATAGCCTCTCCCCAACCCCCTCCCCCAGCCCTGATACCTCTCCAGCCCTCCGAATCCCTTGATCCCATCCTGGAGCACCCTCCTGCACCCCAAGCCCCTCATCCCTAGCCCCACCCCAGAGCCTGCACCCCACTGTCCTGCCCCAGCCCAGAGTCCCCTCATACACCGTGAACTGAATTCTGGCCACACCCCAGAGCCCACACCCCCAACCAGAGCCCTCGCTACCTCCCGTACCCCAACCCCAATTTTGTGAGCGTTCATGGCCTGTTATGCAACTTCTATTCCCAGCTGTGGCTGACCCCTGGTTGTGTTTTTACTGAAGTGCTACAATGGTGCAGCTGCACTGCTGCAGCATTTTAAGTGCAGATACACCCTCAGTGCGAAGCACCAGTGGCTGCATGGTAGGCTAGAGTGCTGTAGTTTTGCACCCTAGTGTGCTTTGCACTAAGATTTCGTGTAGATAGGCCCTATTTCTGTATTTTCACTATTGTAATTTCAAAGAGAAGCTAGAATTAAAGCACTTTTAGTTCTCTGAGACTCTCTGGTATGTATTGCTTAGTGCATTAATAACCTGAAAAAGGAGGGGAAAGCAGTCAGGTGAACATTTTGGAAATTTGTTTAAAGAAATGTGACCCCCGCTTCCTCCCACAAAAAAAATTGATTTTCAATAAATCTTTGGCAAAGTTCATCACAAGAATCTGTAAGAAAGTTATTTATTAAATAAACTACTGTCTTGAATTAGGCTTTGTCTATATCACATCATTTATAGTGGCATAGCTGCACTGATGCAGCTATGCTACCATAATGCTTCTGGTGAAGACACTGTCCCATCAGCTTAGTAACTCCTGCCTCCAGGAGATGCAGCTATATCAGTGTGAGAAGTTCTCCTGTCAGCATAGTAGGGGGTGGGATCCTGAGGGGAGGAAGTTGTGGTGGGGGGGGTGTCTTGGGATGGGGCATGAGAGTCCCGGGAGTCTGTCAGGAGGCAGGCAGGTGGATAGAGGTCGAGGCAGGCAGGGGACACGGAGTAGGATGGGTTGGGTAAGGGGTAGGATCCTGGGGAGGGGGGCAGTTAGGGTGGGCGGGTCTCGGGATAGGACGATCGGGGACAAGGAGCAGGGGAGGTTGGATGGAGTGGGGTGGTTAGGGGCGGTGCAGTCAGGGGAAAAGAAGCAGGGGGGGTTGGATGGGTTGGGGATTCTGGGGGGGCAGTCAGAGCGGGAAGTGGGAGGGGGGTTGGATAGGGGTGAGGCCAGGCTGTATGGGGAGGCACAGCCTTCCCGGCCCGGCCCTCCGTACAATTTTGTGACCCCGATGTGGCCCTCGGGCCAAAAAATCTGCCCACCCCTGCCTTAGACACTGATGTGTATAGAAAACAATTAGGAATAAATGGTCAGTGTTCAACAGTATAAAAGATTAAGTGGGATGTAGCAAGGTTGTGTACTAGGTCTTGTGTTTAATATATTAAGGATCTGCAAAAGGAGGTGAACAGTGAGATGCAGAGTTTTCAGATGACAAATTTATTTAGGATAGTTAAGAGTAGCAAAGTTTCTTATGAAATTTCTCTCTCCAAAATTGTTGGAAAGCAATGTAATTTTTGAGAACCACTGTTCTCTTTTGAGGGAAAGTAACAAAATCCTCCTGCATCTAAAGTGCTTTAATCCAGAGCCTTTTTGGTTAGCGAAATTGTCTAATATCATGGATATTCTGACATGGAACGTACTTAATAGAGATTTAAAATATGGTAGCAAATAATACAATCAGCATGGTCTTATGGTAAATGGTCCTGTCAGACAGACTTGATATTGTTTTTTGTGATAGATAAAATCAACCAGCATTCCAAAGGACATGCTTCCATGCTGATGATGAGTTCTGCTTGATCTAAAGCAGTGCAGACCAAGGCATGTTCATTTTCATCATCTGAGTTAGATGCCACCAGTAGAAGGTTGATTTTCCTTTTTAATGGTTTGGGTTCTGTGGTTTCTGCATCAGTGTGTTGCTCTTTTAAGACTTCTGAATGCATGCTCCACACCTCATCGCAATCAGATTTTGGATGGCACTTCAGGTTCTTGAACCATGGGCAGAGTGTTGTAGCTATTTTTAGAAATCTCACATTGATACCTTTTTTGTGTTTTGTCAGATATGCTTTGGAAGTGTTCTTAAAACAAAATGTGCTGGGTCATCAGAGACTGCTATAACATGAAATATATGCAGAACGCGGGTAAAACAGAGCAGGAGTCATACAATTCTCCCCCCTCCCAGAGTACAGTCACAAAATTAATTGACGTGTTATTTTTTTAATTAGTATCATCAGCATGGAAGCATGTCCTCTGGAATGGTGGCTGAAGTATGAAGGGATGTATGAATCTGTATCATGTCTGGCACATAAATATGTTGCAACGCCAGCTACAAAAGTGCAACGTGAACACCTGTTCTCACTTTCAGGTGACATTGTAAATCAGAAACAGACAGCAGTATCTCCCGTAAATGTAAACAAAATTAGTGATTTGTCAGAATAAGAAGTAGGACTGAGTAGACTTGTAGGCTTTTATGTTTTACACTGGGGTGGGCAAACTATGGCCCATGGGCAACATTCAGCCCGCGGCACCATCCTGCCTGGCCCCCTGATCTCCCAGCCAGGGAGGCTGCAACTGGCCCCACCCCTGGATTCCCCCCACCCCAGATCCTCAGCGCCCTGCACGGGCAGTGTGTCTGGCTCCACGCAGTTGCCAGACACGCTGCTGAGTGGCGTGGTAAGAGGGCCGGGAGGGGCTGCATAACGGATGGGAAGTCCTGGGGGCAGTCTGGGACTGGCGAGGTTGAATGGGGAGTGGGAGACCTAGAGCTCTGTCAGCCATGGGGGGCCGGGAGGGGCCTGGATGGATTGCTGATTCTGAGGGGGGCAGTCAGGGAGCAGAATGTGGGAGGGGGTTGGAAAAGGGGCTGGGCCAGCCTGTTTGGGGAGATGTGCTTCCATGCTTTCCCACCTGGCCCTCCCTTCAGTTTTGCAACCCTGATAGTTTGTGCTTCAGCACTTGTATGAAGTGAATTGAAAAATACTATTTCCTTTATCACTTTTACAGTGGATATATTTGTAATAAAAATAATAATACAAAGTGAGCACTGTGCATTTTGTGTTGTAATTGGAGTCAATATTGAAAATGTAGAAAAACATCCAAAAATATTTCATGAATTTTAGTTGGCATTAATAAGTGCGATTAATTTTCTTATCACAATTAATTTTTTTAGTTAATTGCTTGAGTTAACTGCTATGAATTGACAGCCCTAATTTGTTTTTATTTTTTTACTCCACCCTGCACTTCAATTCAAGAGCTTCTGGACATGTGTGTTGCAGTGTGAAGCCATGAAAGGGAAAAACTGAATTCTTGTAGCAGAGTTCATTCTTTTGAAGTTGAGTAGTCGATATTTATGTCCCATCAAGGTGTATCCTGATCCAAGAAAGTGATTTGTTCATCATTGTAATATGAAATTGCTAAATTTGTTTGGAGAAGCGACAAAGAACTTTAGGCAAAATCAAATGGTTAACAGACCTTTAGTGAACTATTGTAAGAAATAAGTCTTATACTCACTGTACTTAAAACCTCTGTTATGTAATACTTCAAACTATGAGAACGTCTGCATGAATGATTATAGCAAAACATGTCTCATCTACCTTTTTTTAGAATTAACATTTTCATACTATAAAATAACATTAGACTAAACGATTATACATTGAGATTCACAAGAGCAAATTGATACTGTCGAAACCCACCCCTTAAACTCTTGTTTTTTTGCTCTCTCAGGGTAAAATTCTGTACAAAGTGCGGTGGAAGGGATATACCTCGGATGATGACACCTGGGAACCAGAGGTTCATCTGGAAGACTGTAAAGAAGTGCTACTTGAATTCAGAAAAAAAATTGTGGATAATAAGCCTAAGCCTGTTAAGAAGGACATTCAGGTATGTGTGCTTTCCCCCCACCTTTCCTTTTCTAGGCCTCACTTTCTGGTATTAAATGTTCTATGAGTTACGTGCAGACCCTAAAATATAATCAAAATTTCTTTTTAGTAGAAGTCTTTATTAGAATGACCATTGCTTGCTCGCTTGAGAGTTACTGTTAATTAAAGCTTGGGTAAGATTACAAAAATCTCATAATTAGAGGGGGGAAAAAATGCCATAAGCCCTTTTTGGCTAAGCTTGTGAGGTCCGTAAATGCCATGAAATTAAATGTCAATGTATGTAATGTGATAACTTGTGAACCCAGCATACGATCAATTCCAAAGTTTCTGGGAATGTTCAGGACATCAATGGCCAGAACCTTATTGATTTTGGGGGAAATTGGAAAACCAAAAGGTGAGAAATAGAAACCTTACCATCAGATTACTACAATCATTTTTTCAGCCACCTCTGCAATTGTGTATAGTTCAAGCAGCTAGTTCATTACATCAGTTAATGCCTTGTGGAATAAAAATACTCCTGCTTGGCTTCTTAATACAGTTCAACATGTTGATGCCCTGAATGACTAATCACCCAGATAAATTGAGTGTGTTTGGCATGGGAAAAGGGGGCTGGGGACGGGGAGAAGAAATAAGGGTGCACACGGTGCTCCTGTCTTAGGTGGTGGAGAATGGGGGACCTGGAAAGTGGGGGCCATACAGCCCTTGCCATCGTGGGGGAGAGAAGATAGGACTGGGGCATGCAAAACCGATGGCCGTGGGGAGATTGTGGGGAATTGCAGTGAATCCCTGAAAAAGAAGGCATGGGAAAATGCAATACAGAGAGCTTATAGGGGAGCATGGAAGGAACCTCTGGTTTGTGCAATAAACTCAGCCTATACAAGAAATGAAGTGTGTGGCCTGCTAGTATAGTTATCTTTTCTCCTAGAATAGTCATAAAAATTCACATTTTTCTACATTTTAATATAAAATTAGCTCTCCTATTAGAGTAGTTTGAAAACTTTCCTTAACACGGGTCTCAGACACGTGGGCTGCATGCGGCCCACCATGCCCTTCCCTGTGGCCTGTGATGCTCTCCCCGTGGCCCCCCCCCCCCCCCCGCCCCCCACGGGGCCCCCCCCCCGGCCCCCGAGCCCCCCCCCCCCCCCCCCAAGCTCCCCAAGTCCCCTGCCAAGCTCTGTTTCCCCGCCTCACGTGCTTCTCAACTATGTGCTGCTCCCCGGCTTAGCAGTTTCTGGGAGGGAGGGGCCAGGAGCAGGAAGCCTCCTGCACAGGGGAGGAGGGGGAGAAAGGGGCGGAGAAAGTTATTTATCTGGAGAAAGAGGGTGAAAGTTATTTATTTCACATTACAGTTAAAGAAGTTAATAAAATTAATAAATTTAATAGCATATTATATTACACTTCATTTTTTACTATACTTTTGTATTGTTGTATGTGTAACACTGAGGCTGAGTATGAGGCTCAGATTTGATAGGCAGTGGAGTAGTTCACCTGAGGCAGGGGTCTCAAACACGTGACCCTCGGGGCTATTTTCTGCGGCTGGCCACGCTCTCCAGGCCCCTTTTCTCCCCTCACTTAATTTCCTGCAGCTGCCAACCTTGCCACGCCCCCCCGCCTCCTCCCTGCCTACCTCCAGGCGCTTAGCACTTTCCAGGAGGGAGGGGGAAGGAGCGAGGAGCTGCGCGCTCAGGGGAGGAGGTGGGGCAGGGGTTGGACTTCATGGAAGGGTGGGGTGGGGGTGGGGCAGGGAGCGGGGCGTGTCAGTGATGCGGCCCTTGGGCCAATGAACTAGTCCTCATGCGGCCCTCGTGGTCATTTGAGTTTGAGACCCCTCTCTTAACAGTTAAGTTTGGGTGGGTATATTTTGCATCTGAACATGTAATCTTTTAAAGCCTACCGTAGGTTTGCATGCATTCCTGCTGGTTTTGATACCCTTACGCTGTAAGACTAGAGATTCATTTTGTATATTGGAATGCTTACTTCCGAATTGTGAAACAAGGTTAACTAGATTTCTAAATATTTACATAGATAAAGTAGTTATCTTCTGAAAGCTAGAATTACAGCTAGGAACTGTTTTTCTTATTATTAGTAACAGTTATGTGTCTATACCAGTGGAATAATTGTAGGAACAGAGTGTAGAGTCTGATATCAGCCATACCACCATTTTCTTTTCTCTTGTAGGTTAAGCTTTTGCAGGGCGGGCAGCAGGAATGGAGACCATTATCAATAATCTTTTTAGTTTAAAGCACTTTTCTGTTTTGCACTACTTTTTTTTTTTTTTAATCTCAACTTTGCTGCTGTTGTTTGTTAGACAGTTTTCTGCATCAACTAGGGAATGAATTTATCTCACCTGATTCATTTCAAAGTTTAATTTTAAGCCCAATTGGGGCTAGTTAAATGGTAAAGGGCCAGTCTAATCAACACTCAGCAGGCTGCAAATCTTTCTACCATCCTCAAACCCAAACCCTATCCTCTTCCAGTGAGCACTCTTTGCTCACTCATCCTTTGAAGCAGTACTTTCCCTCTTTGCCTTGTTTGAATATTCTTTGCCCACTAATCCCCTGGGATTTTTTTTTCTTTTTGGTTCCCGTTTATAGTAAGTGCAATGGATGATGGGCACATAGGTTTTTCATAGAATATCAGGGTTGGAAGGGACCTCAGGAGATCATCTAGTCCAACCCCCTTCTCAAAGCAGGACTAATCCCCAATTAAATCATCCAACAGATTTTTGCCCCATATCCCTAAATGACCCCCTCAAGGATTGAGCTCACAACCTGGGTTTAGGAGGCTGATGCTCAAACCACTGAGCTAGCCCTCCCCTACATTGCAGTAACATGCTGCAGCTGGCTCATTTTGGCTGACTTGCAACCTGAGCCCTGTGAGTCTAAAGCTATAAAATTGGAATGTAGATGCTCAGGCTGGAGCCTCAGCTCTGGGACCCTTTCCCCATTGCCAGGCTCCAGCCCAAGTCCAAACGTCTACACTGCAATTTTATAGCCCTGGGGCCTGAGCCCTGCAAGCCAGAGTCAGCTGACTGAGGCCAGCCCTGGCTGTTTTATTGCAGTGTGGACATACCCATGTGCTTTACAATAACCTACAACAGGTTTCTTTGGAATCTTGTGGAGAATCAGTCGTTAATTAGACCGTGTCTACAGAATGGGTGCTACAGTGGCACAGCTGCAGCTATGCCACTGTAGCACTGTAATGTACACACTTTCTACTTTGACAGTGTTTTCTGCAGGGGAGGGAATCCACCTCCCCAAGAAGCGGTAGTGAAACTGATAGAAGAATTCTTCTGTCTCTACACTGGCGGTTAGGTCAGTCTAAACTTTAAGTGTAGACCAGGACTGACTTTTTTGCAGCAAGGAAGAGTCCAGAATCAAGTTTGTGCTGTTTCGCTGCTCAGCATAGCCACCCAGATACAGCCTGTCTGTGTTTATTTTTTCTGTCCATGTGCTTGTTGATGCCACTTATGGAGGTAGTAACTTGAGTAAGGGCTTGTCTACACACACAATTCGTTCACAGTAAACAGGGGTGTGAATTTCCCCTGCACTGTTCTACCATGGACTATTTGTCCAGTGGATCATGCTGGCATGCATAAAGTTTGTTAATGCACGTTGCTCCAGTCCTGTTTCAAAGAGGACTTAGTAATGATGAGCTAGAATGGGAACTACAAGCTGAAGATGTTTAAAAATTTGAAATCTTGCACTACTCTGGGTTTGGTCTCTCTGGATTTAAGTGTATATAACACTGTTGTGCGCTGACGTACATAAATAATAAAGTTTAACTGGGAAAGGAGGAAAGAAATGTTTTTCTGTTTTTCTTCATTTTATAGAAGCTGTCTTTAAATGACGACTTATTTGAGGCAGAATCTGACAGTGATTTGCAAAGTGAAGCAAAAGAAGACACATCACCAAAGAAGAAGAAGAAAAAGTCAAAAGATGGTGAGGATAGAAGCCCAGATGATCTGAAAAAGAAAAAAAAGTCTGCAAAATTCAAAGAGAAACCCAGACTGGAACGTGAAAACTCCTCAGATAGTTTGATTTTAGATTCAAAACCAAAGAAAAGAACTTCAGAAACCAAGGAAGATTCAAAAGATCCTAAGAAACAGAAGAAAGAAGATTCTAAAGAAATCAAGAAAAAGAAGGGAGAAAATAAAGATTTAAAGACAAAATGTAAAGAGGATTCTAAAGAAAATAAAAAATTGCGAAAGGAAAAACATGGTGACCTTCAGTTTGACTCGGAGTCAAGCACCTTAGATGAGTCGTTTTCTCAAGCAGCTGACAATGAAAAGTCAGACTTGTGTTCTGAGGGTAGAGAGGAGAAACAAAAGATAAAAAGTGGAAAAGAGAAATCTGAACAGGAAATTATGAAGGATTCCATTGCTGACAGGAAGCCAGATGGGTCAGCAAGTACTGAAGAGGATAGCATTGAGTTTAAGGTAAAAAGAAAAAAGAAGAAACTTAAAAAGGTTGAAGATTACAAAGAGGAAAGTAGAAAAGTAGAAACAAAGGACACCTATTTGGAGAAGAAAAATATTCACAAAAAACAAAAAGCTCAAGAAAAGGCAAAATCTTTTGTGGAGTCGGACAGAGTTTCACCTACACCTGCTCTAGTGCAGAAAAGTTTAAAATTGTGCACTGATGAAAAAGGGCGCAAGTCAACTGATTCAGTTGGGGAGGTAAGCAGTGTTGTGAAATTTGAAAAACAAAGTTTAAATCAGACAAATATTATGCCAGGGACATACCTCAGACACCTCAAAATCCTACTGTTTCTGATCACAGACAAAAATGTAATTGGGAGAGTTAATGAGGATAACATGAAAGAAAAGCCCACTGCACACTCTATAGGGGAGACTGAAAAATTTCCCCTGTATACTGAACATACTAATGAAGGGAGCATGTTAGAAGAGGTATGTCTTTAAATGTGATCTGAATGTGGAGGACATGTTAAAGGAAGGAAGCACTTTGTCAAAGATAATCCTAAAACTGTTCAAAAAGTAAGTAATTGTATATTGTTAGCTTGTCTCTTCTTCTGTTCAGTAGAATATGAATCTCTCCATAGGTGCTGACTTAATGAGTTGCCAGGGCATGCTTGACTCCCCCCGCCCCCACGCTTTCCCAGGCCCTGCCCTCATTCCACCCTCAGCAGCAGCTCAAGAAGATTTGTCAGCAAAGGATCAGTTTCTTTTTGTAGTCAGGACTGAAAAAAAAAAAAAAAAAAAAGTAAAAAGAGACTTAGTAGAACTGACTGGAAAAATGCGAGAATACCACCAAATGGAGTTGCTGTCTTATCCAGGCACTTATATAGGAAATTCAGATTCTTGGATATTTAACTTGAGATCACTTAGCACAAAGTATAAACATGTACAAACAGTAAGTTTGCAAAGTGTGCGTAGCAGTGTGTTACACTTATCTAAGTGATTTGAACATTCAGAAGTTCTAGAACAATAATGAGAAATGATCATGTGTTTGAAAAATTGTTCAATTCCTAAAAATCTTTTAAAAGCCACTGCATTTGTATTACTGGAAAACTTTTAAATACCACCATTTGTACCTTCTGTAGAATCTAGAGGCCTGTTTTTCCTTTATATCAAGGGTGGGGAACCTATGGCCTGAATCTGGCCTGCAGGCCAAATCCAGCCCGCTGCTTAATTTCTTCCGGCCCACAGCAAGTCTCCACACAATGCCATTAAAAGTCCGGTCAGCTCCAGTAGCGGCTGGCATTACCCTGTGGCCCCTAGGTGGAGAGGCAATCAGGGATGCTCTGTGTGCTACTCCCACCCCCAGCACCGGTTCTGCAGCTCCCATTGTCCGGGAATTACAGCCATTGGGAGCTATGGGGGCAGCAGCTGCAGACCGCTTGTGCCGCACAGAGCTGCCTGGCCATGCCTTCGCCTAGGGGCTGGACATGCTGGCTGCTTCTGGACAGCAGCACAGAACCAGGGCAGACAGTAACCCTGCCTTAGTCCCGCTGTGCTGCCAACCGAGAGCCGCCTGAGATAAGCGCTGCCCGGCTGGAGCCTGCACCCAAACCGCCTACCCCAGGTCAAACACCCCTCCTGTACCCTAACTCCCTCCCAGACCGCACACCCCAACCCTTTTCCCCAGCTCAGAGCCCCCTCCTGCACCCTGAACCCCTCATTTCTGCCCCCCCACCCGCCCCGGAGCCTATGGAAAGCCCTGAGCCTCTACCCATTCTTCCTCCCCCCCCTTCCCTCCCCACCCCCCCGGTGGGGCTGTATGAGGCCCAGGACTGATTTTTGTGTTTTTTGTTTTTTTGTTTCCTGTGGATTAGTGGTCCCTGATAGAAAAAAGGTTCCCCACCCCCTGCTGTACATGGACTACTCCTGCATAGTAGACAAATAGTGGCAAGATGTTCATTGTTGCATTTCCATGATTACATGGTTCCCATGGGGACTGGGTTTGCCACCCCTTAAACAGATCACTGCTCAGTGTCCCTTTTTGTGGATCTTGTATGAGTCATGCTACCAGGAATACCTCTGATGTCCTTCCAGGATGTCCCTCTTAAGAGAGGTAAAAGAGGATGGGCAATACGCTGCCCCCTCCCACAGGATAGACCATGCCATAATACAGATTTTTTTTTCCTGTTCCTGCCTCCCTGCCCCCATCAGTGGCAACCTCTGTTGCTGCACACACCCAAATCTGATTTGAAGCACCATGATTATAGCTATGAAACCTACTGGCAAACTGTGTATTCTTCATCTAGAGCAGGGGTTCTCAAACTGGGCGTTGTGGGATGATTCCAGGGGGGTAGCGACCTTCCAACAACTTCAGCGGCAGCTCCAAACACGGGAACATGTCCACCAAAAAGCCGCTGAACTGAACACTTCCGCTGTCAACGGCGTTTCAGCAGACACACAGAAGAACACCGTGTGTCTGCTGAAATGCCGCCGAAAGCGGAAGTGTTCAGTTCAGCAGCATTTTGATGGACATACCCCCCGGGCTGCCACAGAACGCTGAAAAGGGAAAAGGGGTCACCAAACGAGAAAGTTTGAGAATCCCCCATCTAGAGGCTGATCTGCTTACTGCCTACTACTGTTACCAGTTACTTTAATCTGGTGATAGAGATCTTTGCTGTGGGTCAAGGTCCCAGCCTTGCTGTTGACCTGTCAGATTTGGGGGTAGAAGTGATCATTGTGGTTTCTCATGATGTAATTTCTATGCTTTTTAAAGAAGGAAACAAACAAGCTACATTAAAAACTATATTAAAAGACTATTGAAGTTACAAATCTTAATTCATCCTATCATGTATACATTATGATATAATCTTTAATGGTCAAATGCTATGTTTCATAGGACCCTTGTGTCATTCAGTACATGGTATTAATGGTGCTCAGGGAATGTATCAAAGTTGCTTAATATGTGAGGCGATATGACCTTTTTCTTGTTTGTTCTACAATTTGAAAGTAGTAGGGACTGGAGTCAAGGGACTGCAGGAAGGAAAGGAATTCTCTTGGTTGAGGCCACTGAATGCTACCTTGGAGAATCAGATTATATCCCTGCCTCTGCCACAAAGTTCCTATGTGGAGTTGCACAAGTTACTTACGTACTTTACAGATGGCTGTTAATTACTCCTGGGGGAATTCTATACCAAAAATTAAAAATCCTGTGCACGATATTTTCAGGTTTTGCATATTTTGTCAAAATAACACAGTATAATCAGATCGTGTCAATTATTTTGATTTATTTCTAAATACTTGTCAACAATACAGACAACAGAAAAACGATTGCCCCAGGAGTAGAAAGTTAAAGAAACTCTTATGACAAATCAGTTCCAATATGGGGTGGTAGTGGAGGCAGCTGCATGGGGCCCTCAGAGCCCAGCCATGGGGGCCTTCTCCAGAGCCTTTACTCCCTCCAGCTTCTTTACTGTCCTGCTGGGGGCTGTGGTGTGGCGTGGCCCTGCCCTACCCTTCCTCACCCTTTGACAGAGCTGGCCGTCCCGAGCCATCTCATGCCCAGGAGAGTGAGGATTGAGGATCAAACCCAGCAGCCAGGAAATGCAGCCTCCGTCCCTGCCAGGATGGGTGCTCCACCCACTGTGAGCTGGTCTCTGCAGAGTCCAGTGGCCTCTAGTGGCGGCCAGCAGCTCTGCAGCCTCAATTCTGTGGGAGAATTCTGCGCAAAGTGTGCATTGCACAGTGGTGCAGTATTCCCACAGGAATAACTAATGTCCCTTATTTTCTGTATGCCCAAGTTACCAAACAGGCACCAGGTCTATCAGAGCTGCTGAGCCTTCGCAACTGGAGATGATCAGTAGGAATTGACAATTTTGGCCTTAATTTCTGACTGTAAAATTGGAGATAATTCCATCTTGCTCCTCACAGGTGTTGTAAAGATAAATATGCATCTGTGTTTTAATGTAATCAAATAACCTTTGGATTGGATCTTTTGTTAACCTTTTCTGACTTATTAGTAATGATTCCTTAACACGTTAAATAATCTTAATCACTATTTCCTCAGTGCCCACAAATTAATCTGTAGTAATAAACATTACATCAAGTAGGTGGATTGATTTAAATCACGGGTTGTAATCATTATTCAAATCAGCAAGGGGGAAACCTTGATTTAAATGACTTTTTTAGAATCATATTTTTAATTTGTACTTTTTCGTTGTATTTCTAAAAAGAGTTTGATTGTCATAGGTTGGTAACCATTAAAACATGTCGGTTTGCCACTAAATACAGTTTTTAGACTACAATTGGTTCTTTTTGTTAGAGAGAAAGTTATACTATGTATACTCATTTAAGCAATAATGTAACTTAATGTACATTTAGTAATCTTTCTTAAGATTCTTAGTTTTTTACTTTTTTTGTTAGAAAATGGTGAATGATACATTCCTTTAGTAGATTATTTTTCACTTGTGATTTATGTCAAACTCTCTTTGGATGGAAATTCAATTTAAAATGTACAAAACTAGCATTTTAAATTTTCATATAGAAAAGTCTACCGTAAATGTGCTGGTTACATAAGAAAAATATGATTTAGTAAACTAAGTCAGTCTGATCTGTAGTTAGTGAATTGAACTGTTTGTTTCTAGTAAAATCTTGAAGAACATGGTGACAAGTAGTAGGAATCTCATCTCACATTAACCCTATGTTTTTGGTTTTTTTAAAAAAAAATCAGATTAGAAAAGGGAAACAAGCTTTCCATTTTTAACTCCCAATTGGTTTCTTAACTTTGAATGAACTGGAAGTCATTGAATTGAACTAGCTGAATAAACTGAAATGAAGAAAATATTCTCTTTCTACCTGCAGAAGAGGGTATTGCTATCAAAGTCTGGTTTAATACTTCAGCAAACTCTGGTTCCAGGGATTTAGCCAATGACTTTCTCCTGTTCATTGTTTTGTTTTAATATTGCAAAGCACTTTCTTTAATTTTATCTTTTGCCTTCAATACCAGGAAAAGGAAGTAAAGAAAAATGAAATAAAAGAAAAACCTCAGAAACGATATGACTCCGAAAAGGAAGAAAAAGGCAGAAAAGAACAGAAGGGATTAAAAAGTAAGTTATAATCAAGGGTTTTGCACAGTTAGAACAAAGAGCTTTTACATCAGTGGTCATCAACTGGTCGATCTTGGAGCCTCTGAGCATCGATCTTGGTCTTTGTCCCCCATCTTGTCCCACCAGCCCCTTTAGGATCACAGCCAGCTCTGGGAGTACATCCCACCTGCCTTACTGTGCTCTCAGCCAAAGAGGTGGTGGTTTCTGGCAGCAGACAGTGCTTTAACAAAGTGCATGCTGCAGGGATGCCAGATGCGCCCACTGAATTCACAGTACAGCTGAGATGCGGCTCTCTGCCCAAACCAGAGGCTGCAATGCCAGGCAAGGGAAGCCCCAAGTTGAGACCTGCCCTGTTTTAAACAAGCAGCCCCAGACAGATTAATCCACATGCATGCAAGGCGCATACCAACCCCATCCCAAACAGAAGAGCAACCTTAGTCTAACAGAGACTGCAGGGAGTTAACAGCAGCAGCCATGGCATGAAACGAAATACTCCCGTCTCCTGGTTGGAGTTTTGAAATACGTTAATGGAACAGAGCCTGTTTCCAGTGCAAAACCTGGTGCTCCCAGCCAGGCGGGGGAACAAAATAATTGATTGCCATCTCGCTATGAATTCAAAATAGTTTTTGATGTCCGGTCATTCATTGTCATAACTGGAATAACAACACAATTCATTTGGCTAATTTGGGATGATGAATGAGACATTGGAGGTGCCATTAATGCTGAATAAGGAGAAGGGGAGAGGGACTGGCAGGGAAGAGGCTGCACTAATCTCAGACAGGGGAGGGACAGTGCCTCTGCCTTCCCGAAGAAAATCCAGTCACTTCTTGGGGTGTTCAGCAAGGAGAGCATGTGACCGGCATGGTTATTATATGGACAGCTGAGTGCGTGTGTTTGTACAGTGGTGAGCTGTCTTTGGGACCGTCACACTAGCGCTGATACGCTGGTTGTATCTGGGATACCTGTCGGTGCTAATGGACCAGGATTTGCATGCCTTGCATACATGCAGGGTGCATGACTGGCCAGGAGAGGTGGGTGTGCTATGAGTGTGTAAGGAACAGAGATCAGGCCTACAATAGGAGCACTTAGCTAGAAGCTAGAGCACTGTTATACTGTACAGCAGAGTGTTCTGAGCCAGACTAGCTTATCCCAGCCAAACTGCGCTTTTATCAGTTTCTTATTCAGCATTTCCAAGCAAAAGCTATAGTGGCAAATCCCCCAATTGTCTCCCTTCTGCACCCATTAACATTCCTAACCCTCTTCTCCATATGATCACCACTTTCCTTCCATTCCCAATGGAGAAGACACCTCACACCTGCTCTTCATCATCTCCTTCCTCTTCCCGAGGAGCCTGGCTTCCCCATTTTCTCATGCCCCACCTCCCATGATCCACTTCCCTTCTCTGGCCCTACTCCCCATCTAACCTACCCCCGTTCAAAGCTTCAGCAGAGCCAGTTTCCCTGTGAAATTGATTTGGGCTTCTTTAAAATGTGGCACGTGCTGGTGCTGCTGCTGCCTCAACCCCAGTTTGATATTTCCACCTCTCTTATCCACCCTACTCCTGCACTTTCATCCTTTTGCTGATGCTTCCTCCCACTTTTTGCTGCTCCCGCTATCACTTTGCCGCCTCCTGCTGCTGCTACCCCTGGCTGTTGCCTTCTCTTCCCATGACTACATGGTGGTCTGTTCGGGAGGACTACTGGTGCTCAGGGAGCTAAGTGGGATCCCATCAGAAAGAGCTGGTTCAGCTGCTGTGGAAAGTGGTGGATCTGGCCTGCAAGAACCTAGTTCTCTCCTTCCCTCCCCTGGCCTCAGGAGGGGAGGCAAGGCTGCTGGCACAGATTACCCGTGTGCATTCAGCAGGGAGCTCCAGATGGGGGATTAAAATAATCAGCTAACCAGCTGCCAAGGGGAGTTGGGGCTGGAGCCTGAGCATTGAGAAAGCACTTCGTCGGCTAGGAGCACAGACCACGTTAGGTGATAACCCAGACCATCCCCTGTTACAGGGCCTGTGGTCAAACAGACAACTTCCACCAAGCCCTATGGCTTGCCTGCCCACACAGGTTGTTCCTTGGTCCACCAGCCTGCGGGGCAACTGTCCTACATGCCAGGGGGCGCTAAGGGGAAAATGCAAAGCTCTGCTTCCCACAAGCCCTGCAGGGGCTTTCTCCTTGGCCTGGGTCAGGAAGGAAGATGGTCAGGGGGGAAGCGGAGATCGCTGACTTCTTTCTCCCTCTGGAGCTGGGGAGCCTGCATGAAGCAGTGGTCAGATCTGACCACTTGGACCTGACAGATGAATGCAAAGAAGCAACCGAATTTGAGGGCCGTTTCATTGAGTTTTAGTTTTAGTTGTTACTTTTTCTGAAACTTTTTCTTCTTTGCACATGAGCCAGGGGTAGAGACAGGCTCTAGCATCTCTTACCCCACCAAATACAGGGGTGCTCTCTTTCTCTTTCCTAATAACCAAGAGGTGCCCTAACTCATGGCATCTTTGGTTGCAAGTGCAGATTGGAAAAAAGAAAAGGGAAAAAAAAGCTCATTGTGCGTGGCGTACATGTCTACTGCTCAGAAGTGTCAGACTACAGTTGTAGCTAGTGCTCTCCTCTTTTCTCCTTTATAATAAAAAATACATACCTAGCGTTAACAATGAGTGATGAACCTGGACCATCTAAAAAAACCCGAAAACCTGCGACTTCCCTTTGGAATGGAAAAATGAATTTGTTTGCAATAGTGAAAGAGAAGTACATATGTCTTATGTCACACAAGTATATCGATAAGTAAAAAGGGGAATTTAGAAAGGCAACACAAAATAATGCATAACAAATTTAAGGCCGGTTTCCCCTGGAATACCATGCTCCATACAAAGAAAGTTAATCAATTGAAGGCCATTTTGAAAGCTCAACCGTCATGTTTTATTATACCAGAAGCAAAAGGGGAGGCTTCTACTGAAGTATTGTTTCATGTTTGCCATCTGCTGGCAAAATACGAGAAATTGTTTATGGATGGACAAGTATTTAAAGAGGCAATGCCTGACAGCAGACTCCTTATTTAAAAATTTGAAAAACAAAGAGGAAATAATGACAGCAATCCAGAGCATATCACTTGGTGCCTCTACAGTAGCAAGATGAATGTCCAAAGACGTCTCTCAGCAACTGAAGCAGAATTTGAATGACTGAATGCTTTTCACTGCAGTTTGATGAATCAGTTGACATGACTGACAGAGCCCAGGTAGTTGTTTAAGTTTGAAGAGTTTTTAAGGATGCGATAGCTAAGGAGGACCTTCTGACTGTTTTGCCTCTTAAAAAGAGAACAAGAGGTGAAGATATCTACAACGAATTCAGAAAGTGCATGCCTGAGAAAATCATTTCAATCAAGAAACTTGTTTTGATCACAACGAATGGTGCACCCGCCATGCTTGGCACACATGAAGTCTTTGTTGCATTTTGCAGAAATTATCCAGATTTTCCTTCATTTGTGAATTACCACTGTGTAATGCACTAGCAAGTAAAGTTATGGACTTCACATGTAATGAAAATAATTGTCAGAATTGTAAACATGATTGAAGCAAGAGCCTTCCAGCACTGCCTGTTTGACAAATGGACGCTGCTTACGGTGAGCTGCTGCTGCTCCATGCGGGTGTAAGGTGGTAAAACAGGGAAAGTCCTTCAAAGATTTTTGGTTCTCATGCCCAAAATCATCACTTTTTTCTAAAATCAAGGAACAGTGTGTGCAATGAGATGTCAGACAACGCTTGGCTGCTAGACTTCAGGTTTCTTTCTGACATAATGTCAAAATTGAACGAGCAGAACTGCAAACTGCAGGGAAAGGATGGAGATTTATCACACATGATCAGTGCAGTGAAGACTTTCAAATTGAAACTGGGTCTGTGGTTCTCCCCGTTAAAGGATAAAATGCTGCAGTGCTTCCCGAGTCTAGAGAAACTACTAGACAAAATTGAACACAAAGAAAAATGGTTGAACCCAGAAGGATTCTGTGCGCAGCTGACCAAATTAGCAGAGGAATTCAAAAGGCGTTTTCAAAATAGGCATGATGATTGGCTCCATCATGTCTAATTTCAAATCCATTCCTTCCAGCAGACATTGGTGCGTTGGCTGTGACATTCCATCAGGTGTTTGATTTACACAGTAGTGGAATTGATATGGAGATAATTACCAAACAAAGTGACACTGAGCCGAAAGCCAGATCAAAGGACAGAGATTTTTGGGGACTCGTGAACCAAGAAAAGTATCCCCTTCTATTGTCCTGTGCTTTAAAAGTGAAAGCTTGCTTTGGTTCCACCTATCTGAGTGAGATGGCGTTCTCACAAATTAAGATTATCCAGTCCAAGTATTGCATGCACCTCTGCAGGACTGCATATGACTAGCTATTTCAAATTACAACTCGAATTTGAAGACGCTGGTAGATAATGTGCAGTCACAAGTGTCACTCTGAGAGTCAGTAAGCAGGGAAAATGTATAATTATGTATATTAAGCAAATGATCTCTGGTTTAATAGCATCATAAACGTTGAAGTGGTTTTTTTACCCATGAAAGCTTATGCCCAAATAAATTTGTTAATCTTTAAGGTGCCACCAGACTCCTTTTTATTTTAATTATTTTTTTTATTATTTCTACATTTTCTTTGAGGTAAATCCTGGGTTGTTCTTAAATTCCAAAGGTGATCTTGTGCTTAAAATGGTTGGAGACCACTGTTTTTAGATCAATAAAGCCTATCCAGTCCTACAGAATAGAATATAGTTCCACTGTAGAATGAACATGAGAATTGACACATACGCTATACTTAATGTTAGCTTCATTCCACCTTTTAGTACTTTTGGTTCTGGTAGCTTTTCAAGAAGTAAAAGCAACTCTGTGACTTAACATTTGGTGGTTTTGTAATTTCTTTATTTCACTGTCTAGATTTATTTTTTTACATCCTATACTCTAAATCTTAGAACACAGCTGAATATTAAAATCAAATGTATCTGCTCCACCTTGAATTGCAGGTTCTTCTTCTCTTCCTCTCTAGGAGTGTCAATCATATTTGCATATCATACTCTTAGTAATAAACTGGTGCTTATGTTATGTTTTAAGACTGGATGTTCCAGGAGTGGTTCTACCCTGTAGATGCATCCATTGAATGTTAAGGGAATACTTATTAAGCTTTCTCTAATAACTACTTTCTTGATAGCTGGTACTGCAGTCAAAAGTGTGTGAGTAAGTTGATGGCTCATACACTGTAGCTGACAAAGATAAGTTGGTAGCTCTAAAACTTCATAGAAAATTCTTGCTCAGCCTGGTGACAGATTTTCATTTAAAGCAGTATAATAGACTGGTGATGTTGTCAGGCCTACTTTGCTTAGTAAAACTATATAAAAATGTGTTCTGAAATCATGGTTAATAATTTGGAGCTGCCAAGCCTGGCAGTGACTGCTTGCCAGAACTCTTAGTACTGGCTAGGTTGAGAAAAACACCAGTGAATCCTTTCTTTAAAAAGATTAAGGTCTTGAATTTAGGCTTATTATCTCTTTTTGCCCTACATAGAATCTTAGAAGCATAGGATTGCAAGGGATCTTGAGAGGTCTTCTAGTCCAGTCCCCTGCACACAAGGCAGGACTAAGTAGACCATTCCTGGCAGGTGTTTGTCTAACCTGCTTCTAAAAACCTCGAATGAAGGAGATTTCATGACCTTCCCAGGCAGTTTTTATTTCCATGCTTAGCTACCCTGACAGAAAATATTTCCTAATGTCCAGCCTAAACATCCCTTGCTGCAATGTAAGAGCAGAAAACCAGTCATGCTTGTCAAACCAAAGGTCCATCTAGGCCAGTATCCTCTGTTCTGACAGTGGCCAATGCCAGGTGCTTCGGAGAGAATGAACAGAAGGAGTAATCATCAAGTGATCCATCCCCTGTCACCGATTCACACCTTCTGGCAAACAGGCTAGGGACTCACTGCTCATCCTGGTTAATAGCCATTGATGGACCTATGCTCCATGAACTTACCTAGTTTTTTGAACCTAGTTATAGTCTTGGCCTTCATAACATCCTTCGACAAAATTCCTCAGGCTGACTGTGTTGTGTGAAGTAGTACTTCCTTTTATTTGTTTAAAACCTGCTGCCTATTAATTTGATTTGGTTAACCCCCGGCTCTTGTGTTATAAGAAAGTAAATAACACTTTTTCCACACCGGTCAAGATTTTAACAGATCTCTATCATATCTCCCCTTAGTTGTCTCTCTTCCAAGATGAAAAAATACCAGTCGTCTTAATCTCTGCTCATATGGAAGCTGTTCGATATCCCTAATAATTTTTGTTACCCTTTTCTGTATCTATTCCAATTGCAATATCTTTTTTGAGATGGCTGACCAAATTTGTATACAGTATTGAAGATATCCCTTTCCTAATGATTCCCAACATTCTGTTCACTTTTTTGACGATCAAGTGGATTGAACAGGAACATTGAGTGGATGTTTTCAGAGAACTATCCACAATGACTCCAAGATCTTTTTCTTGAATGGTAACAGCTAATTTAGACCCTATCATTTTATATGTATAGTTGGGACTATGTATTCTGATATGCATTACTTTGCATTTATCAAAATTTAATTTCATCTGCCATTTTGTTGTCCAGTAACCCAGTTTTGTGAGATCATTTTGTAGCTCTTCACAGTCTGCTTGGGACTTGTATCATCTGCAAATTTTGCTACGTCACTGTTTACCCTCTTATCCAGATCATTTATGAATGTTTAACAGTACTGGCCCCGGTACGAACCCCATGGGGGACACTGTTATTTAACTTTCTCCATTCTGAGGCCTGACCATTTATTCCTACCCTTTGTTTCCTGTCTTTTAACCAGTTACTGATCCATGAGAGGACCTTCCCTTTTGTCCCATGACAGCTTACTTCACTTAAGAGCCTTTAATAAGGGACCTTGTCAAGGCTTTCTGAAAATCTAAGTATGCTATATCCACTGGATCCCCCTTGTCCACATGCTTGTTGACCCCTTCAAAGAATTCTAGTAGATTGGGGAGGCATGATTTCCCTGTATAAAAACTATGTTGACTCTTCCCCAACAAATTATGTTCATCTTTGTGTCTGACAATTTTGTTCTTTCCTATAGTTTCAATCACTTTGCCTGGTACTGAAGTCAGGCTTACTGGCCTGTAATTGCCAGGATCACCTCTGAAGCCCCTTTTAAAAATTGGTATTACATTAGTTATCCTCCAGTCATCTCGTACAGAAACTGATTTAAATGATAGTTACATGCCAGAGTTAGTAGTTCTGCAATTTCACATATGAGTTACTCAGAACTTTTGGGTGAATACCATGTGATCCAGGTGACTTATTACTGTTTAATTTATCAGTTTGTTCCAAAACTTCCTCTACTGACACCTCAATCTGGAACAGTTCCTCAGATTTGTCACCTAAAAAGCATGTCTCAGGTGTTGGAATCTTTCTTCACATCCTCAGTTGTGAATGCAAATGCAAAAAAATCATTTACAGGCATGACTCGTCTTACGCTGATTCAACTTACGCGATTTCAGCCTTACGCAGTCCGCAAAAACAAAAAAAGAAAGCAGGAATTTTTTTAAAAAAAACTTCCTGCAGGGGGGCGCAATTTCGCCTCCCATTGAAGTCAATGGGTTCTGGCTATACGTGGTTTCCGCTTTATGCGGTAACCACAGAACGGAACCCTCACGCAAGACGAGACACGCCTGTACTTTGTCTGCAATGGCCTTATCTCCCTTGAGCGCTCCTTTACCATCTTGATCGTCCAGTGGCTCCACTGTTTTTTTACAGGCTTCCTGTTAGTGACGTACTTAAATTTTTCTTGTTTGTTTTTACTTTTTGAGTCTTCGGCTAGCTGTTCTTCAGATTCTTTTTTTGGCCTTCCTAATTATATTTTTATACTTCACTTGCCAGAGCTTATGCTCCTTTCTCTTTTCCTCACTAGGAATTAACTTCCATTTTTTAAAGGATGTCTTTTTGCCTCTAACTGCTTTTTACTTTGATTAGCCACAATTGTACTTTTTTGTCCCTCTTACTATGTTTTTTAATTTGGGGTATACATTTAAGTTGAGCCTCTGTTATGGGGCCTTTTAAAAGGGTCCATGCAGCTTGCAGGGATTTCACTTTTGGCACTGTACCTTTTTAATTTCTGTTTAACTAAATTCCTCATTTTTGAGTAGTTCCCAGGCTGCTGTGGTCCCCTCACCCCCCAGGAATATTGTTTGATTATGATATGATCACTGTTACCAAGCTGTTTAGCTATATTCACCTCTTGGACCAGATCCTTTGATTCACTTAGGTTATTCTTGATTTAGTCCTCTCCTCTTGTGGGTTTCAGGATTAGGTGCTCCAAGAAGCAGTCATTTAGGATGTCAAAAAACTTTGTCTCTGCATCCCGTCCTGAAGTGACATGTACCCTGTCAAAATGGGGATAGTTGAAACCCCCCATTATTATTGAGGGTTTTTTATTTTTATAACCTCTCTAATCTCCCTGAGCATTTCACAGTCACTTTCACCAGCCTGTGGCTTATATATGTAGTCAGTCCCATTAAACAGCTTTCAATTATATTCTAGGTTTGAAGGAAAACAAAAGTGCTTTTGATCTGTTTAATATATCTTCAGAAGAAAAAAATGAATACTCTGAGAATAATCGAAAAAGAGAGGACTCTTCAGTAGATTATAAATTCATAGAAGAATTCAAATCAAAAGAAAATAAACAATTATACAAGGAAAGGCGGAGCATAAGAGATGAGACAGATACCTGGACTTACATTGCTGCAGAAGGTGATCGGGAAGTGGACAACATGTGTCAAATGGAGGAGAATTCTGGTAAGTAGCAAAACAAGTCCACTGAGACTTGCTGTGCAAAAGTTGAGTCATACTGAGTTCTACAAAGTTGTATGGCTGTAATTGTCCATTCACATTGCTCCCATCTGAGGAATCTGTTTTTCTCCACTGATACCCAGCACTTGGAGTGTTGGCAAAGGATCTAAATTTCTAGGGTTCTGCACTAGTCTGTACAAGGAGTATAACATTGTCTAGACCAATGTTTCTCAAATGTGGCCACCAGGACCTTTTCTTGCAGCCACAGTCTCTTGAACTGTGATGAGAGAGGTGCGGGGGCAGGGCATGCAAAGCAGTGGCCCCTCTCCCAGGGTTGCAAGAAGTGGTTGGGCGCTGTCCCTCTCAGAGACAGAAATGCTGAAGGTACAAGCAGCTGGTGAATTCCCCACTTTTCCCGCAGGTAGGGGAGGCAGGCTTCAGCCATGGGGCTTCGGGCTTCGTCCACGCAGTGACAGGCTCTGGTTCAGGCTTTGGCCGCAGGCTCGCTCCCCGCTCCCCATTGTTCCTGGGTCCTGCTGCTTCCATGCCCTCTTCCCCATCCAGGGCTTAAATTGTCCCAGGGCTTGCCGGGACTGAGTAAGTCTACTGTGAAAAGTGATATTAACAAACGTACAAATACCACAGCAGAAGACTTGCCAGCTAACACATCTTTGGAGGAGAAAAAAATAAGCGCAACCAAAACAAACAATCGAAAAACAAAGACGAGCATGCAAAGCACTTTGTATTTCTATTCTGTTAATGTCCAGTAAAGAATAGAGACGACTGTAAATTATCTTTATTACCAAGTCTGAAAGAACCCTGCATAAATAAACTACAATGATTTGTACATAGGCATGGAATGGCACTGTTAATTACACATTTTAGGAAAAATTGTCAGCATGGCCACCAGCCAGAGTTGGTGGCACTTTGAGGCCACCAAAAATTTTGTTGCGAACCCCTTATCTAGACTACAGAGCTCATGGTCAGCCCTAAGAAATTTGAAGCGCAGGGTTAATGAACAACTTCGGAGCAAATTAGCTTATTACACAAAAGATATTAACATCTGAATTGTTCATTTTAATGGTGTTAATGCTTTAGTCCTGACTTTAACTTCTTTGACACCATCTCCTAAAACATCACACCTTTTTTTTTTTTTCTTAAAGTGTGAAGAAACAGTAGGTGGTTTTTTTAGATTGATTAAATTCTTGGGCAAAGCAAATAGTTCCTGCCAGTAAAATCATTGTGTATCTTTCAGTTGGTTAGCTCTCCTTTTGTCAACTCAGGTTAGTGAACACTTACGACAATTTGTAAGGGAACACATTATTTGGCCTTTTACTTCACTATGGGTCGTTACCTCCAGTTTGGCTGTGGAGAAAAAAATGTGCAGGATTCTGTGCACATTATACTGCTATTCAATACAGACAGCAGGCAGTGATCACCTTTTGGTGGTTATACAAAACAAGTAACTTGTTTGGGGTTTGTATGATAGATGGCAAGCAGCAAGTGTTGAGTTTGGGCATGGACATGCAGTTAGAATGGCTGACCCTGGAAGACTTTCAGAAGCATTTGGATGGAGAAGATGAGACTCCTCCTTCAACAGAACCAATATCGAGTAGTAAGTAATTTTGGGGCATAGGGGAAAATTTCTTATCTGGTGTTTTAAAGTGAATATTCCAATTGAACAAATTTTCTTTCAGCTCTACTGAGGGATGCTGTTAAAAATGGAGACTATGTTACAGTAAAGATGGCGCTTAATTCAAATGAAGAATATAATCTGGATCAAGAGGTAATATGTGTAAAGAGGAAGTATTGAAGAGAAATTTTGTACAAATCCAGTCTATGGAAGAGGAGAGTTTACATAGAGTGCTCAGGTTAAACTGTTCAGATTTGAAATTGGTAAGCAAATATGTGCATAGGTAAAGATTACAAATACAATTAAATAAAATCCCACACTCTAAATTGGCAGGTAAGCAGGAACTAACTTTCAGATATCTGGTTTTTAAATCTGACTAGCTTATATTAGCATACACACATAGTTGCTTTTTGGGTATTTTAAATGGTTGTTGATTTCTTCTCCATTTCCTTTAAGTAAACCAGTCTGTTAATTCTTTGGGGGTTCGATTCTTTTGCAAATAACTATATTCTGTAAAACTTTACAAGTACAACAGATTCTTGCTATAGCCTGCATCGCTATAGCGCAGGTTCACGTACAGCATGGTTGTTGCCATGGATCCCAAATTTAAATATTTAAATTGGGGTCCATGGCAATGCATACTCCGCACGCCAGACTATAGCGAGGGTCTAGTGTATTTCTAAAATGTATGTACTTCTAAAACATATCTAAGCATGGGAAATAGATTGACTTAAATCACTGATTTTCATCATGATTTAAATCGGCAAGCTGGAAACATTGATTAAATCATGGGTTTTAATCTTGTTTTGCATCTGTACTTTTTAGTATTTTCCTAAAGAAATGTTGATTCATTGGCTGGTATCCAATATATGTTGATTTGCAACTAAATACAGCATTTACACTAAATTTGGTAAATTTTGCTAACCAGGAAGATAAATTATATCTATACCAGAGCTAGTGGGAATGATTTGAATCTGGCCTGCTTATGGTGCACTTGTCCCCCCCAAGCCCATTTACAAATGTCTTGACTTTTTCTTTTAATGTAGATGATCCACAATGGTATCCCTGAACTGTGCTGAAGCACTGGGCTATCAAAGATTGTAGCACATTTCAGAGACGACATCACGGTTGAACCTATATTTACATGGAACTGTGTTGTAACTGGGTGGCTTTACAGGTGTAGTTAGTGTAAACAGGATCCCATTTGTAGATTTGTGACTGAAAAGTAAACAATTGTTGCAGGATTCAAGTGGAATGACGCTAGTGATGCTTGCTGCTGCAGGAGGGCATGATGACCTCCTCCGACTCCTTATCAGAAAAGGAGCTAAAGTCAACTGTAGACAGAAAAATGGAACAACTGCATTGATACATGCAGCTGAAAAGGTTTGTGTCCTTTAAGAGTATGCCTACATCTTGGCCTTTAAGTTTAAACTCTCATTGCTCAGTTTGCTGCATCTAGTTAACTGAAGTATTTGTTCCAAATTTTGCATCTCCACCAGTTGCTCAGATTGATTAGTTGATTGCTGACCTTCAACTGATATTTTGGAATGTAGTTAATGAGGACAATCTGTTGCAATATGAATGTATGAAAATTGTAAATATTAAACTGCTGCTTGTCAAGACTTACTGACAAAGCAGGCAACACTGATCCTATGACAAAACTTCTGTTTTATTTAATGATTTTCTTACCGTGGTTAAGTGAATGAAATAAGACAGTACTAATTTATTTGAAACTTCAAAGATAAAACACCTTAGTGTAAAGTTTTATATGTAACAAAGTGTCAGCTGTTTCATTTCCAAATTTAGCTGTTCATAAAGAATTATCTTATCTTCATTCAGAATGAAAATCCTCCTGTAAGTGTCTTTTTGGAGGGGGATAATTTGGGGGAGAGGGCAAAGAGGAGGCTGTTAAAAGTTTGCAGATGAACCTGACATCTGCGAGCAATGCAGTACCACTTTGATGCCGTATTTTAGGGTCTTACACACTACTAAAATCTTAATCATTCTACAGTCTGTATTTAGCTTACTGTTTTGAAATATTTTTAAATTTAAAGTTTAACTGTTCTGTTCTATTCTTTAAGAACTTTCTAACTACAGTGGCTATTCTTTTGGAAGCTGGGGCTTATCTTAATGTCCAGCAGAGCAATGGTGAAACTTCTTTAATGAAGGTAAATGCAGCTTTGTCCTGACATTGTTTGATATTGTCTAATATTCAGCATTTTAGCAAACATACTACAGTATAGTGAGGATGACTGTGTGGTATGTACAAGTATGTCTTGTCCAGGTCTGTTTCCATGGTCATTGTCTTCAAACTACATTTTAGGCTTTAAATATAGGACAGTGATCTACTGTGTGTATCAAAGCCCTCAGACCACTGTCATTAGTGCAGTAATCTTTGTCAGTGTACTAATGCATCTCTTACTAAATGGAAAAGCTTATGATAATACAACACTAAAGCTGCATGTAATCCTAAAATATGTGTCATCTGCACACGGGTTTAACTGCAGGTTGATTTACCTCTTCACTTCCCAGATCAAGAGAATGTGAGTTGAGGATTGCAGGCCAATCTAGTTCCTCAGCAGGAAGGCAAAAACTCCAAAAAGTGAGAGATGTCTCCACACCCAATTATTTTTGTCCTCAGGTGCTAACCCAGAGTAGGATTTTCCTGTACTTGTTCTCTAGCAAGAGAAGGTCGGTCACTGTTGTAATGGGGAGATCCGAGACCCTCGGTGTCTCTGGGAAGAACAAGGTTGGTGAGGTAATTAACGTCTTTATTGTGCCAACTTATGTTAGCAAGAGACACAAGCTTTCAAGACACACAGAGCTCTTCTTCATGTTGGGGAAAGATAGGTACTCCCAGATTCACTGCAAAATACAAAGAGGAACAGATTATTTAGTGTAAGTAGCAAGCACATATTGTAAGGGACCGTTCAAGGTAGAGTGGCCTATTAACACCTCTGCAGCAGTAGGACAAAAATAGTCTTGTAATAAGCCATAAATTCAGTGTCTCTGTTCGGTTCATGATTTTTAGTGTCTAGCAGAGTAAGGAATTTTAGCTCCCAAGTTCCTCTTTTGAAAATGCTGTGCAGGTTTCCTTTGAGTATGATATTGTTCTACTTTACATTTTGCTGTGATGCTGAGAGTACCTTTCCCAGGCCTGAAGAAGGGCTCTGTGTGGTTTGGAAGCTTCTCTCGCTCACCAACAGAAGTTGGTCCAACAAAAGATATAACCTCCCATACCTTCTTTCTCCAATGTCCTGCGACTAACATAGCTACAACTATGCTGCATACAACCTGGGAAGAATAGTTAGACAGGTGGACTATATTTAATGTTCTATCCATGACCCATACATCAGCTCTCACAAGGAGTTCCATGTGTTGAATTTCTCACACTAGGGTTAGATTGTCCATGGTAAGTGAAATGCATATCTTTTTTGTGTACAGCATAATCTATTTAGAGGGAATCCTAAAGAATATGGGTGACATGCATGATAGATTTATAAGCAGGAGACTTGTAATTAATTTCATATTTTAACATCCAGAAAGAATTAAAAGTACTGGAGTGTAACCTGTAAATATTGTGATTGAGTTCAATTTTGTGAACTCCTCAATTAGTTTTTTAAAAACAGATTCTGCTGTAATTCAGTTCCCATTATGAAGTATTTTGCTACTTCATAAGTGTGTGTGTTTTTCTCCCCTATTCATGTGTAGGCTTGTAAGAGAGGAAACTCTGACATTGTACGACTTATGATTGAAAGTGGAGCAGATTGTAACATTTTGTCAAAGCATCAGAACAGTGCACTTCATTTTGCTAAACAGTGTAATAATGTACTGGTGTATGACCTGCTTAAGAGTCACTTGGAAACGTAAGTAGTCTGCGTAGTTCTTTATTGTTTAAAACTTCAGATGTGCTTCATGGTTTTGGCTTAAGTCACTGAGAAGAAAGAGAAATGCTAGGAAAAAAATGCAAGTTTCCCCTAGGCAAAAAAAAATACATTAAGCGATACCAAAATCACTCAGGGTTCGGCAACCCAACCATTTTTGAAACATTAAATAAAATTGCAGAATGAGGAGGCAACTAACAATCAGCAATGGACTAATGTATTTCACTTTATGTAAGTGTGCCTGTGTAGTGCTCTGGGGACACTGTTATTCAATAGTACCCACAGTGTGCTAGGTACTGGTCAAACACATGAAGACTATCCATGAGTTGAAGAGGTTTCAGTATAAAACCACCACCTTTTATGAAGAGAGGGGAGGTGGTATAAAAATGTGTATTTAAAATATATACATCTTTTTATGAGTGTCTGTTATTCCCACCTGCCCTTATTATTAGTTGACTAATATCTTGTAGCTCTGCTAGGTAGAGGGGAAGAAACATTTAAAACTAAACAAATAGACCGTTATCAAGCAAACTAGGTCCTTCCAAATCCTCAAAGTCATTCAGATCCAGAACTCACTGTTTTCCCTCTAGGTCTCATGATAAAACCAGAGGTTTTAGTTTGAGTTCTGGAGATAATCTCAGCTACCACAGACAGGGAGAGGGTGATTGCTTAATAGGAATAATTTAAAGCTTTACATTAAAACTAGCATCTATAAAGTTGAGAACCAGGAACCATAGAGTTTTAATTCAACCCCGACCTTGGGAAAGTCATTTAACCCCTGTCTGTGTTTCAGAATTCCCTGTTTCACATGTAACTACTTGTAAAGGTCTAAAATGCTAAGTATTATTGACAGATGCTCTTTTTCCCTTTTAGTTCAGTTGTCTGCTGCTAGTAGAAAGGCTTTGTCATCACAGTCACTGCACAAATGGGAGTCTTATCTCTCTTAAATTGAATTTTTACTTAGCATGAATTGGGAACTCTGTTCTCACGTGCAGCATCATACATAAAACTACAGATCAGCCTGGCTTCAAGCAAAGTGCTAATTAGCACAGCTGGTAGAGATGCTGTCTCTACCTGGCCATTGAGTTATTCCGAGGGGGCTGAATATTTCCTGTTGGAATTTTTGTTTCTGTATTGGAGGACTTTCTGGGCCTACTGCCAATTTGAATTTTTTGAAGATTCTCCAGTGCACCAGTCATAAACTCATTGTGGTATTTAACATCTGCAGACCAGACATAAGCAAGCAAATCTCACCACCAGACTGGATTCCTGATAACATTTGATAGCAGCTCCTCATTTCTAGGAATTGGGATATTCCTCCTTTTAAATGTAAAGCAGGATGTATTAGCTTTTGGAATTGAGAATCCTAACTCTTGCTGTCTATAGTCCTTCTGTGCTTCAATAACTGGTATATCTGTTCCTGTTAGGAATTTTTATACAGTGATATGATCCTTACCTAGAAAGGAATACAGTTGGTCTAAATCTACTGTAAGCATCATTTGTTTGCTTATTTAGGCTCTCAAGAGTAGCAGAAGATGCAATTAGGGATTACTTTGAAGCTCGTCTTGCCTTGCTGGAGCCTGTCTTTCCGATTGCATGTCACCGTCTCTGTGAAGGACCAGATTTTTCTATGGATTTCAACTATAAACCCCCACAGAATGTGCCAGAAGGTAAAATTAGAATCCGTTTCTAATCTGCAGCTAAAACAATGTATGTTAATACACAATGCTAACTTAACCATAAATTCCATTTTTTTTCAGAAACTACCCCTTATTTCATTTAGTTATGTTTTGAACCAGCCATTCTCCCTACTTCATTCCTTTTGGCCTTATAACTCATTATTTTTCAAGGCCTTCCTTCTACTTGTTAGTCAGGGCCTTTCTTTACACCATACATTTCTGTTACCAAACTTAAGATCACTCTAATTCTTTAATTTCATATTTATTCTACACCTTGCTCCAATGACAGAGACTGTCGTCTTGCAGTGAGCTTGCTTTCCATTGGTTTGGGAGTCTAGAGTCTTTGTGGTTCTGAACAGCTACACTATGGACTGGTTATGCATCACCAAAGCAGTAAGGTTTAGTATTTGTCAATATTTGCCAACATCAAAAACCAAAATGGCGATCATATAATAATAATGTACAGTGTCTTGGTGTGAAGTTCTGTTTTGTTTAAACACAAAAACCACAATACCCTCCATCTAAATGAGGATTTAGTCAAGGTACAGTGGATCTAGTTTTAGGTCTCCTTTACCAGTTTGGGAACGAAGGTGTAGCTTTTTAAAGCGTAAACCTTCTAATTTCAGATTGATCAATTTAATAAAGAAAATATGATCTAATTGTCCTCTCTTTAGGATCTGGAATTCTTCTATTTATTTTCCATTCAAACTTCTTTGGCAAAGAAGTCATTGCTCGGCTCTGTGGACCATGCAGTGTGCAAGCAGTGGTTTTAAATGATAAATTCCAGCTTCCTGTATTTTTGGTAAGTAGTATTCATTTAACTAGTTAATCTGCTTTTATAGCACCTCTACAAAAAACAAATTTGTAATATGTAATTTCAAGGGATTCAGAACAGATTAAAAAAAAATCAGTAGAGAAATTACAGTAGAAGTGGCTATTAAATATTCCCATTTTCCTGTCTTCAAGGCTAGTGAAGATCAGGGTATCAGAAATGAAGCACTGTCAGCAGGCAGTTGAGCAGGAATTACCCAAATTATCAGTCTTAGTGCCTTTCTGGTCAGCTTCAACCAGTGACATGAGAATTTCAAAAGCTCAAAAATACCAGTCTATTAGCCATGAAAGAACTAAGCTTGAGTTAAACAGTTTTGCATTAAGTATACTATCCTGGAATTTGTAGTAATTAAACTTGTATTTCTTAGTTTACCTTTCATTAGTGTTTCAATATAATCACACTCCCTAGTTCTGTTTCTTCACGGAGAATGATGTACTTACACCAAAGGACTTAATTAATGTCTTGGAACTATCTTTCCAAAAAATACACTTGTAGCTATGGATGAGATGTTCTTAACTCTGATCTCTCAGTGCTTCTCTGGACACTTTGAGGTAAAATGAAGAAGTGTCTGCCACATACCAACACTAATTTATTGTAATTTTTTCTTTTAGGATAGTCACTTTATTTATTCCTTCAGTCCTGTTACAGGCCTTAACAAGCTTTTTATACGATTGACAGAAGCGCCTACTGCCAAGGTGAGACATGCTTACCTATACAAATAGCTATAATGAGGTGGTGGTAGAGAGATTTTATTTTAACAGACGTCTTCATGTCTTTCTCTTCTAGGAGTCACAGTACTCCAATTATAGGCCTGGCCTATAAATGTAAAATGATTTAAAGTGTTCATTTCCTTCCCTTCAAATCAGATGCCAACCCTTTTCAGCCCCTGTCCCAGTCTATCTGTGATGTTGCTAAAAGTCATTTAGGGTCATCGCTGATGAGATTCACTTTGACGATGAAAATATTTCCATCATGAATAAACAATAGCCAGAGTAATTCATACCCCAGAATGAAGTGCTTAAATTGCAATAGGACTAAATATTGCAAATAGTGTTTATTAAGTCAGTAATAAGGAGCAAGTAAAGGTGGAAGTGCACTGAATGACATTGTGAATGTACAGTTTACTTTTTAGAGGTGAGGGTGTGCAATTTCCTTTTTAGAAGTATAGAACGTCTGCTAGATGCTGCCAGATAGTTCCTGCAGTGGTCACAACAGTCACCACAAGAGTAATGATAGGTTGATCCTATCATAACAATGCTTTTCTCGGGGGAGGAGTTGTGGTTCTTATTCTCTCTACCACTACAGAATAATGAGGTTCTCCTGTATTTAATTATGCTGCCTATCAAAGACGACAGCTTTTCATCCGAAAAGCTTTTCTAAAAACTTGATTGTTGGCTAACATGATAAAGGGGGGTAATTCTACTGAAGCGCCTAGTCAAGATTTGGAGTACGCTAATTTACAAATTTGTTTGTCAATATGAACAGAGGATGCTTAAGATACTTGAGAATATTGTTAAGTACTTTCCTTTGAATTTTGATTTTCAAACTGTTCATTTTAGGATATGGGTCCAAAAAATTCTGATCCACCAAGTACAGATTATATAAATTCCATTTTGTTCAGATACTAGCAAGTTTCCTCCACCTCCTCTTTTACTCAGTATTTTTACCTTTTGTGCAACAGGTATTGATGATCATTTGAAGCATATTCTTCCCTTCTTACAGGTAAAGTTGCTAATGGGGGCATACAGAGTGCAGTTGCAGTGACCTTATGAAGTTGCAAGGATAATGATTTCACTGAACTCTTTGGACATACTTCTGGTTCCTCCCTCCATTTAAAGACTGATAAAGCAGTTTGGAACTTTTGGCACAGCCACTATTCTCATTGCATTTCCACCTTAACACATTTACTCAAGCAATCTATATTTGAAAGTACCTGTTTGATAGCAGACGAATATTCTACTCTAACTGGTGGGACAGGGTTGTCCATTTTATTTTGTACAGGTGTAGATGTAAGTATTTGTGCCAATACATGTAATTCCATTTTTTCTTTAATTTGTAGAGTGAGTCCAGACTGCATAATTCAGCTTTTCCACAATGTGGAATGGTGCATATATGAGCTAGTTAAGAAAGTTAGAAGAAATATGTCTTTTTTTAGTAATTATGAAGATCTTCACTTATAAACAAAAATTTTCTACTTGTCTTAATGGTAATGTTTCTATGTAAAATGCAGAGCTGTCATATTCTTGGAGCAGTGGGCAGAATGAACTTCAAAGTTGCTGCATTACAGACTTAGCCTTGAGTGCTAAGGGCTGCATTCTTAATGGTGCATAAAGGAGATCTGTCATCATTGGGACTTCATGTCAAGAATAAGCTAGCAATTTCATTTAAATGATGGTTCCTTCAAGTAATGCCTAAGTTTGTTTTGAAAGTATAGTTTATATTAAAGTTTAAAATCTACTTTTATATTGGAGAAACAATTGATAGTTTTACAGATCGTCTTAATCTTTCAGGTCTTCTTGTGTAGATGTAGAAAAGTAAACACATACCTACCAATAAACTAGAAAACTTTTAATTACTTTCAGTTGCCAGATGATACTTTTTGTAGACAAAAGGATACTTACAGGGTTCAGACCATCTAAAATCTTTGAAGTGGGATTTCCATATATTGCCCTCTAATCCAGACATTAATTCCTCAATACAAAGAGCTGCTATCTTTTATTTAAATGACCTGTTTTATCAGATGACAGCATTTCTGTAATGGTTTTGTGCTGTTAAATACAAATGTAAAACTTCTGCATGAAGTATAGAACAATATTTTTGTTTGTAAATTAAACGTCACTTTGAAAGGTAAAGATCCAGATTGTGCCTTTGCTGTTCTGGTTGCTATGTGTAATTTACATGCCGCTATGTGCCTATATTGTTACCAAAACTATGGTGGAAGAAATGTTTATTGTATTCCAGTGCTCACCATTAAAATGGTGCAACTGTATTATGTATCCTTTTTAAGAACTATGATTTTATGAAACTTCAAAAAGAGAGTTTAACTTTTTAAAAACATGAAACTTTTTAGATACCAAATTACAATAGTTTAATGAAAGCACGATTTCACTCTTGTGGAATGTCACATAAACTAAATAAAACTAGAACAGAGACATGCCCTTTGCAAATATACATTCTACTTTGTATCAAAACAGCTGTTTATCCTTTTTTATTTAAATACCCTATATGGAAATTAAATCTGTTCTTGGGGAGATGTAGCTACTCTGCAAAAAATTTTACAGTGTTAAATGCCTCATTTATTACTTGAACATAATAGATGATGTGTGAAAGTGAACACCAGTTCAGGATCAAGTACAATCAACCCCATGCATTTGGGAATCTTGTACATAAAACTAACTTAAAACACTTCCAGGAACATCTGTTGCTGCTCTCCAAGTTACCATAGTCACTGGTCTGTCAGGGTTTTATTTTGTTTTGTTTGGGGGGGAGGGCATAAATAAGTGAACTGATGCTTTTTTGATCAAATGTTCTTTTTTCCTATCAAACAATGAGGTCAATAGTGAGAATACATAAAAGGTAGGACTGTCAAGTAATCATGCCATTAATAATAGAATACTATTTAAATATTTTTGGATGTTTTCTACCTTTTCAGATATTGATTTCGGTTACAACACAATACAAAGTGTACAGTGCTCACTTTATATTTTTGATTACAAATATTTACATTGTAAAACACAAATTGTATTTTTCAGTTCACCTAATACAAGCATTGTAGTGCAATCTCTTTATCCTGAAAGCTGAATGTACAAGTGTAGAATTTTTTACAAAATAAATCTGCATTCAAAAATAAAATAATGTAAAAATGTAGAGCCTACCATTCACTCAGTCCTACTTCAGCCAATCACTCAAACAAGTTTTGTTACAATTTGTAGGAGGTAATGCTGCCCGCTTCTTGTTTAGTGTCAGCTGAAAGTGAGAACAGGCATTTGCATAGCACTGTTATAGCCAGTGTTGCAAAATATTTATGTGCCAGATGTGCTAAAGATTCATATGTACCTTCATGTTTCAGCCACTGTTCCAGAGGACATGCATTCATGCTGATGATGGGTTCTGCTCAATTATGATTCAAAGCAGTGCAGACCAATGCATGTTCATTTTCATCATCTGAGTCAGATGCCACCAGCAGCAGGTTGATTTTCTTTTTTGGTAGTTCAGGTTCTGTACTGCATCTGACTGTTGCTCTTTTAAGACTTCAGAGAGCATGTTCCACACCTTCCCCCTCAGATTTTGGACACCATTTCAGATTCTTAAACCTTGGTTCAAGTGCTGGAGCTATTTTTAGAAATCTGTCATTGCTACCTTCTGTGCATTTTGTCAAATCTGCTGTGGAAGTGTTCTTAAAATAAACGTGCTAGGTCATCATCCAAGACTGATGTAACATGAGATATATGGCAGAATGCAGATAAATCAGAACAGGAGACGTACAATTATTCCCTCAAGGAGTTTGGTCACAATTTAATTTTTTTTTTTTTTTAATTAGCATCATCAGCATGGATGCATGAAGGGCCATCTGAATGTTTAGCATATCTGGCCCATAAATACCTTGCAATGCTGGCTATAAAAGTTTCATGTGAATGCCTCTTCTCACTTCTGGTGACAAGAAGTAGGACTGAGTGGACTTGTAGGCTCTAAAGCTTTCAATTTTCGTTTTGAGTGCAGTTATGTAACACAGACAATCTACATTTGTAAGTTACGCATTCACAATAAAGAGATTGCACTAAAGTACTTAAAATACTAGGTGTACATTTACCTGGTGTATGGTGCAGAGCTCTGGCAATTTCTAGTATGTCCTCATTTACTTGAAGTTCTGTGCAGCTGGACCTTATAGGTTTCAGAATGTCTAGGAGTTTGTGTCATGTAGCCTGGATATCGTCTGAGATCTGGAGCTCCTGTGCACCCTGCATAATAGCTCCCAAAATTGTTAGTTGTCTGGAGGAAATTAAGATGCTGGGGTGGCCACCTCATCTGGCGATAAGGATAGCTTGCTATTTCCAGAAGAAGTGATTTGTAGTCCCTCTCTTCTATGAGACGAAGTGGAAGCTCTGGCTGTTTTCTAGGAGTGAAGGTATGGAGAGCCTCAGCAGTGGTTGACATTCCTGGTAGGTGTTCTTCACTGGTATTGTTGGCTCCCAGTTTTTTGACTTGGGTGGTGGTATTAGCATCAGTGAAGGAGGTGCAGAGTCTGGTACTGATGGAGCCCTGCTTTTGTGAACTTTATCATGGCTCTTAGACTTAGGACATTCTGAGTACTTGGTAGCTTAGGGCAAAGATTTAGTTGACTTGGGCAGGGTTGATTCAGTTCTCTTTAAATTAGATGTGGAGAGCTTTTCCTACCTTCCCACTGAGACCCTGAGAGTAAGTCCATTGGTGTATATTCCCTTGCTCCTAAATCAGACCTCAGGGTAGGAGAGACACTTCTTGCTGATTCTAGCCAATGCACAGGGGTGTGGGCCCCCGGCTTAGGTCACAGCCTTTTAGCCTTCTCCAGGAGGTGCTTTTAAAGCTGAAATTCCCACACCTAGCATGTGCACCTAAGGAAAGAGTGACAAATACTGCACCTGGCAGAGAGATGCACTTCCCACACTAGTTAAAGGCATTGGTAGTGGTAGTCACTGACCTGAGAAGGAGCAAGAACAGGAGGCAGTTTTTAAAGCCTGGTGTTCTGGGCAGTGTGATATCCATATTGGGATATTGTGGGAAGATGTGTTCCTTGGTTCTTGTAGGAGCAGCAGTGATCTGTATGCTATGTATACCTGTATGCTCAAAAAGTCTGTTATACACACACACTCACTCTCTCTGAATACCTGTGAAATGGCTTAACCTCACCCCTTCCTCCTGGAGTGCTTGTGAGATGAATGGGCTGTTTTAACAGCTAGAAGACAGAAGAGCTCCAAAGGTAGACAGTGTCTAGGACTCTAATTGGGCAGCACTCACATACCCAATGCATGGACCCTGCCTGAGCTGGAGTGTGACAAAACAGATGCAGCCAAGTCAGCTCTAGTTACAGGCCAGGAGCTGGTCCTTAAAAGGGGAAGGTGCCATGTGCTCTCTCTCAAGCTTGTACCTCCCAAGTAGGCCCTTTGCCCAGACCCACCTGGGCAGTGGTTTGCTGAGTTGGATTCCATCCTGCCTTGGGAAGATTTACCCTCATCATGCCATCCAGTGCTGCACTATGGGACATATACCTGAAAGATCCTGACATCTCCAGTGCTATGCCTGTCCTTGGAGTGTGTGTGTGAGAGTGTAACCTGACACCCCCCTCCTCCTGCCCCGCCCCCTCCCCTTTGGAACTTAGATATCAATGTAATAAATGGGCTGCTTTCTGCCAAACTCTGGTGGATCATTAATCCTTCCTAAGCTTATTAGGTGGCCCAAATTTGGAGTAACATTGGTGTGCTGACTCTCTAACTTCCCTTCCTTTAATACTATTAAAAATTCATTGGAAATTGTTTACAGAAGCTATCAGGGTTCCCTCCCCACTCTGAATTCTACAGTACAGATGTGGGGATCTGCATGAAAAGACTCCCTAAGCTTATTTTACCTCCTTAGGTTAAAACTTCCCGAAGGCACAAGTTCCTCCTGTACCTGGGCGATAGGCTGCCACCACCAAGTGTAAAACAAAGAATCAGGGAAGAGGCCACTTGGAGTCCTGTTCCCCCCAAGCCTACACTCCCTGCCTGGGAAGGGCTTGAGGTTAACTCCACACCCATCCTTACAGGTGAGACTGATCCAAAACTGTGGATCTAAAAAAACAATGGAAAACTCAGCCAGATCCTTAAAAGAAGAATTTTAATGAAGGGAAAGTGTTTTTTTAAAATTACCTCTATAAAATCAGGATGGAAGTACTTTTACAAACTCACAAAAAGATTAAAAAAAGCAGAGGAACCCCTTCTCTCTAAGTTTAAAGTTACAGAAAAAACATAGGGATATCTCCCTCTAGCAAGAAAAATTCACAAGTGAGAAACAAATATAAGCTAACAGGCCTTGCCTGGCTCTTACTTACTATTGTTGTGACAATTAGAGACAGGAGTAGAATTAGGTGGAAGGAAGAAATGGCTGGCTGAGTCTGCTGAAATCCCCAGAGGGAACAACCACAAAACAAAGGCTCAGAAAAAAAAAACCTTCCCGCCCGCAGATCTGAAAGTATCTTCTGTCCCTTTTGGTCAGGTGCCAACCAAGTTAGCTTATTAATCCCTTACAGATAAGGAGGAATTCTAGGTTACTTTTATGGTTATGACAGAAGCTATACTAAGGCAACAATGGAGATTACTTACCTGTAACTGGAGATTCAAGATGTGTGGTCCCTATTTCTTTTCCATATGTGGCTTTGGTCTCAAGTGCATTGTGCACAAGCAGAGATTTTTAGTAAGTAGTGTCCATTGCTCCATGTGTGTGCAGTTGCTCCTTGCATGCCCTGAAGGGATGATATATGGGGCAATGCAGATGGACACATTTCCAGTCCCTTCTCTTACCGTGAATCCAGTTTTGATCCACAGCTGAGGGGGCTGGAGGTTGGGTAGTGGAATAGACAGGAACTACATATCTCTCAGAACCACCAGTTTCAGGTAAGTAACCTTATTTCTTCTTCTAGTGATGGTCCCTAAGTAAGAGTATTGCAAATATGGGACATAACCACTAGTCAAAGAGGATGCAGATAGTATGGATGTCTGAAGTACCACCATTTCCACAGCCCCATCTGCAGTAGAGGTTTCTTATCTCCTCTTACCCCTGTAGTGGGTTGGAGTAGGGTGTGCTTCAGGCTAATTGGTAACAAAAAGTGATACAGCCAGAGCTCCATTTAGAGAGGCTATGGGCAGGTAATGCATGAGCTCTTCATCACTCTGCTACGATAGTCTAGGTGTTTTCTTAATTGCTTTTGTTCAGACAGAACGCCAATGCCTGTCAGACATCTAGAGAACAATGCCTTTTCTCATCAGAAGCATGAGATTTTGGGGAAAATACTGGTAAGCAGATGGTTTGATTTTGTGAGAAACTCAGAAGTTATTTTAGGAATGAATTTTGGATGGAGGTGAAGTGAGACCGTTTCTTTTTGAAAAGTAGCATATAGTTGGATCCAAACCCCCCAGCCAGTACCCACACAGAAGTCAGGTCTGTCTTGAAGGAATGTGTGCTTCACTCAATTTGCATTTAAGGAGGAAACAGGGTCATCAAGCAGTGAGGGGGGGAAAAGGAAGTTCAAACTGGTGGGGAAAAAATAGGGAATATTCTCCCACGTAGACTTTGTCTCCCATGTCTGAGACAGAAATGTTTTTTCCAGAGGGGGACTGAAACTATAAAAGGGAGATACAAACACTCCAAAGGCACTCCCCCTCCCCATCACATTCTCTTGCACACGAGAAGATGAAAGAAAACAGCTATTGAAAAGTTTGGTCAGTATTCTGCTGGAGCATGTGGTGAGAGTTAAGTAGATAGGTATAGTAAGTTTTTTTTTATCTTTATTTTTCTTGTAAACCTTCTTTTATGTCTCATTACTTATACTCACCTAAAATCTCTTTGTAGTTAATAAACTTGTTTTACAGTTTATCTAATACAGTGTGTATTAGCTGAAGAATTTGGATAACTATTTAAGGCAGTGTTTCCCAAACTTTTTTGGCCATGGAACACTTTTTAGCCTGGTATATATTTATGGAACACACATTATTTTGTAGTAGTTTGGTTTTCAAATAAAAAAATGCATTATTTATGCTCAAATACATTTTATTTTATAAAACAAAGCAAAAAAATACAAATTTAAAATAACATGAACTAACAATTTCTAACTGGAAAGTGTTCCTAAAGTAATACAAAAATCAAGTGCAAGAGTCAAAATTAAAAACAGTGTTCTGCTTAAACACTTTGTGTGTGTGTGTATGTGTGTATATATATATATATATATATATATATATATATATATATATATATAATATAAAAACACCAAACAAAATAGATTTTTACTAGGAAATCTATTTTTCTAAACAAATACAAAAATGCAGAATCCCATTAAAGTTATCACAAATTTGTTTAATATTAGGAATAATGCTGGAACATTGAATCCTCATGTCAGGTGCCTCCTCTCCACTTGGTTACCTCCTTCAATGCCAATCCACTTACAGGTTTTGAGGGACAGGTCTGGGTTCTTTTTGATCCCATCACCCACTCAGCAGAGTGCATTTTCTTTTTTCCCAGGAAATTATTTGGTGGTGTTTCCACCTCCCTCACTCCTCCTTGGCAGGGTCACCAGGGCAGCTTGAGAGGAAAATTCTAACTCTAGGGTACTCTCTGCTACTTACCAGATAGTTGGAGACTTCCAAGAAATAACACCAACAAGTTACCTGACTGACTAAATGACAGGGCACTCACAGATTACATGAATGATTCTCGCGTTCAAAGATGACTGGACTGCTCAGTCTCTGCAGAGGGGCTGCTCTTGGCTGGCAGGGATCCTTCTTAGGCAGGAATCAGGCTGTGTTGGTTCCAAGAGTTCCCCTCACCACAAAGGGGTACAGGGCTCAAGGTGTAGGTTACACAACACTAACATCCAAACTGTGCTCTCCCAACCCCATGTCCAGACACACACTCACCAGGCCGCTTCCTTGGACAAGGGGACAGAGCAGAGCTGACCATGTGGTGACTGGTCTCACCTAAGGCGCTGGAGGATGAACTCAGACCGGCTGTAGAAGTTTCTCAGCAAACTACAAATGGGGACTCACCAGTGGGGAAGGAAAAAATACTCTGCTGAGGGATCTGCTGTCAGGTTCCTAGAGGCCAGTTCTCAAGGGGAACCCTGAATGCAGGCCTAGGACTCACCAGTTCCCCACACAGCCAGTCCTGCCTGGCTCTCCACTCACTCAAAATAGCTCCTCCCCTTTGCTCCACTCCCTAGGAGGGCCTCCCACTCCCTGTTTGTTGCTGCACAGACTCCAGGAGTCCATGTAATCTCCTTAGGGGTTAAACAAATTTAAAATTAAAATAAATATAAAGACCCTTTTTTAAAATTATGATTCTTTCAAAGAACACCTAGTCACATCATGTGGAACACCAGTGTTCCACAGAACACAGTTTGGGAAACTCTGATTTAAGGTAATAAAGATTTTACTCCTGTGTGTCACAGGCTCCAGTTCACTAACCCTTATGGCTGATGTGATGGTAACTTCCTGATACCAGGAAGGTAACTTTTATCAAGAGAGAGGACATAGCACATAGCTATGGGTTTGAAGGGAGGTCTGTTGAATACTGAAAGGACAAGATCAAAATCCCACTGTAGTGTTGGTTTCATCACCACTGCAAAAGTTCAGATGAGTCTCTTCAGGAATCTAGTAGTTTGAGTGAAGGTAGTATGGCCTTCAGGTGGAGAATGAAAGGTGCCGATTGCTGAAACATAGACCCATAAGGAGCTTATGATTAAAGCCTGATGTCTTAAGGGTGAGTAGGTATTATAAAATGACTGGAATCCCAGTGTATGCTGGAGCCAATGCTCTTGTGACCAGGGCTTTAGAGTAGAGCCCTGAGCTGGAGCAGTGGAGCTGCAGGTTTTTGACTGGAGCGGAGCTGAAGCACCAGTCCAAAGCCCTGCTTGTGACACAGAGAAATGTCTCCTTTTGGCCAGATGGCATCTCCTAGTAGAATCTCCGCTGCTTTGGTTGAGAGTGGATTGGACTGCTGTTGAACACAAACATTCTGTATCTGATGCTAATCCGAATACCAGACCATGCGTTGTAGAGGGACTGGGTTGGGATGCCTGGCTGCATCAGTAGTTCTGGAAGTGGTTGGATGCTGATGGGAGGACGTCCAAGAAGCAGAACTGAAGATGACCTGAGCTTTGTCACGACAAATCATTTGCAGAGCTTGTGGTAGAATCCTAGATTAGGGTTGGAAGATACATTAAGAGGTCATCTAGTCCAATCCCCTGCTCAAGGCAGGCCCAACCCCAACTAAATCATCCCAACCAGGGCTTTGTCAAGCTGGGCCTTAAACTTCTAAGGACAGAGATTCCACCACTTCCCTAAGTAACCCATTCCAGTGTTTCATCACCTTCCAGTTAAATAGTTTTTCCTAATAACGAACACAGACCTCCTCCACTGAAACTTCAGACCATTGCTCCTTGTTCTGCCATCAGCCACCACTAAGAACAGCCGAGCTCCATTCTCCTCAAATAGCTGAAGGCTGCCATCAAATCCCCCCTCCCTCTTCTCTCCTGCAGACTAAATAAGCCCAGTTCCGTCAGCCTCTCCTCATAAATCATGGGACCCAGCCCCCAATAATTCTCATTGCCCTCTGCTGGACTCTCTCCAATTTATCCACATCCTTTCTGTAGTGGGAGGGGGGGGACTGGATAAAGTACTCCAGATTTGGCCTCACCAGTGCTGAATAGATGGGAATAATCACTTCCCTCGATGTGCTGGCAATGCTCCTACTAATGCAGCCCAATATACTGTTAGCGTTCTTGACAACAAGGATGTACTGTTGACTCATATCCAGCTTCTTGTCCACTGTGATCCCCAGATCCTTTTCTGTAGCACTGTCACTTAGCTAGTTGGTGCTCAGCATGTAGCAGTGCATGGGATTCTTCCGTCTTAAGTGCAGGAATCTGCACTTGTCTTTGTTGAACCTCATCAGATTTCTTTTGGCTTACTCTTCCAGGTCACTGGAAGGTCACAGGTCTTCTAGGTCACTCTGGACCCTGTATCTACCTCCCCCCCACAACTTAGTATCATCCACAAACTTGCTGAGGGTGCAATCCATCCCATCATCCAGATCATTAATGAAGATGAATAAAACTGATCCCAGGACTGACCCCTGGGGCACTCCGCCTGATACTGGCTACCAACTAGACATCAATACTAGTGGGATGGGAGAAAAGCCATATCTGAGCTGCATCTGAAGAAGTGGGTTTTTATCCACGAAAGCTTATGCCTAAATAAATGTTAGTCTTTAAGATGCCACCAGACTCCTCATTGTTTTTGTGGCTACTAACACGGACTAACAGACTAACACGGCTACCCCTCTGATATCTGAGGTGGTCCACGCAAGCTACCAGAAGGGTGTTGCCCTTCGAGCCCCAGTCCAGAGCTGCTCTAGAGCACTACAGGAAAAGTTTCCTGTTTGCCTGTGAGACAAAGGTTCTAAGACGGCAGTTCTCAAACTTTTTGTTGCAGTGGCCCCTTTTCTGTTTCCCAGGGGCTTCCACAATGCCAAAGTGATTGTTTCAGTTTTTGGCGGCATTTCAGCAGGCATGCTGTGCGCTTCAGAGTGTCCACCGAAAAGCCGCCTAAACCAGGAACAATCACTTTGCCGGCTTTTCGGACTACACTCTGAAGTGCACGGCATGTCCACTGACATGCCGCGGAAAGCGAAAGCGATCTATTCAGTGGCACTTCAGCAGCACAAGGACCTCGTGACCCCCCGGGAATCGACCCATGACTCCCAGTTTGAGAACCACTCTTCTAAGATCATGTTTTGCACAAGGTTAAAAAAAAATCTCATTCGGGATGTAATCATGAATCTCCTATCGGTGGTCTATAGCAAATTGTCTGTGCACCTGCTAGGTATACTGCCAAAAGAGTTATGTGATTTCTGATGCACCAATTAACACAGCTTCCATACACAAAGGAAGGAATCTTGTTCTGCATGTCTATGTAGAAGACAGTCATCATGTTGTCTGACATTATCTGGATATATTGGGATCAAGTAAGTGGAAGGAATGCATTGCAGGCTAGATGGATGATCCTTAATTCCAGTAGATTGAGATGCATCCTGGTCTCTTAAACGGTCCAGGTACCTTATGCAATGTAATTGTCCATATGGGCTACCCAACCTAAGAGGGAAGCATCTGTGATAGTTGCCTCACCTATGGGAGGGAGAAAAGGAACTCCCACCTGAATGTTTTTCCTGGGTTGCCCACCATATAAGAGAAGCTGTGACATTGCCTAAGATTATTATTCTGCCATTTATATTGTCTTTCTCTGGTGAGTAGGTCAGACTGAAACCAGGTTTATAGGCAGTGGAAGTGGAACCTGGCAAACATTATGTAGGTTCATGATGCAGCAGGCCTAGAAGGGAAAGGCAGACTTTGACTGTAGTCTGAGGGTGACCTGTTTTATCAAATTACTCATGGGATGAAATCTCTCCATCAGGAGGTAGGCTCTTGCTATAGTTGAGTCCAAGGTCATGCCTATAAAATCTGTGATCCTTGTGGGAATCAAAGTAGACTTCTTTTAATTGATGCAGATTCCCGGGGAAGATAACAGGTTGAGTAGGAATAAGGTTCCCAACTGGACTTCCTTGCTGGATCTGCCTGGCCAGAAGCCAGTCATTGAGCTATGGAAAGCAGGAAAAGCACTTTCTTCTCATCTAAACTACCACTGCTGAACGGACTTTGCAACAGCAAGGATCTTTACCAATTAGTCCAATGGGAGGACTCCGGATTGGTTTTGCCTAAGGAGGAACCTCCTGTAGGATGGGTGAATGTCTGTGAAAGTAAGTGTCTTCCATGTTAAGCCATGAATCATGTGCCATCTTCCAGAGAAGGGATTATTGATGCAAATGTTACCATGCAGAATTTTGGTGTTCGGATGAGAATGTGCCTCCATCCTTTGTTCTTTTTGGAGACTAAAAACTAAGGGAAGAATCCTTTCCCTGGATATTGAAGTGGCATTCGTTCTACGGCTCCTTGATGGAGAAAAATCCATCTCCTCATGTAGGATTTCCTTGTGAGACTGGTCCCTTAAAAGGGGCAGGGAAGGGAGTTTGTAGGTAGGAGGTGACAAACTCAGTTGAATAGCTGGAATGAATAATTTCTTGCATCTACTTGTCTGTTTTGATGCCCTCCAATTTTGGAGAAGAAGGGCATTAAAAACGTGGGGGGTGGGGAGGGACACAGAATAATGAGGCGTCAACAAAAGAGCATGGATCTCAAATGTCCCATTAAAAGAAATTCTTGGTTGAGGAGGGTGGAGAATGAGCTGTGGCAGTAGGTATCAAAGAAGTTGTGTACATCTGTCTCTCCACCCTCCGCAGTTTGCGGGGTAATTTGTGACAGCGCTGATGGTCAAACAGTGGAGGAAACAGTGTTGGCCTGTGTGGTGTTATCTGATTAAAATATGACCATGTAGATCATTGTTGCAACCACTATTATATATTTGCAACAAATCTTATACAAAATATGGCATGTAAGGTATCTATGACTTGCTGGTTATGATTATGCTATCGGTATTTTTGTATTTGAAGTTATCAATATAGCTCTAATACCTGGATTTCAACTGTTAGCTCCATGGGTAATACCCATGAAGTAGTCAGCACATCTTGGAGGCACTCGTCAAATTGAGTTGTCCATCAAAAGGATACTTAACTCACAGTGGACCATGGGAAATACACATCTACACTGAGTAAACTGTCATGTAAACGTGCTGACTGAAACATAGGTAATGGCTCCCTGCAAAGACAGAGCAAAATTGGGCATGAACATGTGACTTGAAACACTATCTGGTCACCTGTGATTCTGAACTACCTATGCTGAGGTTTTTGTTTGAAACAATGGGTTTCCCTCCACATGGCAGAGGATATAAATGGCTCTGGAAACCCATTCATTTTGCCTGTGTTCTGCTCAAATTTCTGGACTGTGCATTTACACTAATGGGAGCATTCTAACCAAGGGACTGAGGTCTTTGCAGTGATTTGGAAGCAACCAGAGACTTAAGCCAGCACTGCTACAAGCCTAAACTGAATTTTGCATTTACTGTATGTACTGATTCCTTTAACCAATTTTAACTCTCACCCTTCTTTCATTCTTTTTATAAATAAACTTTTAGATTTTAAATACGAAAGGATTGGCATCAGTGTGATTTTTAGGTAAGATTTAAGTTATATATTGACCTGGGTATGTGGCTGGTCCTTTGGGATCAGAAGAACCTATTATTTGATGAGACTGTTTATAAAGAACCACTCACCTCTAAATCCAGTATTTTTGGTGGTGACGTAAGAACTGGATTATGAGTTCTTATTACCCAGTGTAGTGAAACAGATGTTTACTTTTGTTGCTGGTTTGGTATATCCAATGGGGAATTAGACACCAGTCTTGGGGTCTATCTGCCCTATTTCTCAGCAGTTAGTCCTGAATTTGGTATCCTCAGTTGTGACCCACTAAGGTACAGTTACAGCCTGTACGCCTGTTTCTGGTGCTTACTTTTTGGGGCAGAGGTATAGATGCCCAGCGAGGAAAATGGCTGAGTCCTTTAATGAAAAGACAGAATCTTTTCACTCTTTTAACAAGCTAATTTTGTCAAAGGGATGGCGTTCAGTGGTACTTTTTACTTCCCTAGAAAAACCTAAGGACTGTAACTAGGATTTTCTCCTCCGAACAACTGGACTAGTCTTCCCTCTGTAAGCTGTACTGGCAGCATCCACTGCTGCCTGCAGATGTTTTAGCCAGGAGGTTTATAGCCTCTGTTTGGTTCTAGAATCGGGCTCTATCTGGTGAGATTTGTCTTTTTAGTCCAAAATCTTCACACAACTGGTGAAACTGTATTTTGCTTACAGGGCCCAGTAGATACCAATTGAAGTCTTGTTAAGAAGAGACTTTTTTTCATAGGAGATGGAGGCATTTGGTACCCTTGTCTGAAGGTGTCATCTTGGAGGGTTGCAGCCTAGATCTCTGGCTGCTTGTATCATCAGGAAATTGCGTGCTGGATGTGAGAACAAGAACACTTCTTCTTTAGATGGTACAAAGTAGTGCTGCTTAGCCTTTTTTGAGATAAGAGCATGAGACAGAAGTGTGCCTCACTATGCTGGCTGGAACCATAATTGTCTTGTTGACCAGCAGAGCCACTCAGCTGGAATCCAAGAGTTGCAAAATGTCCGGTAGTCAATGTTGAGCTCTTGGACGACCTCTTTGAATTAGATCTGGAACTCAAATACCACTCTAAGAGCTCCTGATTTGTGCCTGTGATCTTCAGGCAGAGATGGTGAAGACAGGGTGAGCACCTCATCTGAAGACGACATTGAGATAGCCAGATCTAATGGTTCCAGTGGCTCAACTTTCTCCTTCTCATACTCAGATGTTAGGTAAGACAGGGTACAAAGGATTCAGGCAGAGCCAGAGTGCCTAAAGTAAGGGCCCCATGGGGGTCACAGTAGTGCCAGTATGAGGTCCATTAGTTGGGGTGGCACCGGGAACCTCAATCTCTCCTGGAGCTTCTTCCAGGTTTGCCTCTCTGTGTAATGGTAGAGGTTCATCTGGGTCTGCTGACTCATCCAATGAGAGGCCTGATTCCCAACAGACTGGCATAACCATCTGTACCAATGGATAGGTAACAAGTATTCAGATTGGAGAAGAGATTGACCCCGTGTCTTTATGGTGATTTCTTCCAAATAAGGTCAGAGCTGAGAAGACTGAAGATAAAGGAGAGCAAAAATGTCCTCTGGGGAGACAGAGGTCTCAGACCATCGTAGGATGCAGGTGGCAGCTGTTGGATCCAACACTTCCAATATGGCTGTTCTTAACTCAGAGTCAAACCAAAGGTCCATCTAGCCAAGTATCTTGTTTTCTAACAGTGGCCAATGCCAGGTGCCCCAGAGAGAATGAATGGCTAATGCCAGGTGCCCCAGGTCATAATCAAGTGATCCATCCTGTTGCCCATTCCCAGCCTGTGGCAAACAGAGTCTAGGGACACTGTCCCTGCCCATCCCAGGTAATAGTCATTGATGGACCTATCCTCCATTAACTTATCTAGTTCTTTTTTGAACCCTGTTATAATCTTGGCCTTCACAACATCCTCTGACAAGTAATTCCACAGGTTGGCTGTGCATTGCATTGAAAAAATACTTCCTTTGTTTTAAAGCTGTTGCCTATTAATTTCATTTGGTGACCCTTAGTTCAGGAGCAGTCAAGATTTAATTCCTTGTTTGGGAGACAAATACATCCTAAGATGGTGTTCCCCGCTGGGTGGAGATTTTGGTCAAGACAGAATTTTAAATTTTCCACTCATGCTCTGTGGAGAAGTGTCCGCTCAGATTGTCCACTAGATGAATCAATTCCATAAACTTGCTAGATGATCTTCCGGTCTCACAGTAGCTGTTTGTCATGGGATCATATGAGCGAGCAGAATGCACTGCAGGTTAGATAAACTGCCCTCATGTCCAACAGGTTGGTATACATTTTGGTCTCCTGTAAAGTCCCAGTTTTATTACTCTCCTCATATGGAAGCTATTCCGTACCCCTAATCATTTTTTTCCCCCTTTTCTGTACCGTTTCCAATATATCTTTTTTTGAAATAGGACAACCATATCTGCACACAATATTCAAGATGTGGGTGTACCACAGATTTATATAGAGGCAATATGATCTTTTCTCTCTTACTATCCCTTACTATACCTGTCCTAATGATTCGCAACATTGTTAGCTTTTTTGATTGCTGCTGCGCAGTGGATGTTTTCAGAGACTATCCATAATGACTCCAAGATCTTTTTCTTGAGTGGTAACAGCTAATTTAGACCCCATCATTTTATATATATAGTTGGGATTCTTTTCCAATGTGTATTTTGCATTGAATGTCATATTGTAGCCCAGTCAGCCAGTTTTGTGAGATCCCTTTGTAACTCTTCAGTCTGCTTTGGACTTCACTATCTTGAATAGTTTTGTATCATCTGAAAATTTTGCCACCTATTTACCCTTTTTTCCTGATCACTTATGATTATGTTGAAAAGTACTGGTTCCAGGGGAACACCACTATTTACCTCTCTCCAAACTAATCATTTATTCCTACCCTTTGTTTCCTATCTTATAACCTGTTACTGATCCATGGGTGAGGACCTTCCCTCTTATCCAATGACAGCTTACTTTGCTTAAGAGCCTTTGGTGAAGGATCTTGTCAAAGGCTTTCTGGAAATCTAAGTACACTATATCCACTAGATTCCCCCTTGTCTGCATGCTTTTGACCCCCCTTAAAGAATTCTAGTAGATTGGTGAGGCATGATTTCCCTTTACAAAAACCAGGTTGACTCTTCCCCAACAAATCATGTTCATCTATGTGTCTGATAATTCTGTTCTTTACTATGGTATCAATCAGTTTGCCCGATACTAAAGTTAGGCTTACCAGCCTGTAATTGCTGGGATCACCTGAAGATAAGATTCAAAGGTACTGGAGGAAGTGTATAAACAAATTCCTTCATCAAATTAAATGCAGAAACAAAAAAACCCAACTGTCTCATAACTGTCAGTAATTACTAAATAAAAAGCCAAATGTGCAAATACATACCTGAAAGTTTTAAAAAAATGGCTTCAGGATCTTGACTCTCTGTATTCATAAGACAGAGCAGAACTTTGTTTTTAAACCAATCTTCAACTGCATTTTAGCATTTTAATTTTAACCTAGAAAAAAATAATATGTAGTTACAGTCAATTAAATATCTGGGCCATTTTACACAAAATAAACCAATTACCTAAATGGTAGTGGGCCCCATATTGTTCAAAGTACAATAACTCTTCCCTTCCCTAACATATGAACTTTTCAAAGGTAGAATTATTGTAGGACATAACTTGTGACCAAAATTGAAATTACCTCGTCACAAATTTATTTTCATCTCTAACCATTCTTACACTACCATTGCCTCCACTATAAGCAGTTTTCCCTACTCTTAATTACTCAGATCTTTAAAATCTGTTCTTATACCAATCAGCTAACAGCCAGTTGGTGTTTCAGTCATGAGTTCCTTTGTCATTATTTTGCTATGAACATTTCAGCTCAAAGTGCAGTTCTTCTATGAAAAACGTGTACGACATTAGTTCCCTTTGCTCACTCAAACACACTGAAAGATCTGAGAATCAAACTAGATTCTTTCCTTCTTATGTTACCACTAGTAAAAGATTCTGTCAAAGCGAGCCCTCGGTAACATCTGTGCAATCCCAGTGCCTTCAGTGAAATTGCACAAATGTATTGCAGTGTTATACATAATTCTGCGGCTGGTGTTTAAGCAAAAATAGAATTCAGCTCCCTCCCCTCTAGGTCTGCAGAATGACTATAACTAGTAGATATACAAAGCAGTAAACACTGTCTAAAATGAGCAGATATCTCTGAATTACAACAGTGAGCAAATCTGCGGCATAAGGAACCACCATATTTTTAGCAACTTTTCAGAGCAGAATCATATTTTAATATTTAAATATGATACATTTAATCCATGCAGATCTTTAATATTAAACTGTAAAGACTAATGCTCTAGGTTAAGACATTTGTTTTGTGGTTTAAAATTCTTTATCAATATATATTCAACTTAAATACAAGATCTACTCACTTTAAATATAAATGCAGCCACAACTTTAAAGAACAATTCATAATATAAGTTATAACTTTATTTCAGTTAAAAGTACTAATTCATATTTTACAATGAATGTTACTATAGAGAACAAAAAAGTCAAAGTAATTAGTTATTTTAAAAACAGGAGTACGCATCCCAAACTCTGGGTGCTCCTTGGAACACTTAACATTCAAAATCACCAAAAATTCAGACCGTTTAAATCCATTGTCCCCACAAATCAATCTTAGTTGAATGGCTCCAAAACTTAATTACAAAAAAAGAGGCCCGATTTAACCCTCATCTTCTCCCCAAAAATTCTTGTGAGTTTAAAAAAAATGAACACTGCAGAGTATTCAGGTCTTTCACAAATCGTGGCACTGGCAGACCAGGGAGGCAGAGGGAGAGAAACATGAGTTCCAAAGTCAAGAAACCCTAAGGAAACCCTCTTTTCTACATGAAGGAACTGATTTGAGGTCTGCGTTCACTACAGCTAAGCAGTATGACCCAAGGAGATGGCTGTGCTTTCAAGTAATCTAGACTCAAACCATCCAGGGTTTTTTAAAAAGATCATTTACCAACACCTTGAGTTCTAGTCTGAAGCTGACAGACAACTAGGATATCTTGCTGAGGACGTTATGCACTCCCAAAGTAAATATCCACATAAGCAGGGTGCAGCATTCTAGACTAGATTCAGTTGCTTGACTTGCAAGGTGTAGGTCCAATACATTTCAACAGTAGTCAACTGAAGTTACAAAACCAGGTCTACACACAAAATAAAGGTCACATCGCCATACGAAGTACAGCTGAAACACAGCAGCTACATAATCATTCACAAACTGCTTTGGATCTAAGATCATCCAAAGTTGAAAAATTATTCATAAATAATAGCTGCGTCCAATCAGAAGTGCTAATATAATTTTAGCCAATTTTTCCAATTGCTTCCTCTATTCTACTAAAATTATTTCTGTGACTCTAGACTGATCCTCAGCTAGCTAGTCTTCATTCACATCCCATTCTCCATAGACATCTGGTCATCAATTCCACAGCACCAGTGAGACTAGCCATAATGTAATAATTCAGCTGGGTATCCTCTGCCTACTGCAGATACTATAGCCTAGGGATCTCAAACTTAAATCACCAGGAGGGTCACATGAGAACTAGTACATTGGTCTGAGGGCCATATCACAGACACCCCCCACCACCACCACTTTCCCCAGCCCTGCCCCCCACTCCACCCCTTCCATGAGGCCCCACCCTTTCCCCACTCTCATTCCAACCCCTTCCCCAAATTCCCATCCCTGCTCCGCCTCTTCCCCTGAGCATGCAGCTCCCCATTCCTCCTCCTCCTTCCTGGAAAGTGCTAAGCACCGCCAAACAGCAGGAAGTGCCTGGAGGTAAGCAGAGGAGCAGAGACGCGGAACACTGAGGGAGGGAGAGCAGAGGGAGGAGAGTTTGGCAGGCTGCAGGAAAACCCCACAGCTCACGTTTGAGACCCCTGCTATAGCCCATATATTCTTACTAACATTTCTAAAGGACTCCTACTACTAAGAACTACTGCTCTAGCAGCACTGTCTCGTGATCAAGCGTATCAAAGGTAGATTATAAACATATCTCTCTCTAATAACACCAGCCTAGGCACAAGAACAATAACTAAATCACAAGTGTACTTTCTATCCCACATCCAGGTCTAAACCCAGACGGACCAGGATCATGTTCAAATAAATCTGTTAGTTTTTAAAGTGTCACCAGACTCCTCGTTGTTTTGTGGATACAGACTAACACAGCTGCCTCTCTGATACCGGAAATGTTACCATTCTAATTCACCACCACCTTCTATAAACTTTTCCATACATGGGAGATTCAACTGCACCCTGGATGAGATTATCAGGGTCAAAATTTGATTGCTTTTCTATGAAGCAGTCCCAACTCCACTCTCAGATAAGGAGGAACTGACAATCTCCATTAACAAACGTACCCATTTCTCACTACTGACTTAGACAGGGGTGCAATAAGCAGGTGCCCCAAGATTTCCAGGTACACCGGACCCTCACTATAGCCCGAGTCGCTATAACGCGGGTTCGCATACAGTGTGGTCGTTGCCATGGATCCTAAATTTAAATAGGGATCCAGGGAAACGCGTCCCCCGCATTAGTGCAGAAGAGCACATGGATCCCAAACCTCGGGCTATAGTGAGGGTCCAGTGCATTTAGTGAGCAACACTGGTCAAAATTCCATGAACCAGAGAAGACTTGGCTTTTGAATACTAAGACACTGCTCTGCACTCTCAGATATGGCAAGTTCCATTTGAAATCCCCGGGTTTTTCATTTTATCTGCAATGCAACCAGAAAAATCCTCACTAAGAAAAACTCACGTGGTCCCAGATGAAGACAGCTCATATTTACCAAACTATTCACTGTCGCTGTAGAATTTGGCTGCGACTTTGCAGTGTTGCCCTGGATTTGAGGGGTGTGTGAACCTCAGAATGTGATTAAACTAATTGTAACCATATTATGCACATTCAGCCACGATGAATTAATAAAATAGAACCCACCAAGTTGAGGGTTAATTGGAATAAGCAGGCTTTTGAAGGCAAAGTCAAATGCTAGCTGTATGCTGGCAGGTTCTGCTAATCAGAATTGGGGTGGGGCAGGGAGGAAAGAAAAGTTTATTAATACAAAAATAAAAAAAATTGATGAAAAACCTGGAATCTGGACACCTTCAGGAAGGCTTGTTACAACTAAGATCATTAGGAATGTTTGTTGATATGTAGTTTTTCTGAAAAGTGATGACCCAGTAGAGGTCACTATGACCTATGTGTTTTGTAAAAGTTAATTATAAAAGATTAGCTAAGGTAGTGTATTTTAGAGCAGTCCTCTGCAGCTATCAGAGGAGAGACTTCTTTTCCCACACCTTTACTCCCAGAGGTAGAAGTGAATGGCCATCATGGGCCTTCTGTTAATTACTCAATATCTTGCCAGAATTAAGGTAAATATTTGGGCTGTTCTAAACCTATTGCTTATGTCTGTGTGTGCTTAAATCTAATGAACTGCAGTTTTAGACAAGAGCACACTTGTATCAATTACCATCAGATAGAATTGTGTTTTCCCACTGATTTGTTCCTGACATAACCTGTAGTGAAGCAGCTAAGTTACCACTGCCATGGGTTCTGAAAACCTCAGATAACAACAGGTCTACAGTTAAAGCAGAGGAACTCCTGCCTGCACAGCCTTGGATTAAGTGTTTTAAAATTATTTATATCATATGTGGTTGGTCTCCACTGAGGTCTGTGCTCTCTCATTTCATCCATCACAAGATATTTGAAAACCAGGATGACATGCGAGGACAAAACTACAGAAGGCATTTAGGAGCCTATCACTAGTCATGGAGAAAAGATCTCCCATCAAAGACCTGAAAGTATGCCCACTGTCTGCACAATATATGCTCACAGAGCCCATGAAAACTATTCAGTTTCATTGAGCTCCTTGAATGGATCATCAAATCATGCCCCTTTCCTACAATGGAATAAAGGAGAACCCCTACCCCAAACCACAGGAGGTAATGGCTGTCCCATAAGGACAAACATTACATCTCCAGCCTCCAAACACTAGATCCAGAATGTGACTAGTTATATTGCTATACTTAGAGCCAAAAACTATGTGGGATTATTCCCATGAATGTCTCAAACTCCTGGATCAAGACAAACTGACAGTTGGACAGATATTGAAATCCCTGAGCATCACCACTATTTGCCAGTACTTTCAACACCATTTTAGTGAGGTACCTAAAATTCATCTAAAGAATAATGGGGTGCAGCAGGGAAATCTGTACATCAACTTTAAGACAAAGATCCTTGTGAGCCATCATCTGATGTTCTCATGTCAATATGTAGCAACGCTAATAAAACAGACATTATGCATTTTAGCCTGTATCTATAATTTTCTTTTTGCTATTTCCTGCCTGATCTTCCCACTACCCATCACCACAAAGCCTGAGGAACCCAAAGGCTACAATAATTCCCCTCAACTTCCTATCAGATTCTCAGTGCATGATAGCATTGATACACTTACTTAGCCACCCAGACGTAGTTACTGAAGGAACAAAGCGGCTGGAACTAGGCTCCCACATAACTTCCTGGTCAAGCTTCAAAAGACCATTTCAACACTTGCCCAATACACACCTCTGATCCTGTTCATCAACCCCCCCATCTCATTTAATCTTTAAAACCTCTCTCCATCTGGAAAATAACCAAACAGCTCTCTCCTGCATTCCACCTAACCAAATCTTAGTCCTTTTCCCATAAACCTCCTTAATCTTCAGGATATCACACCCAGGATATAAGTATCCTATTCAAATTAGTAGTAGACCCTTATTCTGGATTCTCATAATCAGCCATTTTTATGTCACTTTCAAATGCACAGTTTAAATAATTTACTCTTCCACTGTTGATGTTTACATTCAGGTATTATTTTAAAAATCTTCCAAAATATGTTCAAACGCATTAGGATTGGAATAAAGAGCTGTTAGAAGTAGATGTCACATATCTGATACATGAAAGGGCCTGAGTGTGATTTAAAAAAGAAATGCTGAGAATCTCAGCACAGGTTCAATTTGTCCATGTCAAGTTACAGAGGCCAGTGATGCAGGTGAAGGCTGGCTGAAGCATGAGCGATTCAGACATAGGTGACAGGAAAGGAGGAAAAAGGGTGAAAGGTCCAAGACAATGACTAGTAACTTTCTCAATATGAACCAGCCTCCAAAAGACACTATAGCAAACCTCCAAATTTTACTACCCTTCTAGCTTCCAAAACTATCCTGTACACTCATTACAAGCAATGTAATCTTCACAACTTCCACATTCTCAGATAAGAGCCCTCAATCTGCCTTACCCCATCTTAGCCAATCTCCATCTTAGGCCCCAGATAGTAGTTCACCTACTATAGAAGGGCCAATGTTGGTCAGTCCTGCTTTAGACCTGTTCTCTTTGGCCAAAAATTAGGCAAACTAAAACTGGATTAACCACAAGGGTAAAATGAATAGGTAGGTATCGTCCTTTTAACCACAGCAAACCAGTGTCAGCAGCTTTCAGCAATCTGAATGCCAATAAACAAATCTGTAAGAAGTGTTGTTTTACAGAGTGCATTTTTCCTTCATTAAATTGATTACACAAATGTATTTACACTTATTTTAATTAAAAAGCATGTATAATACTGAAATAGAATTGTTTCAGCTAGTAAAAGCACAGAGACATTACAAAACTAATGATCCCTACACTCTGATTCACATAATAGCCATACTGTTCAAAAACTATGATTATATCCCTTTTGTGCTCTGACTCGCTACTCTCAGAGCCAAATCTCTACAATAAACTATGCCCTCTCAACTCTGGCCCCTCCCTGTCACTCTAACCCAAAATGTCTGTGAGGTAGAATATAATTAAAAAGTAATTACTCTTTGTTAGTGAGGACTGGATGGAGTATTCTGATGGCAACAGCTGAGCTCAGAGATTTACAATAGCTAAATGGAATGCACAGATGAGGAAAGATCACTTTTCGTATAATAACTGGAAGTTTCGTCATGTTAATTCAGCTAAAGGGGTTGGTTTTGGTTTTTAAGACCAGAATGTGGTTACTTACTTAATAAGTAGCAATACTTAAATATTATTTAAACACTTATGAAGTTTAAAGCATGAAAAATTTGCTCTATGTGAAGAGAGTAGAATGAATATAAGATCTAAACATGCTTAACTCTTTGCAAGTATACAACTGCAGCAAAATATTACTTGCTTCTAAGGCTTATGGAGATATGGTATTATTCTTTTCAGTAATCTAATGAAAGCATTAGCTCTTCAGTGCATGAGCTGCACATAACTTGCAAATGATGGTATGTTTAGTTTAAGAACTTCTTTAAAATATATTATTTCCTTAAAAATTAATACACAATTTTGATATGAATCTCTTAGTTAAAATCCCAAATACACAGCGAAGTCTATGATTTTATATCACACTCATCACTTTCAGCCAAGCACCTTCTGAGCCTTGTATTTCTGTGTTAACATTTGTACTGCACCCTCATTCTCCCCAGACATAATTCCTTACACAGCTTCATTAGCTTGGTTGACTGCACAGGCTGAGGTTGCTTCCTACCTTTCGCTTAACATAAATGTCAATGTTAATGGCAATCTTTATATCCGGTCTCCCCTTCCATCCTGACACTTCTCTTTACTGTGTCTAGATAAAATTTACCTAAAGACATAGAACTGCAGAGTAAACAGACTTCCACTGAATATGGCACTTTGAGTTAACCAGCAGGAAAAGCAATCACTTTATGATCAGCATACCCACTATCCACCACACAGAAAGGAAGAACTCCATTTCTGAGATGCACTCAGGACATGTACTCCTTTGTGATTATATGTTTGGAGAAACAGGTGTTATCCAAAAGAAACCTTCAGCCAGATATTCCTCACAGCAGCGTTCGTATTTGCATTTGTCCATTTGACTTCCTAGCAAAAGGTGAGAGAACAATGCTGGTTGCTGAAGTAGCAATAAAAAAATATATGCATTTTAAAAATTGTTAACCAATGACTGTTTCCCTTAGCTTTCTATCACTTTTAGTTCAGTCTCTCATTCATTTAGGGCTGAATCCTGCTCAACTGAAACATGAGTATTGACCTTTCTGAAACCAACTCGTGCATTACTGTAAATAGAACAAGCATAATTTGTTCCTTAAGAACAATGTATCTCAGCAGATGGCTAAGAGAAGGTGGGATATCTGAATGAATTAAAAACTTTATTACGTAGTACAGACCAAAATTAAACAGTTGTATATATCAAGGGTAAATACTGCCTCAAATGATGCTACACAAGGCCATTTTTATTGGCAGAGAAAGGCTTACAAGCTGAAAAGACATTTTCCATCTATTTTACAGTTTTCAGATTAGGAGATATCTGCAAAATTATCATTCTTGAAAGGAATGAGGAAAGGTGAATACAGTTATTTTCTTTCCAGAGGAACTTTTAATCATAAGAAAAAATGGGAGATTTAATAATGTGAAAGCAAATGTCAGTGGAGATAAAAGACCATATGCTCAAGGGAAAGATTTCATTTATATTTAGCCTTTTATTAGATCATATTTTATTCATCCCACAATTTAAAGCAATTACTTTCTGAAGGATATTTGGAATTATTTAAAAATATTTATGAAACCTGAAACACAGCAGCTGCAGAGCTTTACACAACATAGTTCAACTGAAATGTAAATTTGAAGAGCACCCTGTACATTTTTGATCATGAAAAAATAATAATTCTTGAAAGTCCCACCATTTATTTACTTGCAGTCAGGTGTTTCTAGTTGTCAGAACATGTATTTTACAATTGTTAGCAAAAACTATTTTGCCTATTTTAGAGCCTGATCTAAAGCCCACTGAAGTCAATGCAAAACCTCCCAATGTATTCAAGAGGCTTTGAATCTGACCAGCAAAAATAAACAAAGTCAATTTTTTAAACAATCAGTGAAAAAGCAAAGACAGTTCAGTTTGTATCACAAAGATTGCCATTTGCCATGTGATATGTAATGAAGATATAAGACATATTTACAAAAAGCTTTGTGGATTTTGTCTATAAATATAATGGAGATGGTATATTTAAAAATAAATGTATATGAAACAACTGGTCTTAAATGGGTAAATTTTGAATCTAGGTCTACTAGATCTCACGACTGGCAGAAATGAGTTCTGAATTGTTGGTTTATCCTGCTGAGCCACTAAAATTTGTGGTCAGATTGTTGATTCAAAATATGTATCAGTAGACTACTTCGATGTATCACCAAGCGATTTTTGGAATTAGGAAACAGCAGTGTGTATTTACAATAGTTCTTTATACACTTTACATATGTATGAAGAGACTTTTAAAGGGGATTTTAAAAAAGCATTTGATAAAATTTCCACACTTTAAATGCATCTTGAAAGGAACAAGGCTTTCTCCATTCAAAAAGGTCATACAGTGATTAGTGCTAATAAAATTTACACTTAACAGCTAACTGTACACAAACATATATCTTACATTATTAGATAGCTATGAAATACAAAGTTGCTCAAAGAGGGAGACTGAGAATACACAACCTTCTCCCCAAAATGGTAATCTCTCACTTGCAAACATTCTGAGGTGTGGCTGTGACAATTAGATTCAATGAAAAATAAATCAGTAAATTTTAGGATGAAAAGGACCTAAAGTCAGTGCAATCAATCATGGTCTTAAAACTGTTTATAAACTTAAGAAATGTTTTTTAAAATTATGTTCCTACAGTATTCTGAACAACAGTTTTTCCAGTTACAGAAAGGTAGATTAAAGTGTGATCTACAATCAGAACTTCCACTGATTTTACGTAGTCTGTTTTGAAATAGATTTAGTTAAACTAGCACAAACACAGATCTACTTACACTATTATTTGTATTATCTTAGTTCCTAGGAGCCCTACTCATAGCCAGGACTCTACTCGCACTGTACAAACAGTGAACTTGATCAACAACTGATTTCTCCATTATGAATTTAGAACAATCTCATCAAATTAAACTATATTGATATAAACAAGCTGGTGAACAGATCTGTCATTCCATGAGAAATTTTGTACCAGTTTACATGAATTTTAAAACTGATTTTAGTTAAACTTGTGCAAGATTTGTGTGTAGACAAGGTCTAGAAGGTTTGCTTATATTTACACTTTAGTAACACTATATAAAATTTAAAAAACAAGCACAAGTGTTCCAGCATACAAAAAGTATTTAAGTGTGGCTAGCTGAATGCTGGATATCTTAATTGCTAAGAGGACATATTGAATTGAATTTGAATTTCAGGAAACTATAAAATTTGGGGGAAAAAATTATAGTTCAGGGATATTCAGGTCAGCATTTCAAAGTAAGCAATACTTAAGTTATTTAAATGCATTTCTTATGTTAAAGTATTAAAATAAGTTTCAGAATATTTTAATATTGCTGATTTATACAAATAAACTCAATGCTTCTCATTTCCTCTTGCGTATTTTTTCTTACCTGTCATTTTGCAGCAGGTACCAAGTAAGGTCAGTGTTCTAACATCCTCTTCCAAAATAATGACAGCAGATTTGAAAAGTCTTTGTAGGGCTACAACTTCTTAAACCATGACATGAATGTTCTGGGGGAAGGGCAAGGACGGGCTGCGTTGCATGTCTTTATAAAGATCAACAAATTCAAGAAGTTTTATTGAAAGAACCCCCATCTTTTAAATCCTTAGTTTAGAATTATAATATTTATAGAGATACTGAGATACATACATACATGCATGAAAAGGAGAACAGGTAGGAAATACATTTAGCAACAGGCATATAACATGCCAATTCACATATGTCAAAAAATTAGACCACATTTTATTTTATATTTTGAAATAAATTATTTCCATTGCAATGAAGTCATGTACTCCTGTCACTGCTTCACTAGTGATGCAGTCTCTTCCACTACATAAGAATTCATTTCTTTGTCATAAGCACACAATAAGTATTTAAAGCTTCTACTATAATCTTGAAAGAAAAAAATTTCTAAATTTGATCTGAAACAAGGATCTAAGGCAGTATTTCAAGATAGCCAAAGAAAATACACAAACATCTTTAATAAATGGCAGCATACGCCACAAATGCTTTAAATCTTATAGGTCCATCTATATGTGTCTTACCAACAGCTTACAAAAAAACAAACAAAAAATGAAATATACATGTTTCAAATAAATAGTCAAAATACATATTTGGTTGGGATGGAGGCGTGTGTGTGTGTTTGTTTTAAGACTTCTCAGGGGACAAAAACTGCACTAGTACAAAATCTGGAACAAGTGATAGCCTTGGACCAGCATCTAAAACAGTTCTACTGAAAGCAAGGAACAGGTGATAAAGTTAAGTCTGAATATCTTGTGAAATGTTAGGGCTACAATTTAATGCCTCACGTAACATTAGAAAGAAAGGGTTGGTTCCCAGGTTTACTATTATACTACATCCATTTACAGCTTGGCAAGTTGTGAGCTATCAAATAACATCACAAGTTTAGCATCTTGCTTTTTTATTTTCTATACCAATTCTGATAGAATTTCCACTAACTTTAGAACCAGAGAACAATGTTCAAACTATTTTAGAAATATTTTTAAAATAGATGTAAACTGCTAACTATAAATTAGAAATAACTTTTGAAATCCATTTTTAAAAATCTGATCCTTAGTCTTTAGTTCCTGGAGTCTGAGACATAATCACTAATATCAAGTCATAATTGAGACTTGAAAAGCATACTGATAGCAATAAAGTGACTTTAAGTTCTGATAAGAGCAAAGTAGTAATATTAGTAACATTATTATGCATCTCACCGCGTTTTACAGACACGAATTAAGACATGTTTGATGACTTTTTAAAAGATACACTGTAGTTCAAGCACAAATTACTGGGCTTCATGTGAGAATTACTTGATGAAATTTTAGAACCATAATGGACCATTGTCACCTTAAAAGCTATCAGTCTATGAAAAAAGGCTTTTCGCGGCAACATGGTGAGTTTTATCCTCATTTTACAACTGGAAAAAGCTGAAGCAAAAGTACTGATTTGCCCAAGATTAACCAGCAAGTCAGTGGCAGAACCAACTGAGTGATTGAAGGACCCACTGGAGAACAGACAGTAACCTGACTAGACTGTGTTTGCTTGGTTTGCAAACTGAAACCATCCCTGTCGACTTTGGAGGTGTAATCAGACATGCTGCACTACAATGATACAAGCTGACATGTCCCAGCAGTTGAAGACCATCTCTTACTGTTACTTGAGGAATACCATGAATCTTGAGATGAGACTCACAAGTGTGAGAAATGTGCTCAACAATAGATATGCTCTGCCTGTCACCGCAACCAGGAAAGCTCCTATGCAGTCTTGACAAGGCAGTGGAGTCAAAATGGACTTTTCAAGGTTGATTTGAAGGACCTGGCTGTGAAACAATGAACACATGATATTTACTGACATCAACACTTCCTGATACTATCTGCCCTGATCAACCAATTGAGATGGGAGAATGAGTATACCCAAATGAAGTAGGTAAGCAGCAACTACTGCTAGAAACTTTGAAAATATCCTTGAAATATCCCCGAAGATAGGCCTGTATCGGTAGTATTTATTAGAAAACTAAAAGGGTGAATAGTGACATGACAATATGCTTCTCATAGGCTGAAAGTTGCAAACCAATAAGCTACTTCCATTAAAGGAATTATTGCTGCCTGGGTCACCATCCTAAATTTCTCTTGCTTACATATTTGCCAAGAGACCTGAAGTCTAAAATTGGCTTCCACCATACATTCTGTTGATTGGATGGTTCAGTCTCAACCAAGCCATCAAAACTGTCATTTGGTTGACATAACATCTGATCTTCATCTCTTGGCTGGGAGTTCAAAGGGTCCAGGGCAAAGGTGGTCAAACAGGAGGACCACGAACCAAATCCAGATTGCCAGACACATTTGTATAGAACCCCAACACTTTTTACTTATTTTTATTATTTTCTCTGCAGACTGGATTTTGACTGTACCTTCACTAAGAAATCTGAACCTTGACAAAAAATAATTGAATATCCCTGGTCTAAGGTATACTGAATACAGGGCTTGGTATGTTCCTTGTATAGTACCACACCTACTAATTATTTTATTTACAAATCTTTAAATACCTAGGAATCACAGTGTGGCTCTTGCGTCTTTTAAAATGTGGACAGATGCATCCGTCAAGTCTGAAACGAGACTGCAAGTGTCAAAGGGGAGGTCTTTGACTGTACTATGAACCACTCTTGGAAAGCCTGACAGCTAGAGCCAAGATGCTCTTCTCATAATCAGTGCAGTGGCATTACACTGTGCTGTCTTATGTGCCCCATCCAAAGATGGGGCACACTCCAGGGCCTGGAGTGATGTCTTTGCCAGGAGCTGACCCTCTTGTATAATGGACTTAAATTGGTCTTAATGTTCTTCTGGCAGATGCTCATTAAAGAATATAATTTGTTATAAATAGCCATATTTGCACATGAGATTTATTCCTTTCTTCCTCCTCCTCCTCAGAGGCAGATGTAGATAAGGACCACAGATGTACTCTGTGCCACAATACTGCCTCTCTCTCTACCAGTCGCCAGGGGCTGAAACACTGATGTGAACAGTACAAACAACATTGATAGGGCACTAGCTATACTGGGAGTTCTATGTATTGGGGGGTCCTCCACTCTTACATCCAAAGCAAGACCTAAAGCTTGCTCCATCATTAGAAGTCGATACTTACTTTATTTTTTAAAATCTATCTTTGAAGGAAATGCAGATCCTGCACTTACTGGGGATAGGAGTATCATCCAGACAGCGGAGGCACCGAGAATGTCCATCACTTATTGGAATAGCCTCACGATAGGAGACACACCTCTTGAATGGGAGTCCAGCAGGCCCAAGAAAAATTAATGAAAATTTAACCTCTGTAAGGGGAAATCTCTAAACTCTATAACTGTCTCTGTGAATAAAATGTCTGGCTTTTTTACTGGGGTGGAGGGCCCAAAGGGAAAAATTATTCCAACTACTATCACTATAAAGTAACTAAGTGCACACAGTACATAGTCAACCTGTGGAACTCCTTGCCTGAGGAGGTTGTGAAGGCTAGGACTATAACAGGGTTTAAAAGAAAACTGGATAAATAAATCAAAGTTAAGTCCATTAATGGCTAATAGCCCAGATGGGTAAGGAATGGTGTCCCTAGCCTATTTTTGTTAGAAGGGGGTGATGAATGGCAAGAGAGAGATCACTTGATCATTCCACGTTAGGTTCACTCGCTCTGGGGGCCCTGGCACTGGCCACTGTCAGTAGACAGGATACTGGGCTGGATGGACCTTTGGTCTGACCCAGTACGGCCATTCTTATGTTCTAAAAATCTAAATATTAGAGAACAGGCACACAGCAGACTCCAAAGAGCATTCTGAAGGAACACAGGGCAGTTTCCTTACACAGCCCCATACAGCCTCAGCACCAGGCATGAGAATGTGTGGGGTCTAAATGAGCAGGCAGGACAGGCACTACTACCAAAAAATTTTAAATCAAAGGCACAGGGCCCAGGTGCACCAGAAGTGGAGCACATACAGCGACACTACTCGAGAAAGGATTGACTATACATTTAAAGTAAACATATATATGAAGACGCATGTGGAACACACAGTGAAATGAGAGCTAATGGCTAATAGCTACCTTTTTTCTAACCTTCACCGTGTACTGCCATCATGCAAAACAATGAATGCTCACCAATCTTATGTTTGATTCCAGTATAATTTAGCATGCATTGCCATCCATCTTGAAAACTTCTGTACTGTGAGGGCACACATGGTTTTCAATTCAGAAGTTTCTCTCTGGCTGAGTCATAAGAGAACTGTTAGAACAAATGAAATCTGCAGCTTTGTTTAACTTGATACATTGGTTTGTTTGGAAGGTAAATAGAACATAAAGCTGTTATCAAGATTACAGTATGGTTTGTTCTTGTGACATCAGTCTCCCCCTGAGTGGTGCTAAAAGAGCAAATCTTTCAATGAGCTTTATGCTCTCTTCACGCTATATTCATATTCCTGCTCACCTTTAACAGGTTTAGTTACCACTTAAGAGTATTTCTGCTTTTTCTCATGAAGGCAGTATAAAATCTTGTAATAGCAAATGACCAGAAAAAGCCTTATCACCAAGATCTTACATAAACTAAAATTATCATAAGTATAGATGTCAAAACAATGTCTAGAATTGAGTTTTAAAAAATGAAAGGCAAGAATTCTTTTACTCGTAACTCTGACCTCACTTCTTTATTAGAAGACTTGAGAGATGTATCTAGTGAGGAACATTTATCCAGTTTGGCTCCAACTCTTTATTTTTATCAACGTAGAGTTGATAAAATTGGAAATACTAGCTCAGTGACTTTTACCTTTAAATAATGTATAAGGAATTTTAAACCCATAAGAGCAGTCTGCTGCCACATTTCATCTATCTACATTTTTGTAAAATTGGGATGTGCTAATCAATTTATATTTCCTATTTAACTGAATCTATCCCTTACTGAGAATGAAGTCAGATTACCAGTTTCTGGCAGAAACTCAAGTATTATAGGAATGGGAGAATTAAAAGAATATACCTTAGTTTTTCCAAACCTATAACTCCGAAGTAGGCATTTTTCTGCCAAAGCAATTTTATAACTGTATTTCTTCTCGTTCTGGAAGTCATCAATCGCAGCTTCCACCATGATATCAGTGCTATTGCAGAGGTGGGTGGAATTCCAAGGAGCACTTCTGCACTTATAGAAGCTGTGCAGTGTCTGCTTCCATAAAGAAGTGAAGAGTTCTCTAAAATGGTATTAGCATTCCACTTTTCTATAAAACATACGTATTCAATTTCATATGTTCTGAACTCAGCCCTTTGATTTATAGCATGGTCCCAAGCTATGTCTTCGTCTTCCCTTATATGTCACCATTATTTACTCATTTCACTAACATCCATGAAGAAAGAAGGAAGTAGTAGTGTTAACTTCACAAGATCACAAAAGCATCAGAAGCAGAGACAATGGTCATAACCAAACTAATTTTGTGACTTATTTGCTAGGTATTTGGTTTACTAGTTATAATCCTCATAATTTGCCAAACCAGGAAATGAACATAACTTTTATTAAGTATACATGTGCTTTATGTAATGTTTCGGCACCACATATAAAAATAAGGAAAATATTCATTAGAATTTATGAAAAATAAGTTGACCGTCTTTTCGAGTGTTGATGAAATTTCCACCTAGGTAGGTCTGTTTGTTGCCAAAACAGATTTCAGTGAAAAGATAATCTGAGAAATCTTTACAGGGTAAAAGGAGGCAACTCTAATGAGTATTACCCTTTAACTAACTAGTTTCCTTCCTCAATATCTGAAGAATGGCTTAAAGCCTAAAAGAGCCAATCACCATAGCATATGGTACATATATTTATTTATTCTGTGTACATTAAATGCAAATGGAAATATTCTAAAATTTTGAAGAATTTTACATAGATGAAGTTTGTGAAGAGATGGATCAGCTTAGTCTGGGGTGGGTTTTGTTTGCTTGCTTGCTTGATTTTAAGGGAATGAGGGGGAAATAAAGGAGAGTGAAAAAATGACAGTCGAATCTGATCTCGAAATAGTCTTTTTTTCACATGAATATCCCTAAGAATCTCATGATGCAGTGAAGAGATATCACCTACTACTTTTAATTAGAATTGTCACTATATATTCTGTAGCTCAATTCTTGTGCATTCAAACATATAAATTTGGGAGCTCATTGCATAATTATAGTTCAAAACCCTTATAATGAAGTTAAAACAAACTTTTAGGGACTACAGCACACCAAAGCCTCTCACAACCCCTCTTTTTAACCTCAATTAACAAGTTAAAATACAATATACATATAGTTTTACACAAGGTATAACAGATTCACATAAAATACACAGGTGGGGGTGATATCCCACAGGACCATATGATAAAACTGTATTTACCATGCACTTTGACCTCTTCCTCTTCAGCTGCTCACTAATCAACTTCTGCCTGGTTACTATTCCAACCCCATGAATCGTATAACAATCACCTCGCTCTTATATAGTGCTTTTCATTAGTAGATCTCCAGCGGTTTACAGATGAGGGCACATTATCGTTATCCCCATTTTACAGATGAGGAGACTGAGGCACAAAGACAGGAAATGACTTGTCCAAGGTGACCAGCAAGCCAATGTGGCTGAGCTGGTAACAAAACCCAGATCTCCTGAGTCCCATTCTCTATCCACTAGGCCATCTTGCCTTCTTGCATAACAGATATTTTTTATTTTTGAAGCCAGCTTTCCAAAAAAATTTCTGTCCTTTCCCCAAAACATGGAAGTCTCCCTCCCCATCATCCTGTTATACTAATTTAAGGTTCAAGACACTCTATATTCAATGCCAGACCAGTAAAAGATTTAAGGCCCTGATGGGTCACAAAAACTTAGCATCACTGGGAAAAGACATCAACTTTCAAATGGGATACACCACTTGATTCTCCTGCCTCAGAAAGTCCCTGAAATATCCAATTTTTTAGAGAAATGTTATGAAAAAGCTTTTTAAGTAATATTCATGTTTCTAAAATGTATTTGCTATAATTCTTCCTTCCAAGGCCTAGACACAATTGTATATATGAATATATAATTACTCCCAGATGTAAGATCTACATTAAGACTCTGATTCTGCAAACACACACGCAAAACTTTCCTACTATAGTAAAGTTAAGCATAGTCTAAGTGTTTCCAGGATTGGGGTCTAAGATTATGATCACATATCACTAATTTAAGGTTAAAAATATTACAAGAGTGCTATAATTATCCCAAAGCAAGTGTTACAAACCATAGAAAATTAAGAGTTAAGATTAAACTTTAAAGAAATCCAACATATTACACAGTTAAGGTACCCAAACAACCTTAGATCTGCTCCATAATGATGCTACGAGGGAAAAAACACAAAAAATCCTCATCTATTCTTAAAATCTGTTTTATTTAATCTGAAACTAGAAACAGTGAATACTCAGTAAGTGAAAATATCACTTAAATTCAACTGTTTTCTGATTTCTGACATTGTTGTACTTTCTCCCCCCCACCCCCCAAAGCATGCTTTTTTTACTATAGATGACATTGTACTGCCTGAGATGGTGACACAGTTAGTTCCAATTTTACCCAACTGGTTCTTTTTCAGACTTAAGAACGGTCACTGGACTTCTTGATTTCAACACTCTTGGTATACCAGTTGGTCAACTCTTTTTATAATGAATAATCTCATTGCAATGTAAAGTGGTATTTCCCAATAAAACAAAATGAAAGAGCCAAGTACATGGTCAGTGGCATCTCATATACCCCCAAAACTATGAAAGTTCACTATTTGCCCCCAAATTTATTTAATATAGACTAATTTTATGCAGTGGATCATCCTAGTCCACAAGCATCTTCAATTATTTTCTCACTTCTAAAAGGTGAAAAGTGACTATACTCAAACTGTAGTTTGTCATTATATGTCTGAATTCCCCAAATTACAATATAAAATCATTGAATTAAATCATCTTTTGCACTGGTACGTTTAGTTATTTTCCTAAAGAAAGGTTCCTTCTCCCTGATTAGGGACCATTAAAACATGTTTATTTGCTATTAAATATAGCCTTTATACTACAGTTAGTGCTTCTTTTTGCTAATCAGGAAGGTACACTATACTATATATATTATTTAAGCAATTATACATCTTAACACACATGTATTCTGATTTTTAATTTTTATTGTGATGAAAATAGTGAATGAAGCATTTATTTTTAACCTTGTTTTGTGTCAAGGTCTATTTGGATAGAAATTCATATTCAATTAAAAATGCACAAACACACCATTTTAATTGTGATTACCTAGTTATATATATTTACCTTAAATGTGCTGCTTACAAAAACTCTCTGAAACTTATCACAGCATGGTATGCTTTTAAAACTAAATGATTTATTAAAAAAGGAAATCTTGTCCCTAGTTAGTGAACTGAACTGATTGTTTCTGGTCACCGTGTCCAAGATTTTTAGTACTAGATCTTTATTTTATCCTTTCACACCTAATTTTTATCCAGAGATTAGAAGTTGAAAACAAGCTTTCCTCCTTTTTTCAACTCCCCAACTAATTTCTTAGCTTTGAATTAATCATTGAACTGAACTAACTAAATATAAAGAATATGAAAATGAAGAAAATATTCTGCAGAGGAAGCTACAGCTGTCAAAAGCTGGTTTAGCACTTGAAAAACTGAGTTCCAGATGCTTAGGCACTGAGTTCAGTGGTCTTTCTTTAAAACATGCCAACAAACATGTACTGCTTAATATTTTTTGTATTTAATTTTAACAGTTTTACCAAATTATAAGAAGTTTAAGCCTTAACATAAGTTGTCAACTTTAAATAGGTTTGTTTTAAATTCCGTATACATTTAAATACAAATCTGATTTTTAAAATAATCAATGTTTCATCCATCCTCATGTGCAATAGGTTCAATATCCACAAAACATGTTCAAAGGAAAAAGGAAAGCAAGTTTAGCAATAAACACATCATAATTACTAGTACAGTAAGTCCTAGTAGGAAGGTTGAAATAAATGCTCTAACAACCTGATCCCACACTGGTGTACTGGCATTCACAACTATGGGTGAGTAAGATGTATGTACACTGGACACACTGTGTATCAGTTAATTGTGCTGAAATTGTACTATTAGAAAAATGCAAACAAAATCAGACACGGAGGGACACAACATGGCAACGGTAAATTGACATTATAAAGGTTCTACAAGAATCTTTACTGCTCATGCCAACACGAAGTTAAATTGTATATCATTTTCATTACTGTAAATCAAAATACTTAAAATATGAACATTTGTTAATGTGGGGATTATTGTAATAATTTACAAGCTGATATACCACTGTAATTCTCTTATAAATTAGATTTCTGATATCTACATATTGTACTTTGAAAAGTGAAAATCACATCCTGCAATACTAAATCAAAAATATTATTCTTTGTATTAGTTGGAACAGCACTGGTTATTCCAAAGAGGTTCAGATGCAGAACAGTTACTGATAATGCAGTAAATTCCAGGAGTCTGAAGTCTAAATTGATCAAAAATAGGAGGAAAAACTATTGCTTCATATTATACTCAATTCTCTTCTTGTAACTTTTCCTTTAAAAGTTTTTGCTTCAAAATGATTAAAACTGTATCTTACCTACTATATATTTTACCCCCCAAGTGATTACATACATATCATGACAGACTAGATTATCACAATGGTCCATTCTGGCCTGGAGTCTATGAATCATTCGTTAACATTATATTTCTTACACAAAAAAATATTTCATATGAACTTTAGCATTCTTGACAAATAATATATTGCGAACTATGAATATCAAAGCTCTCATTTTTTCCACAGATAGAAAGAAAGTGCAGGCAGCGAACAGGCAAGCTCCCACAGCGAGCACGCAAGCACATACTGGAGGGACCATTTATAGGTTAGTTAATTAACTCTCCATGCCTTTAATTCTTGGCCTCAGATTGACATTAACAGTACCACTTATGTTTTTTCCTGTAATGTGGACACGAAGATGAAGAATGGGACTGAAGCTCCCAACTCATTTCTCATCCACTCATTTCTAAGCCAAATATTTGCCTGATAGTACTGAAAAGACAGGACATGATAGCAATGAATATATATTTTCATAGTTCCTACTGCACAATAGGTGCTGAACCAGAAAAAGATTCACACACAAAGTTGGCAGTTACTCATGAAATATTTATTTACTGTGGACAGAGGATACTTACAGACAAAAAGCTTCTTACCTATGACTGAAAACAGCTTTCTTATGGTTTCAGTGACAAACAGATGGTCGATCTAACCACAAATCAAAATTAGTAATAGCTGACAAGCAGCTCACTCATGCTATCTAGGCTGATCTATGAATATTTAGATTTAAACATCCATGTTACTTAACCATTTCTAATTAACAGAAAAATCTTGACATGAAGCACATGTACTAGCAGTTTAAGAGGCCACTTATGTTTAGGACTGTACTGGAACTACACTTTGACAGTGAAGTAGCTGGATTACATGGAACTCTCAACTTTACGCTAGACAAATATCTAGGTCCGCCAGAAACTCAATTCCAGCCAGAGAATATCTTTTATAAAATACAAAGTACTAAAGAAAATGAGGAGGCAAGTAACAACGGATGCAGATGATGCTGAAGAGGGTGGTTAAAGACATTTGAGATGTTTATAAGTAAAATGTCTGATTTAATTTCCTGGGAAATAACAAAATGGAAAAACTGTAAAAAAAAAATCATCATATGGACTATTGGGCCACCAAGATCCAACAGTCTGATTAAAATATCCCAGTCAAACATATATCGTGTTAACCCCAGAGGAAGAATTCATATTCATTAATCAAAAAATTAATGTAGCCAATATGGATACTAAGAAAACCAAGGGAGCAGGCACAGTGGGGAGCCCAAAATGAGTAAGGATAATTAGTCACAGAAATAACTTATTTTATAATGAACATTCATGTATCTTTTTAAAATCTTCTATGGCTCAGACTATTAACACACATTCTCTGCTACCTAGGTTAACTGGTAAACATATATAGGTACACAGAAAAGTGAACTTTTACTTGTCTTTAGTTTGCCTCTTTCAAACATCCTCACTTGAAATAACATTGTAGTTTCCCCTTTAACCATATGATTAGAATTTATAGGCTGAAGAGTGGAGCTTGGGCATTTGCACACCCTGGCCCCAAAACATCCCAGCTCTGTTCAGTGTCCAGATTTAAAATTTGTTCACTGCCAAGTTATATTCTTGTACTCCAATCTGTTCACATTTTTTCAACAATAATAAGATCAGTAGGGATAGTCTTATATTCCATACTGTTTGGACATGACAGTGAGAGGCTTCAAATTACATTTTTTTGACTCTTACCTTATGTGGGCAAAAAACAAACATTCAGGCATGAAACTGAGTCTGACCCACCAGCCCCTTATGACTGATGTATAAGAAATTTCACTATTAGTTTCACAGCAAAATTATTTTAAGATACTTAATTGGTTTCAATTACTCTGTACCCAGTACTTTTTTTTTTTTTAATATTTCCTGACACTGTACACAAAGATGAACTTCTTTTAAATGTAATCAAGTATTTTAGACACTAACAGGAAAAGTAATTTAAACAGACATTCTTTCTAGTATCCCCGACAGCAACTGGTTCAATATTTTCCCCTAAAACTTTCATGTATGACAAACTTCAGAAAGTAGATGGTGGTACATTTGATATAAATACAAAATTAAACCACAGTCCTGGTTTATTTTCATTGCATGTTTGTTTATTTTTCACTTTTTGCAGTTTACACACAGAACTGTTTGTACTTATGTTATTCTCAAGATATTAAACCTTTTTCCATCAGGGGCAATAATATCTCCATATTCACAGCATTTTTAAAAAAATTTAACACTTATGCCCCTCATCCAGAAGGATAGCAGAAATAAATATTCTCAATGAAGGAATCAAATCACACAGCCATGTACTACACAAGAACATCAATACGGATTCAGACCAATGATCCATCTAACTCAGTATCCTGTCTTCTGACAGTGGTCAGATCTACAAGAATTAGATATGAAAAGCACTAAAATAATTAGGCTCAGTTATAAGTTTTTACATCAACAAATTCACTATGAACCAGTAAAGAAAATCAAAAATATATTAACTCACAGATTTGTGTGCATGAAATATCAAAGTAATGTTTGCTTTGATTACTGCTAGAGATTACAGCAGTATTTTGTTCCAATTAAAGGGACAGCACAAAAAACAGAAAGTGATTTTTCCCCATGTCAACCAGCTGTTTAATGCTGCATGACTTAAATGTAGAACCACTCCATAAAACAGGAACATAAAAAATGCTTTCAAATATAAACTTTAAATCTGATTTTAACTTCTACTGTAGATAAACATACATTTAAGATGGAAAAGACCGATTAAATCTATCCTCCTGAAAATCCAGATAAAAGATGTATCTATATTAAAAGTTTCTTTCCATATGTTCAGAATGTATTCATAAGTATTGTTTATGACAAAACTCAGTTTGTTGTATTTAAGAAAGTTACAAACAGAAGTTTTAATAGTTAGAAGTTCATCAGGGATTGATTAATCATGGTAAAAGAATCACATTTCATGGACTGTCACAGAAGTGAAATGAAGCTCTGAAATTTATAGAGCTGAAGTGAGCCTTTTAAGATTATAGATGTTTTACGAAAAAAATTTATTGATAAACTTATGCTTTAATTCTTCATATCAACACAATGCATTGGTGAGAAGACATTACCTGCTATTAAAAAAAAATCCATAAAAGATAAAAAGTCTATTATTTATGCTGAGAATCACAGAAATCAAAATTAAACATTCAATGCAAATTATAGACAAGATTAAGTAATACTGCAAGTTTCTTTATATAATTATCTTACTGTTACTTTTGTATATATCATTTCAAATGGATTTTAGTAAACATTATTGAATCTAAATAATGAAAAGTCTCTGAGACATTTGCTATAAAGGTACATATGATAGCTGGTACCTAGAAAGATACTTATTTGTGACTCAGGGACCTACTTCACAATTTGTTTAAAATGTGAAAACAAGATTTCAAAGGAATTTTCATTCTCCTTGTTGTATAAACATACAGATTAAACAGTTATATCAAAAAGTTGCTTTCCTTCAACCTGCTCATTACGTAAAATTTTCCCATTCCCCATCACAGGCAAATCACAGTAATAACATCACATCTTACCTAGCTCTTGCATTACGCAGAAGACGACAGATGAGCACACTTCTTCTAAAAAAGTGCATTATGTTTGCAAGTATGGAGCACATGTCCAAACGATGGATTTCCTACTTTCTATCACACAAAGTTCCTGCTGTGTCTCTCATAACTCCCGAAGTTATTTCTACTTAGCATACAAGAATTATTTAAGAAAGTAGTGCTTCACAAAAACTATTTGAAACCAACTGAAAGGCCAATTAAAATGGTTCTATTTTTTCATGCCAGAAGATGATTAAGAAATAAAAGTGAAGGGCAACAGTGAAGTATATAGAAATATATCTAAGAGTAGGGCTGAAACAAAGGAGTATATGTTATAATGAGTTAAATAATTATGTCCGTGAACAATGTAAATACTTCACATTTTGAAGTCCTCTTCACAGATTACTTGATCTTATAACAAAGTGTGTATTATATTTAGGAGGACATGTTCTTATTACAATATTCTTATTAGTATAATATTCAAAATGATAAATAGGAGAAAAGGTCTGTCCTTTAGAAAATGTGGTTTCAACTTTTATTGCATCTTTATGTCCAACTAGATCTCTTCTGTCTGAAAGACATGCAGCCAGTAAAAAAGATTCAGGAACTTTGTCCAGATGAGTGAATCTTCAGGATGTTCTTCTAAATATTTTGCTTTGTGAGAAATCTAGCCTAGTAGATCTGAATCACAAAAATTGATTTCCAAATAAAAAAAATATTTTTCTAAGAGACAGAAAGCTGGGCAGGTAAGTACTAAATAGTAATGAACTCAAAAGTGAAAATCAAAGTCGCAATATATACGGTAGATAGTCCTCCTTAAACCAGAGTTACTGACACTCAATTGCAGCATCTGCATGCCACACATACTCATGAATCAAGGCCTCTGGTAGCTGGGAAAAAAGTGTTACAATAATTTTGACATATTTCTTCCAAATCCTGTACATATGTACTGTGTCCTCTTCTGCATGGATGCTATATTTCCTTTTCTTTCTAAAGCAGCAAATTAAATATTACTAACAGTTTTCAGCCAATAGTACAGAGAATAGCTTTCAATGACTCCAAAATCTCTCAAGTTTGTTGTATTCTACCAAAACGAAGTGTGTGGTAGTTTCTTCCAAGTTTTGTGACTTGTTTAAATAGAATGTTAAATTTGTCCAAACCTCTGAACGACTCTACAGGAAGATAAACTAAACAAAAACTAAGTCATTTTGGGAAGAAATGTCAAGAACATCTTTCTGATTCCTTACGTATAACTCACAGGCATTACAGTAGACAACTATTATGTGAATTATATAAATTCGCATTTCCTTTATAGAATAAAAATATATATGACTACTATTTATAGTTTATATTACCGCAGTGCAGGGATCTGCAAACTACAGCCCGGTGGTCAGATCTGGCCTGCGACGTCAATTTGTCCAGCCCCCAGCCCCAGCTGAGAAGGCACATAGAGAATCTGCCGCTGCCCCCCTACACGAGCTGCTGCCAGCAGCCCCATGTGCAGAGGGGTGAGTGCCCCGTGCTGCAGCTGGAGGAGCAAAGGGGTGAGTGCCTCTGCAGCGTGGCAAGAGAAGCAAAGGCCGGGGGGGGGGGGGGCACGCGCTGCGGCAGCAGTGTCTGGAGGAGCAAAGGGGCGGGGCCGTGGTAGCAGCCCACAAAGCCCCTTCAAAAATCTAATATGGCCCTCGTCTCAAAAAGTTTAGAAACCCCTGCTATAGAGCCTAGGAACCATAGGCATGAAGCAGGATCCCATTATGTTGCAAAAACACAGAACAAAATAACAGTCCCTGCCCCCAAAAGCTTACAATCTAAGTATAAAACAAGAGATGACAGACGGATAAACACACAGATGCGAGTAAAGGAAACAATGAGACAATACTTATAAGCATGACAGGCAGTAGTCAATACACCAGCAGCCTTAGGTATCTCTACTTACCATTTTAAATAAATACTTTAGGACCCCGCACTTTACAGATGGCCTTAGTTATACCTGCTTTTATCATCTTCCCAAAGAACTAGACAATGATACCTTCCTGGGCATGAAGCAGTCAGCATTCAGGAAATTCCAGCTGGCACAGAATGTGTCAGCCTGTCCCAACAACTCAGATACTGCACACACTTCAAACCTGTGTTCTATTCTCTAAGATGGCTTCTCATAGAAAAAAGTGTCAAATTCAAAATCTATGTTATTTGTAAGGCAGTCAATGGTTTTGGCCCAAGATACCTAAACATTCAAGTAAGATCACTATTATGCAGGCACACATACAGCAGACAACAGCTCTATTCCTCAGGGACCACGGAACTACCCACCACAAATGTGTGCAGGAGACTTGGGGGGACCAGTTCAAGACACTGGAACTAACTCCCACAGGAATTAAAAAATATACCATAAACTTCACTTAAGTTCAAGGTGTACTACTTTGACCTAACTTTTGCTAGTAAAAACAGTGCAATCAGTATAACACCACATATTGAAAAAAGACAATTTCTCCTTGTGGAAGAAGAAAAAAAATCACATGACAGATTCTTGTTACTTTGCTTCTGGAAGATGTTCAGATACTACAGTTATGATGGCCATACAAGAGACTGAATAATACATAAGATTTGGCCAGGACACACACAATTAAACTCCCTACCGGGAAAAACTCTTGGATCTTTATCAATTGATGAAGATCTCATTATGGCACTCATTCAAATTATAAATTTAATTCCAAGCACTGGAAAAATATTTATCATTGGCCAGATTAAATGTAAAAATAATATATGTCTTAATCTTTAGGCAAACTTTGCCATCTTCAACTAACGTAGCCTGAAAGGATTGGATAAAGTTAATCTCCAACACTGGTCCCCCACAGTAACATTGTTACAAATGTCTTTCCACCATGAACGAGTGCCAACTAGGAAAACTTTTACACTTAATACAAGGACAAGTAGTAATGTTTCTCACCGTGTTAAGTTTAAGGACAGCATGCAACAAAAATATACCAAACTAATCGTATTGCATAGCAAACTGTAAGAAACTGAATCGAGTTTGTGCTGTTCGACAAAATACAGCACTAGCCGAAGAGAAAGGAAGTTGCTAATGGATTTAGTTATAGAGGTCATAAATTACATAGCTGTAAATTTGCTGAGCAGTATTCTTTATGTTTGTGGCAATCAATGAATATCTCCCCTTAAGCAACTCAATAACACAGTGTGCATAAAAGTATTTTTCAATTCCCAGCACTACTTCTAATTTTAAAATGCTATCCATTTATTTACAAAGAAATTCAACATGATCACCACACTTCTATAGCCAAAGTTTAACATGACAAAGAGCCTTTCGGCCCAAATATCAGCTGTCTTGTATCCTTGGCCACATCTACACACAGAAGTTGCACCGATTTATCTAAAAAGGTATGATGTTCAATTAAAAGTGTTTAACTTAATCTGTGTAACACCATACCTTTAAACCACAGATCCCCATGCAGTCAGTTCTACCTGTACAAAACGAGTGCAAATTATCCAAAACCAAAATGGTTTTATACCCATTTTGCACAGGCGAAAGTGACAAAAAAGTGCAAGGCAGTCAAGAGTTAGGCCCATTTGACTTTATAAAAGACTAGATAATCTCTTCCATCATTTACAGAAGGGGATTTACACAAAAACAAGTTGTTTATCATAACAGACTTTCCCAATAATTCTGTCATATTACTTGCTCTTGAATACTTGTGCTGTAAGTGTGGGTTTTAAGTCTTACATTTCGATAAATCATTTTTATCCGGAACAAATTTAATTAAATGATCATATTGTAATTATGCATTTCAAAATCTAGAATAAGTGGTATAAATATTTAGTTATTTCTAAATAAAAAATACTGGATACTCCACTAGGGGCAAATACCAGTAACTGCAATAATAAACTGGAAAAACAAAGATAATTTCTCCCTTTGAAATAAACATAGGAAAATCAATACTGATAGTGTGTTCTTACAAGTCACTAGTATAAGATTCTTATTTGCTACATGGACCAGCTGCTAGAAGGGGAAACACATTTGCCCAGTGTGTAACTTGATAAAAGGCTTTAAATAAACTAGGTGTAAATAATGCACCATTATCTGTTATAACAGGATACATTACCACTATTCACTAACGCTTGCCATATTTCACAAATGCACATAAATAATTTTTTATAAAATCTTGTTGTGTCAAGTATCCTTAATATCATTTGTGGTGTTTTATGAATGAATAAGCACAGGTAAAGATTTACCTTCTGATAGAAGTTATTTCCCAAGGTTCAAAATATTTATTTGAAAAATTCAACACAGAACATACTTTCTTGACAATCCTATTTGTGACTAAATTCATACAGGAAGGTGAGAAATAGGTTAACAGTGTTTTTTACAGATCATTAAGAGTTTATATATAATGGGATACCATTCAAAAGTTGCATTAGCTTCAATCACTTGTTTTAACAAGTATTCATGACACACTGAAACTTACAGCTCTATTTCCACACATTTGCAGTTGATTAAGTATCGAATTTTCTTCACACTTAAAGTGGGAATTCCCAAGTAATAAGATGAATGAAAACTAAGCTGTTTACAATTAAACTTAAAATTCCTCATTAGTATTTGTAATAACATTTCCAAAATCCTTTTAAGTAATTTGTTTTATATTTTATTGTGATCAAATAACTGCACGTTATACAGCATGGTCACACATTAATATTTTGCGGAAGTCACGAACACAGCTGACTTACATAATGATGCGCATCATTTCTGTTCTACACTACAAAGCCTAAGATGGAATACAAAAAAGTTTAGGAATTACAAAAGAAATTGTTTTAAAGACTACATTAACAATAAAACTGCTTTCCAGATAACAGCTAAAAATTATAAAGGCATACCACCGGATATTTGTACTGAATTTTCTAAACAGTAAGGAATGAAAGAAAGTTTTAATATCTGCGACGTTTGTTAGGTCCTTCAAAGTTGCCCCCTGGATTTCCTCTACCAAAGCCACCAGGTCCACCACTCACGGCACCTACACCACTCATTGGCGGCTGAGGAGTTTCGGAGCCTGTTCTACTAACCAGAGGTGAACCCATCTGTGAAGGGCCTCCTTGTGGGAATCTCTCATTATGCTAACAACATACAATGAATATTAAGTCCATTTGGAATGCGCCAAATGTAAATTATAACAAAAATGGCAAAACCCCATGTGATGTTGTCATGTAGTTCGGCAGATAGTCCAGCAGAATCAGGATCATACATAGAAGGAAGAAAGGAGCAATTAAATTAGTTATTATTCAAAAAGGAGCTGAAAATAAAAGATTATATGCTATGCTCCAACTTTGTAAAATTAAGACAAAGGTACATTAAACAAAAATTCTAAAGAGCTGCGTCCCAGACTGTATCACCAACCACTTCTATAGAGTATATAATTTAAATTTACACTGTAAAGCTTGCTTCTCCACAAAGCTATATTTAGCCTCCATGTAACAATAAACATACTTTTCAGTCTATTAGAAGACAGGGAGCAAACATTTTATGTGAATCTTTCCGTACTTCAATGCTCCTGTATTCACTAGCTTGTTCAGAAACCGAAGCATTGTCAAAGCAGGGGGGTGGAGGGGAGAGTCTGAGTTGTAGCTTTAATGTTTCCAAAGATTATTGACTCAAGGAATAAAGCTTCTCCCATCAGAGAATATTATAATCTAAGTTTCTTCAGACAGATTTAAATGTAGCCCAACTTGAAATACAGATTTAAGATAAAAATCAGATTAGTGTTCTAGGCCACAAATTTTATTTAGCTCCCTGAACCATGTTAAAGTTAAATATAAACTAATACAGATGTGGATAGCATAAACCTCCTTTAAAAGTCTTCTCTTAGGCCCCAGTTCTGCAAATACTTACACATCTAAGTACTTAAATTTAAACAAAAGCATTTGCAAGATAAGGGCTTTAGTCACTAATATTTTAAAAGTTTTAACTAAAGATGATGTGGATATAATATGTACTGTTAGGCCATGGTTACACTGGCACTTTATAGCGCTATAAAGCCCCCACGAGCGCTATAACCTACTCCCCGTCCACACTGGCAAGGCACTAATAGCGCTATAACTGCTGAGTTATAGCGCTATTATAAATCCACCTCCTCATGGGGAATAAGGGCTGTAGCGCAGCTGCTGTAGCGCTACAGCAAGAATGTGGACACCCACTGCGCTACAAGTAATCTCTGGAGATGCCTAGAGCCATTTAAGGCAATTGACGTCTCTTCCCTTTGTTTTGAACTCGGCTGGAGGAATGCGGAAGTACCTCTTTAGAGTTTCTTTCTTAACTCGGCAGATAAGCAATGCAAATGTTTAAGGAGGGAGCCTGTGTGAAAACAAAGCCCTCTGTGAACGGAGGCTCACTGACAGGCTTTCAGAAAAACGGAAAAACCACTGTCTCTCTCCCTCCGCATACACACAACGCGTCCCCCCTCACCCCCCTCGTTTAAAAAGCACGTTGCACCCAGCTGAATGCTGGGATACCTGCCCTAATGCGCTGCTCTTAATGCCGCATTAAGTGCCCCAAATGTGGCCATGCTATACCGCAGGAGCATCTGAGTGTGGACATACAATAGCGCTATACATATTACTGTATAAGGGGACCGCTATAACCTATAGCGCTATAATCTTGTAAGTGTAACCATACCCTTACATATTGGGTCAGACTTTCCAAAAGAGCTCAGCCCTTTTAGACACTTAAATGAACTGGCCAGATTTTGGGTGCTATCCACTTCTGAAAACCTAGCCCATAATTCTTAATTCTGCATGCTCCTTTTTTTCCCCGTCTAGGTAATTTTTGGGAGGTAATTATTTACATAAGTATTTAATTTTAAAATATAACAAAGTACTTTCAATAAAATCTTGTTTCTAATCAACGTGAATCTACCAACACCAAAAATACCCAGACATGAAAGAATGGCTTGTGTAACATAAGGTTCCCATATTCCTAATAATGTAACTCTTACTGGTCTAATTTTCAGATAATCATAAGCTAATGATGGGAATTTTAATTAGCTTTTCTACTTTTAGACTAAAAAATGAACTATGACTATTAAATATCTATGGTAAAGGTCCGTGCCAAGCAAGGACATTTTAAAGTTATTTCTCCAATGACAATCTGGATCTCAAATTTGGCTGTGCATGAATAAAATATGGCTGTCCAACATTTATGGAAGCTGAAGTGTGGTGTTTTATTTTAAATGAAACTATAGTTATATGTCCACATCAATAACAAGATGTTGATACAACCTACACTTAAAAAAAATTCTAGATGCATGTCCATCTGAAGTTGAAAATGAAAACTGGATTACCCTTCCTTCATTCCCCCATTTTCTGTTTTCTTGTAACCACCAAACAGCAAATACTCTATATTACAGTTCTTTGAGGAGAACACGAGAATTAGCCAGCTACATTCTTTTCAAAATGTAATAAACAAAAAAAAGAACACAACCAAATGTCTGAGCAAAGCCAAAAGAGAAATTATTAAAATTAGAGGCCCAGATGAGCAAATCAATCTTTAATCTGCTCTTTAAGCTCCCATTTCCTTTTAAATATCGGCAGTTTTAATTTTCAGCTTTAGGCTGGTCAAGCTGACGTATCATTATATCCAGCAGTTTTTAAGTGTCAGTATATGAAATTATCATTTGTAGGGGGAAAACAGAGTCAGGGAGTTATTTTTAAATACACTTAAAATAAAATCTTGACTTTTTCCACATCTGCCTCAGTTTCTGATCTTATGCAACCCTAAGAGTGTGTTCCAGAGGTGAGCTGAGCAAGCAGAATAAGGACTTTTCAGTGTTCAACAGTTTTGCTGGATCACTGCAGTAATTAATATATCTTATTTTGTCCTTTGCTCTCCCTCTTTAAGAAACCAGTTTGGAGAAGCTGACTTCAGTGAGCACAAGGAAGCCAAAACTTTGGCAAATGCATGAAAGGCACATTTAAGCAGTGCAGTAGTTACCAGTGACAGTCAGTGACCTTGATGAGAGCATCTACTCTCTTCACTAGCTTTTAGGCTGATCTGCCACATGGAGAAGGAAGTGAGCCATTTGCAAGAGAAAGTACATTTGCCAGAGGATGTTGTAAAGGCATAACAGGGTTCAAAAAAGAAAAATAAAGTTCATAGAGGATAGGTCCATCAAAATAGCCACTAGCCAAGATGGGCAGGAATGGTGTCCCTTGCCTCTGTTTGCCAGAAGCTGGGAAGGAGCAATAGGGGATGGATCACTTGTTCTGTTTATTCCCTATGGCATTAGCCACTGTTGCGAGACAGGAAACTGGACTAGATGGACCTTTGGTCAGACCCATAATGGCCGCTCTTATGTTCACTATGGGGAAACAAGCTGGCTCCTGTGGGCATTGATAGCAAAAGTCCTGAAGGTGAAAGAGGTTCTCCATTCTCACTAGAAAAGATTAGGTTCAGTGCACATTATGCACTAAGTCAAAAATATGAGTCTGGTATTGGAGGAGCATTTTTGTCAGCATTTACCTCTCCAGATCAGCTGTTGAGACAGTGATATATTGTTTCCTCAAGTTAATTTTCCTCTGAGGAGACAGAGGAAGAAAAAAATTCAGCTACATGTTTCAGTGCTCCAGCAAAGCAATTACGGAATACTGTAAGCTGCCTGTTCTACTCTTCATATATTGCCACCAGAACATCCCCTCAGACATGCACTCACCCAGAAACACAGAAAATATAGAATATTAAAAAGGTATTTAAAACAGACGGCTGTTTCTCTCCAAAAAATATTAGATAGGAAAAGAGGGTGCATAGGTTAATGGGCAGAGCCAATATAACCATCCCTTTTAAGTGCAGGCCAGGAGCTCTTTTGTTGTTCAGTAAGTAAATTCCAACTGTCCAGACCAGGTTTTTGGTCACCTTGAACTTCTGGACAACAGGACTTTTCCTAGCCTGGTACATCAATTATCCCACAATTTTTGCTGATTTAACTATTCTATAATGACCTGTAATCACCGCAGTAACTTTTACCGGTGCTTTAGCCAGTGACCTTACAATAATGTGTTTAGATACTAAAATAAATTTTTAAAGTATTTTACACAAAGATATCTTCACACTATGTACACCTTTCATTATAACTATATTTGGTGTTTTTGAAAAATAAACCTCATAACAGAGTAAAATTAATAAATACATTTTACTTTCATAACTAACAAATCAGAGAACAGGTAACATAATATAGTGATTTAAGTATATTTAACACATGCAGGATACCCTATAAGAAAATTAATATTTTGCTAGATTAAATGTATTTTTACAAGATAGACCTTACATTCACATTTTTACTACAAGTGACAATTTTAGTCTAAGATTCATTTAAAGTAAGGACCAGACAACTTCTTAGAAGGCTGGTCCACTAACAGCTAAATTTCCATTTGAAGATAATCATCTATCTTCCAGAGGAAAATTAATTCTGGGTTTTCAATATTCCTAGTTTATATCCTCAACAGAGTTTAAAGTGAAAAAGGTTCTTCTTGTGCAAAAATATTTAAGCATATAAAAGATTTACCCATCGGTTTCCTTTAACAGACCAAAACATTTTTAAAAAGCTTCCTAAAAATGTTTTCAGGCACGTATTGACACTAGATTAAATGTGTGTAATACTATAAAGTCACTTTAGTGTGAAGTTAACTTTGGTGCAAAAGATGTGCCAGGAGACATTACAACTATTCAAAGTAATTAAGTTTTATAATGATACATTACCACAGCTCCATTATCTGGCATCATTGGTGTTCCCATATTTGAAGCTCCTTCTGGTCCCATGGAAGGACCAGGACCCAGTGCAGGGCCAGGTAAAGTTCCTCTGTTGTTCATATTCATACCCATCATTGGAGGAGGACCTTGGTTACCAGCAGGTGCTGGGCTAAACGCATCTATGCAAAACAATCTATACTTAGAGCTGTCCTATCTGAATTTTACAAGAAGCAACAAACAATTTATAATATTTAAGAAACCAATTATACAAGACTTCCATTACATGAAACATAAAAGTTGCTTTTATTCTTTGAGACTGTACATTTATCTCAATCTACTTTTAAATTGATCTTAATTTTCAAGTTATTGCTCAAATGTTTTTTATTCTACAACTTGCTTCCAAACAAAAACATTTTCTTTAATTTGAAAATCTCAAGGTATGCAAATATATGTACTTCTACTGGTTTTGCACAAAAGTTTACTAAATGTACTCCTATTCTGTGAGTAATATACACAATTACAACAGATGAGAAAAATTATTCAATTCGCAACTGGCCAACTTTTACACAACTTGGCCATTTAGGTTTCATGCACCTTACATCAGAAAAGGCAACACACTATTTTATTCCATATTACAAATCATAGAATATCAGGGTTGGAAGGGACTTCAGGAGATCATCTAGTCCAACCCCCTGCTCAAGGTAGGACCAATCCCCAATTAAATCATCCAACATAGTTTTCCCCTATATCCCTAAATAGCCCCCTCAAGGATTGAACTCACAACCCTGGGTTTAGCAGGCCAATGCTCAAACCACTGAACTATCCCTCTGCCCAACCCACCAATCAACTGCAATACTGAAACCTCGGTTTTCCAATTCTTTTGAAAACTTGGTATATTACAGAAGTATTGAATAGTGGATAAGAAAAGGATTGTAAGATTTATTGCAAATATTATAAACATTAATAGATTCTGAAATTAAGAAGACAACAAAACAAACGGAACATTTAATATTAAACCATTAAAACTTTCGATCCATTGTTGGAACAGTAAGAGGTAAGAAAGTAGAAGCAAAGCCAAAAGAAATAGCAATGTGAGGTGGACAGAAAGTTTATCTATCATAAAAATTCAGCTACCATAAATGATTCATTTGTCAGTAACAACTAAACTAAACAGCAGATTCAGTAACACTAACTATGCATTTGCAAGGTTGCATTATAAGGAAGAAAAAACTTGGGTATGTAAATTAAACATATGAGATGTAATGTAAAAAAAAATCCAAACAGAATGGGAATGGAACAGTATTTGTTCAGATGGATTGTTCAGACCACTATATGTATCCATTTTCTTTGACCATAAAAGAAAACAGAAGAGAACATGCCAAATTTCCAGGTTTTACACCATGTTCATCACGGTAGTATGTAAATACAATCCAAGGATCAAACATGTTGGATGGACTGAAATACCTAGTAAAATCCTTCCCATACTTCATTAGATTACCACTTTCCATGTTAGGAAGAAATTACAATACATGAATTAACTGTAAATAGGTAATTCAGGACTATTATCATATTGCTACTAGTATACATGACACTTCCTCTGTACTATTAGCACTGACTGCTCTTTATCACAGTGATCAACTAGTGAATCATTGCCCCCAAAGATGTATATGCATGATTCTGATACTAGAGGAGTGCTAAAATCAGACTCATCCTGACCCTCTTATATTAGTTCTGCTGGAGGGGAAAGGTTTTGCAAAGGCTCTGTGGTACTAGGGCTACAGGACTTTTTGTTAGAAGACTTGGAGGAGAGGCACTAGTCTTTAATTAAAGCCTGAACTCACAGTTCTGAAGGACTGTTCCCCCACATTAACTTCAGCAGACATCTCCCTGACCCACTACAGATAGATGCCGCACTATCTGCACTAGAGGGTGGGGAATAAGAGGAGCATAAGGAGTTTCTCACTCAACCATGAGCAAGACTAATTCATGGGATGGAGAGAAGCAGACATCTTGGTCTATAAGAACAGTCTGCTCTGGGTATCCAACCTTGTGAGCATACCATGGATCCACTGTTAACTCTTGCCATTCCAGAGGAACAGATAGAAAAAGAAAAGGGAGAGGGGCTAATAATACTGCTAAAGTCTTAACAGGCACACACATGCATCTTTGGACAGTAGCAGCACACTGCTTATAATGATGACAGTGCTCAGCGCTGGTTTCACATCTGACTAAATAGGTGCACGTACAACTAGGACTACTGTTTCAGCACAGAGTATCACTACTGCAATGCTACTAAGAGGAGAGACTGTGCTTTTCTACATGGGCACACACCTGTGAGAGTGTATGAGCTACCCCCTGGGAAACTGTGGCTCTTATTTAAGAATCTGAAGAATATTCAGTTTAACAAACATAAATGTAATTATACATTCAATTATTTGAGTATTACATCCAAGACCAATGGTCTTTTAGATATATTACATTTCTAGCTTTTTTTTTTTCCTGAACTATCTTTCTTGAATTTCTTCGTATTAATTTCTTGGATGATACATTTTTAATGGAAAATGAGGTTATGTTAAAATTGAAAATCTTTTTTTCTATTGGTGTACGTGACAATAGGCACTAATATATTTAGAACTTGGATTAGATCACACCAAGCATCACTGGATAGTAATGTAAACCTATAATTCAAGTTTAGAGTATACTGGTCAAATTTAATTTTCCAAGCCCATTATATTTAAAAAGGCACTATACAGAGAAGATATAAAATATGGCTTATTTGGAAATGAAACGAATGTTTCTTTAACAAATGTCAATTAAAAGCCATAAAATGAATGACATACTGTTCATACATAAATTAAAGTCTAAAGGTATGACAATTTTATTCCTTAATGAATACAATTCAAGTTTATTTCAAGATTTGTTTTAATCAAAGATTATGAAGCTCAGTGAAAATACATATTCATGATTAATATATTTTAATAGAACTGATTTTTCAAGAGATATACAATACTAGAATGTTAGTGTAGTTTAAAAGCCAGATATTCTGCTTAATCTAACTGAACAATTTTTTCACATTGACTGATTCTGTATGAAAAGTGGTGATTATCCATGCTATGTATACAAAATAGTTTTATATTTGTAGCCTGAACATTCATGTAATAAAAACAGGTTTGTAACTGTGACAATATCACCGAGAGAAACAATGAAATTGCAAGACAATTTGCAGCTATTACTTGGGATAAAATTATTAAAGTTTAGTCCCCAACAAGTATTTAACTTCTTGTAAAGTAACATAACACCAAGAAGTGATCTAATAAAGCCATGAACAAAACTATTCTAAATCTGTTTATAATGTCTATTTATTTAACTTTTATATTCAGATACAAAATGTTTTTTTCCCCACAAGACTTATTATAAACAGCAGAAACTGTTTCACGTTTTCCATCAAACAATGTTTTTCAAGATATCATCTCCACTGCCTTCTCCTGTTTTCCTACTTTGTAAATATCCAAATTTTTTTCCAACGTAAAGACTAAATAATAAAATGCAAGTACAGTAAAGAGAGACTTACTGCAAAAATCAATTATTTGGAAACAAAATGGATGAGATTTTATATTACCTATAATTAAAATGTTTTTTCCTTACTACTAGCTCTTATCACTAATGTACAATACCAATGAGTAACATGTACAGTCCCAAAGAATTGTAGTCTTACATTACAGAAGCCTATTTGCTTCAGATCCCTACCTCCCATGTTTATTGCTCCACGAGGACCCATATCACCCATTCTCATTTCCTGTTCTCTCTGAAAGTAAACATAGTTTTCATGGTCAACCTATCATGATTTTAACATTCCCATATACTACAAAAAAAGCACACTTTTTTAAAGTTTTAATTTCTTTAGTCATATTTAGAAAAAATACAGGAAATACGATTAAATATATTCTTCAATTGATATGAATTGGGATTACTTGGTAATAAACAAGAAAAAAGTGCATAAGTCTTATTAAAAGTTTCCCTACAACTTAAAACAAATCTTACACAGAAGTTTCATTAAACAGAAGCAAAGGTCTAATTATGCTAAAGTAATTCTATTTTTAGACCACTGCTTTAGAGTATTCTCTCAAAATGGTCTACACTATTCCTAAAAAAAATTAAACAAATTATTTTTATTTTTTAATCATGCTGTGAGGTCTGATTGCCTAGTAGCCTGAGATTTCCAATATTAAAAATTAAAGATAATACTAATAAAAAATAAATTAAAAATCACCTTACTGAAAACACTAGTGTGATGTCTATCAGAGATCACTAGCACTCAAAATGATTTACACATTGACATTTACATTTTAGGAAGACAAAAAGTATTGAAATACTCCTGGGGAAATTTTGCCTCACTGTGCATGCACAGAATTCATGTCCCCCACAGATTTCTTTGCTTCCCTGCAGAAAAATGATTTCTGATGGGAAAGCAAAGGGAAGCTGCAAGAGCAGTCATGCACCCCTTACTGGCAGCATGGGCAAGTTGGCTTGGGTGTCCGGAGCAGCCAATATAGACTTAAATCACTACTGGAAAGCAGAGACTGAGCAGTTGTGCAAGCAAAAGATAGAGAGACAGACACTTTGTCCCTCTGGCTCACTACTGCAGCACACTCTGTGTGGAGGAGCAGGGCTTCAGTGTGTTTCTGAGAAGGCAGGTGTGGGGCAGGCTCTGTCCTCTCAGGCAGAGCAGAATGTAGCAGTCTGCCTGCTCAGTGAATTATTCCCACTGTTTTTGTGAATTCCTCCAGGAGCATAAAACAGTTATAGAAGTTTTAAGGATCCTTCACATTGCCAGGGGGGTGTATAGGACAGTATGGCCTTAAAAATGCTTATGGAGCTTTTGTGATTTGGACTGGTCCAAATTTTTGGACTGAAAAAAATTTCCTATCAAAATGTGCTCCATGAACTGTTTGCTACTGAACCTTCTGGAGATGGTCAGTAGCCAATATAAATTGTGAGTTTGATTCCCCAGCCCCCACTTGCTTCTCTGTTGCCTGTGATGTAACACACTGAGCATATGGCTGCATATATTTGTTGACTAATAACTAGAAATAAAGGGCCAAACCTAGATATATTACTATGAAGCATGGCCATTTGGAGATTTCCTCCAATGCTCCCCACTCACACTCCCCATCTATTCTGATGTAGTTTAAACAAATTACCAAGATAACTGAAATCAGAGTGATCATATTGCATTATTTTTTCAATTAAAACATGCAAATTTAAAAATATTGTGTGCAGAATTTTTAACTTTTTGGTGCAGAATTTCCCCAGGAGTATTGAAAGAACAGTGCACACAGTTAAATATTAAACCAATCAACAAATTTACAGGAGAAGAAAATAAAATCTAGTGACAGATAACTAGCCTTTCCCCCCCGCAGGAAGAAAGCAGATTCCATAAATTGAAACATATATTCTTGGTAGATATGCATGACTTTTGAGAATTACAGTTATGTACAAACAGTCAGTAAATATTCAAGGATGTATTTTACCTTCTGAAAAACAGACCACTTATTAAGGATTTGGAAGTCTAACTTTAGGCACTGGTTCTTCTAAAGTAGTCTTGGCAACAGGTAACAAAGATTAAAGGCTCCAATATTCAAATATCAGAGAGCCGTTCAGTCTCCCACATATGCAATGTGAACTTAAAGTTGCTGACTTCAGATGCTCTCGTGCAGGAATCACCAACATTTAATAGTACAGGGCCATTATTCCTGTAATGATGTCCAGATGTGGGAACCTGTTATGTGTAGGGTACAAACGGGAGTTCTAACTGAGGTCAGGGCGTTGTCATTGGCAATTTTGAACTTGGAAAGTGCAGGGTTCAGGTGGACAACTCCTGTAAACTGATGTGAGAAGAAGGATTTGGCAGTTTATTTTCGATGAGTCGTGATTCAGTGAGGTGATGAAGAGTTAAGATGCTCTTCACTGAAGGATGTAGGCAGATTTGGGTAACTGAAATGGAAGACTAGTCAATGAGCATTTGTCATAAGGGCAGGAACTATTATCCTTCTCTCCTTACCACTGCATTCATCTTCCAGCCTTTATCCTGTATAACCCTATCACCAGGTTTTGGAGCCCCAAAGCTCCTTCTGGCCCTTCTCCTGAAATTACTGCTGCCCATCTTTTTTTGAAAAAGTGTGGGGGGGGGGGGGGAGAGGCAGGCAGCGAGGCAAAATTAGTGTTCCTACAAGGGGCTAATTCGTATCCTGAAACACTGTTGTCAACCACTTATCCATAGAAGCAGTACTACACTGCTTTGTTAATATGCTTCACCACTGAACTGAAAAGATTGCCACAAGGAGTGAGAATAGTTCAGTCTCTAAGCCCGTTCAATCCTTAGTCTAAAATGGGAAAATGCCAGCAGTGATGTCAATTTGTGCCAATCCGATTGAACTTTCATTTTAGCTTTGCTGCTAACTTTTAAAGGAGAGAGGTAATGTTTAAGGTTGCAGACCAAAGAACCACAACATTTGCCTGCAGATTCTTTGATATCCATTTGTTTGCTATCATTCCAACAAATCTAGTCTTTGCCAGTTGTGTCTGGTTATAACTAACTTACTGTCTTGTTAAATTTTAGTTTTTATACTCTTCAGAGCCGGGGCATTCTCCTCTTCACTTGTTTTGTGAGGTACTCACAAATAAAACACAAGGACACAAAAAACAACGTGCCCAAAGGAGGCATTTAACTTCTTCACAAAAAAATCACTAAATATTAACTGAAGTGACAAGAGTCCTGTGGCACCTTAAAAACTAACTAAAGTATTAGAGCATAAGGTTTCGTGGGCTAATACCCACTTCGTCGGATGCAAGCAGTGGATATTTAGTGGATACTTCCACTGCTTGCATCTGATGAAGTGGGTATTAGCCCACGAAAGCTTATGCTCTAATACTTTAGTTATTCTTTATGGTGCCACAGGACTCTGTCACTTCTGCAAATCCAGACTAACACGGCTACCTCTCTGATTCTAAATATTAACTGTTACTCTATTTCTTGACTTGACATAATTCTTAATACCCATACTATCCTTAAAAATTATTTATTCGGAATAAGACCACCTACTGAATTACAGAAGAGCAGTCTGGGTTTGGCCATGAGAGTTAAAAAAAATCTATCCCACATAAATGGTGTCCCAGAATATCTTAGGACAGTATAAAAGCAGGACTAAAATGACTCCTTTCCAGATCACTGGGCCTTTTTGTCACCCTCTGGATGCATGTCCTTTTGCTAGCAGCAATCAGCTCCAGCCCCTGCAGCCACCACTCAGCTGTGCACAGCAGAGGATTAAAGGGGAGAAGATGGGAAAAGAGGGCTGAGAAACTGAGGTAGCAACCAAGAGACTGGAAGGGGGCAGAGTGTGCAATTCTATAGGACACTGGGAGCCATGGAAGACTACAATTAAAGAAGCCATGGGAAGAGAAAGCTGAACCATGGGGACCATAGTAGGAGTCATATGGAGTGCACAGAAATAATGAGGACAGAAAGGAGCAACACAATTGTCAAAGGACAACTCTTCAAATAAACCAAGGGTCTGGAATGATTTAGTTGCAAATGTTAGGTTGTTCTTTCCTGCCTCTCCCACGCTTCTAAGAAAATAATTTAAAACTTGCTGGAATGCAACTAAAAAGCTCCAATAGCTCCAATTTATTTGAAAAATTTGTCCCTAGAAAACTTGTTGGTATGTTGGCAATTGTGGTTATAGTCCTGGGCAACTGTAAGAGCCACATGAACCCAAAACAAAGTTTTTCTTGCAGGTTTTGACTTCCTTATTATTTCAACACTGTAGAAGTTATATTGTATTCCCTGCATTCAAACTTTCTGTATTTTCATAAAATTTTCATTTTATACATTCTCACTCTTTTTTCGGGTTTATGCAAAAGAAATTCCTGTAGCATGCACCAAATGTGTACCCTCATGTACAACTTAAAATCTACTTGCAGCTTGCCATTGCTCTATATTACCCCAAAAAAAGAGACTTAAGGGCAGGAATATCAGTACCATTGAGATACATAAATACACCAAGAATCTTTAAAAATATATACATCTTTTTAAAATCTAAAAATATTAAAAGAATATTTTGAAGTCCATTGCTACAAAACTTAGTGAAATTAAGAGGTTTGGGGAAAAGTTTGTTGAGATGAGGATGAAAGCATCATCATTAGATGTCATCTCTCCTTTAGTATTAAAAAAGCATCAGAATACAAAAGTTTAAGTACAGACAAAACAAGGTAATCACATTTTTTTCCTAGGAAATTTGCCTTCCAATTTCAGCAGCCTAAGGAACCAAAAAAATTCAAGTCTACATATGGTGCACTATTCATCATAATAAGATTGTAAATCGAAATATATATGAAATGGAATAGTCTGCTGAATAACAATGGCAGAAAGCAAGAATACCAGCAATGTAATATTTATATTGAGTTTATATCAGAAGGCAAACCATGTAATCCTCGTCAGCACCCAGTGGCAGGGAGTGCAAATCTTGCTTCATGTAAGATCAATTACTCACCTTCCCAGCTGACATTAGTGATCACAAGAGTAGCAAAATGAAAAGAAGGGAATTCAAAAAGAAACACTGCAATTTTGGTCCCAGAACACTTCCTGTGAAGTCACTTTAAATGTTATCCATTAAAACCAAGTTATTTTTTCTAAACATGGATGCTGTTATCAAAAAAAGCAGACCATTTTAATTTTTCAAGCAAAACAAAACTCAGGTGACATGTTTTTCTCACTGTAAGGATATCTGATGTGTTAAATAGGCAATAGGATTCGTTCCACTTTGATCACAATGTCAGATAAGTACAGATATTTAGCACTTCAGTATCTCCCACCAAGTTTAAAAGAAACACTCTGAAAAAGTTGTCAATATTCCGTTATAAAGCTGAACATAATCCTTTGTGCACAAACATGTATTGTTTAGTAGGAAAATGACCAGCTCAGAAGCTTGCAGTCCATTTCATTCAAAACTTCAGTATAAAGTGGCAATATTAACTCCATTCCAGAGACCATCTTGGGCAGCACATATATTCTATTTTGATGTTACTGCTCCTAAAAAGGAGCCATTACCTTCCTTCCCAACCCAGATTGTTGGAGACAGACCACCAAATATTAACTGTTGTATTACACCAAATTTTAGATTAGGTCAGCTTTTAGACCAAACAGATGAAGCAGACTTGAAAGGATTAGATTTTTAATCAATAAATATTGAAACGATTTCATGACATACGAAAACAGATGAAAAATATTTCCAACAAATGTTAATTACAGACAAGCAAAGAAAGAAAAATTTAGTTTAAGAACTTACCGGAGTTCGATTTAAGGATATTTCTACTTTGTCAACATCACGCCAAAATATACAATTTCTGTTTTAATTTTTTGAATCTTAATATCTGTTGTCATTAAAAACTACTGTGACATCCCCACAGAATTTCCCATAATTATGAAAATTTAAATCAGTCTAATTTTCCCCCCATAAACACTGATATCTGTTGAAATTATAAAAAATTAAATCTGCCAAGTCTGCATTTAAGAATCAAATTCAACCAGCTTACAAACTACAGTAAATACTGGCACTGTAAGAATCAAATTAACAAAATCTATAACAAATATATATAGATATCCCATGAAATCTTCATGTTAGGAAAAGTATTCTTATGTTAGTAATAAGGGTAAAAAGCTGGCCAAAAAAGTTGATCCTTTTCAGGTAAAAAAAGACACATTATGAATCTGTCCTACACGTTACACACACACACACACACACACACACACACACACACACACGGAGAGAGATACAACTGAAATGTAACAACTTCCTTAAAATCAGGTGGGCAGGAATAGCAGAAAAACTAGTACAAGTTACTTAGGCCTGCACTTTTACAGAGGAACTCATGATTCCCCACAAGCTGCTACTTTCAAGAAAACTTCTATGCTAAATTTCTTTGTCCTGTATGTTTTATTTTGGAAGGTACATACGTGGGGGACATCATCCACTTTTGTGGAACCTTCTCTTACTTCCCAGACTAGACCTTAACTGAGATAGAACCTTAATCACCTAAGCCCCACAGAGCATATAAGACCAATTAATGCTGCCTAAGGTATTTAGTGTTCAGTCTTCAGGTATTCTTAAAAACAGAAGTTAAAATCACATAAGGCTATTTCCTTGAACAGAAAGAGTACAACATATTTTAACACTTTCTAACAGAAAATTTTCTAAAAAGTTACAATGTAATTGAAAATACATGTTGATATTTAATTCTAATACCATGCAAGTCACATAGGGTATAGTGTTGTATAATAATACACCGTAAAAATATGCATTATAATTTAAATGTTAAATAACGCTAAAAATATACCATGCACACGACCAATCCAAAAGCTAGATAGTACACTACTAATGAAATCCTATTTCATTAATAAACCCTTCATAAATGTATCCCAGTGTCTCACCCATAGGCAGGCCATTAAAGATTGAACAGGAATATACAAATTAACAAAATTCAATATATTATCTTATGGGTTTGGTAAGACATACGTACTTTCAGATGGAAAACTACAGCTACTGTAAAAAAATCCACAGCTTATTTTAAAAATCCACCCAATTCTCATTTTAAAAACTACAGGTTGTTAAATGCCTCTAGATGTGGGGGAAGATATTAAAGTAAAACTAACTTCTTTATCTTGTAAAAACATTTACATGTTTTGAATATACTGAAACCAACAAAGCGCAAATTGTTTTCCAAAACTCTGAAAGCTTTGCCCACGAATTATCACTTTTTAGTCTATAATAAAAACATATGATTTGGGCTATTTTAGTTGAAGATATTACCCACTTTTAAAAAATACATTGAGATTACTGCTCTACAGTGTGGCTTGCTACCCTTTCATAAAAATATTACAGACATTCCCCGGGTTACACAAGACCTGACTTACGCAAATTCGCACTTATGGAAAAAGTTCCATAAGCCAGAAATAGGATTTTCGAGTTGCGGAAATTTTTGCATAACATACAGATATACGTTTCTGACTTGCACAAAATTTGAATTATGCAAGGCTTTCCAGAACGGAACTACTGTGTAAGTCAGGGGGCATCTGTATTGCATTGGCTCAGCTCCCAGGAAACAACAGTACCATTTGGGAGAGGGCAAGCTTAATAATTATAATTAATGGAGCATCAGCTGAAACAAGAAATCAGCCAGAACACTAATTCCATTAACACTGGGTTTAGGGCAGTGGTTTTCAATCTGTGTTTCGCAGACCATTGGGGGTAGCAGACAATGACTAGGATTTACAAAGGGATCCACACTTCCATTTGAAATACTTTTAGAGATTCGCAAATGAAAAAAGGATGGAAACCACTGGTTTAGGGTCTTTCTGCTAATTTTGTGTATCCACAGAAATCTAAGTTTTCATTTAAAGGAATGCCTGCCCTGACCCTGAAACACAGATGCAATGTTTTCTTCTTCTTTGGGTGCCCTTTAATACCCAACATTGAAAAGCATTAACTTCCCCTAATTTTGATCACTGAAGTCTTGACTACACTAGGAAATTTTTGCAAAAAAATTATCACTATTGCCAAGTCTGGTTCAGTTCCACTAATGTTAGCACATTAACAGCCCTAGTACATATGAGCCAAACATGTTGTAATCTAACCATGAAGAGACCAGATCTAGTGAAGAGTAGCCAATAAAACATCTACAGGAAGGCAGCAGCAGCTCAACAGAAAGGCTCCCACCCTTGCTAACACCACTAATACTGAACAGTTCTAGAGTTAATAAGAATTCTTTCCAAACTGTCCTTAATATATGCCAGGCTTTACATGCCAACACAACTGAAAGAAACCTCAGCTAACTGTGATTATTTGGTTCATTGGACAGCCTGTTGGTGTAACCTTCCACTTATTTGAAAGCAGGTTTGATTTGATGGTTGCAAATTTTGAATAAGCAAAGAATATAATTTTATTGACTAGTACAAGAGATATAATTGCTGACATGAGCAGTGTTTTTCATTGCTATCAATTTTTTAAAAGGCTGAATCTCATTGTGACTTGTGACATTACATAGGTTTTCCATAAAACCTGATCCAGCAAGTATAAAGGCGGTTCAAGTTCTTTGTTAGAACATACTTGTTTTTGTGCCTTGGCAAGGAAAGAAAATATTCCTATTTTCCAGGTAATACGCTTTCTGTGGATCATTCAAGACAACACAGATGCTGAGCTATTTCTTCTCATTTGTTTTGCTAAGCAAGGTAACAAGCAATCACCATCTAAGATTTTCCTGCTCACAGAGTTCCTCCTCTTCTGCTTCACCACTTTAATGCCTTCCAATTGGAAAAAAGTCTGCTGGCCAGCTACACCTTGGTAACAGAGAGGGCAATTCTCTTACTGAAGCGAGGAAGAATGGGAGTGTCTAGAATCACAACGAGCAATAAAAGTGGAAATATAGTTTGTCTTTTTATGACTTGGTCCACAACAGCACAGGAATTGATTTCTGATCAGAAAGATATTACGAGAAAACATTGGGGCTGTCAAATTTATTTTTTAAAAAGTCACAATTAGTCATGAGAATAAAAAAGTCACAAATATACATTAACTGCAATTGACAGCCCTAGAAAACATCAAAAAAGAACAAGAGACCAGGCTGAATTAAAAAAATCCTGAGGAAAAGGGAGAGGAATGAAGAGAAGCAGGAATCTGCAGGCCCTTTGCCTATTCTACAAAAAAAGGAGCTTCTCACAGAAGTCTAGCTGTAAGCACTCTGTGGTCAATTACTTTATCTCAGCAGTTCCCAAACTGGGGTTCGCAAAATGTTACAAGGGGTTCTCGGGAAAAAAATCCCTAATAGCGGGCAGAGTTGTCCCCAGGGACCCCAGGCAGTACATGGCCAGCAGCCAGGAGCCCCTGGACTTCCAAGAACTAATCAGATCAAAGCAAGCATATCTATCACACTCAGGAGATTTAAACTTCAAGAGTCCTTATAAGAAATGGAAAGGGAGGTGGGTATTTTTTGCTGTTTTTAAAATTAAATAGGCAGCTAGTATTGTTTTAAAAATTATTATGAAGAACAAGTTTAAGCTTTGCTGTAACGTGTGTTTTTGCCTGGCCTGCTTAAGACCTGAATGGTTGTGTAGAAGGAACTCTGAGTTGGCTTCTTAAACATCTTCATTCTGTTTCACATCTGATACTCTTTGATAAAGCACAGGAGCCTTGTCTTATAACAGGCTTACTGAAAAAGGGATACAAGCTTGGAACAGTGTTGCAATTTTCATAATGTAATAAAAACACAGTAATGAATGTGTAATAAGCAGGTCATAAAAAAAATTATTTCCAAAATCACATCTTTTATAATTTATATTCAGGTAAAGGAGAAAATCCCTAGAAATATTCATTTTTAGGTGGGGGTTCATGAGACTTGACATTTTAGTGAAAGGGGCTCACATGTTGAAGTTTGGGAACCACTGCTCTATCTGGAGTCGCTTGTGCATTCAGACCATAGTATCTAGCCAAATCTATCATGCCCACTGAGCCGAAGATTTTAGTGGAAATCCTGAGGGAGTTCTGGATAATATTTGTTAGGCTCCTTACTGTGAAAGGACCTCCTGGATAGTTTTAATTTTTTAAGTCTAGAGGTGCAAGGTTTGTGTGCAGCTTTCTAGAAGACTCCTTATTCCTACTCTGAATATCCATTCAGCTGATGTTAGAGTACACATGGACACCTGAATTAATAGACAAGGTGGGTGAGGTAGCATCTTTTTTTGGACCACCTTCTTTTGGTCAAACACACAAGCTTTGCTTCAAGGTCATGAGCAAGAAATGTGGAATCTACTTTACGGAAACAGATCTGTTATTTCTAAAATTCTCTGAAAGGATACACAACGCCTGAGCAGATTTAGCAAAAACTTGAGACGCTCACCACCAGAAACTTTGGAGATCCTTTCACTAAGAAAAGGGTTTGTGTGTGACCTAAACAGGGCTAAAATAACTGAATAGCCCAACAAGCCTCTCTCTGACTTTAGGCAATACCTGGAAGGAGTTAATGCTGCCTACTAAAAATCAGTAGCTAGGAAGGATTCAAAGTACTTCACAATTTATTATGGATTTTTTTTTGTTAGGGGGACAGCAGGGGAGTTCTCTCTTTTACTATTCCAGAAACTGCCTCTGTCCACTGCTGCGTTAAGCAGAGCTTCTCTACCTTTAGAGAAACAAAGTGCTTGTCTTAGGGCTTGTTTTTTTCAGTCTTAGCTCCAGTAACTGCTTCAGTCACTAGCAAGAGACAACAAGAAATGCTTTAGACCAGTGGTTCTCAACTCTGGTCCACCACTTGTTCAGGGAAATGCCCTGGTGCGCTGGGCCGCTTTGTTTACCTGCCATGTCCGCAAGTTCGGCCCTGTCTGCCGCTTCCTGCAGCCCCATTGGCCTGGAGCGGTGAACTATGGCCAGTGGGAGCCGCGATCAGCCAAACCTGCAGACGCACCATGTAAACAAACCGGCCTGGCACGCCAGGGGCTTTCCCTGAACATGCTGTAGACCAGAGTTGAGAAACACTGATTAAGACCCTTGCAGGAAAGTAAGTAGCAGTTCAGGAGAAGGTTCTTCTTTTTCTCTAGCCTTCTCTGGTCAAAAGACAAATGCTGGTCACATGGGAATTAGAGCTGGTCAGGAATATTTCAACAAAAATGTTATTCCTCAGAAAATGCTGATTTGCCAATACCAAAAGGGTTGGTTTTGACAAATTTCCCATTTAAAAACTTTTGTAAAGTTTCAAAATTGTCAAAATGCCCCATTTTGATATCTTCCAAATGAAAAAGTTTTTCAGATCAAATAACTTTCAATATTTAAGTTAATTTACAATAAAAAATGAAAGCGTAAAAACTGATTTTTGATTTACAAAACATTCTGATGTCTTGACATGATAAGGGATGGGGAAAATGTTCAAAATCTCTTATCACAAGATGGGAAAAATATTTCTTGCTGAGTTTGAGTCAGAAGGAGCCAGAGAGGTTACTTTCTTGCATGTTGCTCTAAGTAAGGCAGGAATCTGAAGGAGAAGTGTAAAGACCAAACTCAGAGCAGGAAAATTGTGGACAATGACTGGACATCATCGTGCCTGCTTGGGCAAGTGAAGAGTGGGGTAAGCCCAATGACAGCACTGGCAGTCTGAGCCAGAAATATTTACCATGACAACATACTGGGGGTATAAGTCTCTCTGACTATGCAAAGAGGTTTTTCAAAGATGCAACAAAAACACCCTTCAGATTTAAAATAGTAAAATATAAAAACTTTTAACAAAAAGCAACTCTTCTGAACAAGGGCTCAGTCCTACTACAGTATATACCCCACTTAGTGAGGGAAAAGAAGCTTCTTTTAGTGTACAATGGCAATGACTGCTTTTTAATTAAGCAAAACTAGTTACTGTCTTCAAGAGGAGACTTTTCCCTCTGACCACTTTGAAATAAATTTGACTCAAACAACATACTGTTTTGTATGACAGTGCTGAAGAGGCACCAAAGAAAAAGTCTACAGTGGGAGCACTGGAGTAATTCAGTCAGACTCTTGCTTAAGTGCCTCTTGCCTGTTCAGAGACAACTCTCATCCAGCCCCACTGCAAAAGACCAGGAACATTTCACTCTACATCCTTGCCCAAGGTCTTTTTGAATTCTTAACCTGAAGTCTCTTTTGACAGACTATCCAATACCATCCTGGCTCTAGAAACTAAATTTGATTCCTGTGGTGCTTTTACAGAAAAGTCTGTGACAAAATTTCATAGTCTTAATCAAAAATCTTTCATTTGGAATGCCATATCTCAAACCAAAAAACGCAACTGATAATGGATGGCAAGAATTTCCTTATACTCTTATTTTCATGATTCTTAGAACTTTGTTGATGCAAACTCCAAACTTGTAGACTACAACTAGGAAAGATTTAAAATCTGTTAATCTATTACAAAACTTCATTACAAATTTGGACATTTTTATATATTCTTTGTCAGCTGACATTTCAGTCCTCCTTCTGCAATTGTTTATGCTTTCCTGCATTTGTGAAAGGTATATTCAGGATTAGTCTTAAAACGTAGGGGGTTTGGGGAGTAAATATTTACACCTAGTCTTTTCACATTATTATAAACAAACATTTTCCTTTCTTTCATAGGATATCACAGAGCTATAAAAAGGTGGGTATTTATAGATGGAGAAGATTAGGCACAGACACATTAAAAGCCAGATTCTGCCATCTTTACTCAAGTTGTTTTCAATGGACTGAGTACTCACAAAACAAGGTTATACTGTTCATAAATATGCGTGGAAGAATCTCCCACTACATGAACTGCTCACAATCACATAGTCTACTCAGGAGCAGAATCCCCGTTTTCCCCGTTTTCAGCTCCCTGCTCTAGCCTCACTGTCCCCCTCTTCTACACTCACTGTCATAATAATCTAATCTGTTAAAACAAATCCCGCAGCCCCAAAGATTTTTTTATGTCCATTGTGCAGGACTTCACAGATCTGGTGCTCACTAAGTGGAACAAGCAATGATTTTATGGAGCTGAAGGGTTTTTTTGTTTAAGAAAGACGTTATGTTTTCCCCTTATCTAGGCAAATATCAAAGTATACATATCGATTCTGAAAAAAACCCAGTTCATTTTCAAACTACAACTTAATTTAAATCAAAAGATACATATTCGAAGACTCAAATACTAAAACTAAAATGTATCCTAACTTTTTTGATTTAAGCCTTTTGGAGCAGGGACTCAGTTTTTCGTCTCTCTATGGAAAACATTTAGCACACTTTGAGGCATATCATTACAATAACAGCATAAACTACAGAATTTAATTTTCACTTTTGATCCATTGTTCAAAATTTCAAGGAGTAAGAAAGATCATCAATGCATCTATGCTCCTCAGAAGCAAACTGCAACCATCTTTATGTAGTGAACGTTACAGAATACTTACAAGTCTTTACTCTCCTTCCAAATTACACGTGTAAAACAAAAATACAGATAAACTCTTTTAAAAGGTCTATATATGTGTGTGTGTGTATATAAACTGTGGGTATATATATATATACACATACTTAGAGAAGACAACTTGGGTTATTTGTACAGAAACACTGGTTATTTACACTCTTTTTTCAATCAAAGGTTTTGATTAATAGTATAATATTTCCTTAAGTGCCACCTGGCCTAGTTAGCAATCTGTCTCTCAATGAACAATTTATCTACGAGTAAACAGACCACCCTAACATGTACCTTTATGGAAGTGGTTCACTAAAGGGGAAGGGACAGCTGTAGTATGGGACTTCTACGATTATGAGTACCTAAGTTCCCTGTAAGTTGCGAGGCTGGTTGGCAACCCAGCAGACTATCAAGTGCCACGCAATACAGGTGTCCCTCTCCCCACTGCTATGTGCTGCTCCTGCCCTCTGAGTTGGAGCTGCTCCTGGGAGCCTCCTGCTTGCTGTCCAGAGGGAGCAGTGGAGGGGGGAAAGGGTGCTGATATCAAGGTCTCCTCCTCTCCCTCCACCCCTGCACCCCATCTCCACAGAGCAGGGGGCGAGGGGAGACACGACAGTGCTCAGGACAGAGGGAGCTTGCTGGCAGCTACTGATGTGTCTGAACATGCTGATCTACTTAAAAGGTCAGCATACTTAAAGTGAAGTCAGAGTACTTAAAGGGGCCAGGAGCATGTGTTTCTGTCACACACACATACATGGTATGTGTTTGTCACTCTTTCACATACACCTCCCAAAATATACTTGTATTGTTGTTATTACTTGATACATCTTTCAAAGTGTGTTATTTTAGTTTTTTGACTAGTCTATGCATTTCAGAACTTTTATTTCTCTCTTACACAAATTTAATTATTTGAGTAGTGAGTTCTAAAATGTCTAACCTGGCCTTGCTGGAGTAATTACCCCTATGTCAACTTTTGAAAAATATGTATTATATCTAGGTTTCTACTGGTGACACACATCACCTCGATATGGTTCACATAACAAAATTCATTTTGCACACGGATGAAAAAAGTTAGAGGGAACACTGATGGGTACTCCCTCATAAAAAACAGAAGTTAGTGTCACTCCGGCATTTCCATTCTCTCCCCCTGCCTTTTTTCCCCCATTATTCAAAACACCCCTAGCTCACAAAGCAGCTTGTGCTGCCTGGCTCTCCCTGGCTTCTGGGAAGTACTTCAAGATAACTTTGCAAAGGAAAAAACTGGACTCGTGCCCTTTTTTTGATTCTTAATTGTGCATGAAGCAGGACTGAAAGGGTTTATTTTAAAAAATGCTTTTTAATTAGAAATTCAGGATCTATCTAGATTAGAAGACTATGTTGACTGGAATGCTATTGAAATTACATTACCACAAGAGCACAGAGAATTTTAGTACCATGTTTGTTATCAACCCAACCTTAATAGCTAACCTTTTCAATAACAGAAGTCTTGATTCAACACCCTCAAAACTTCAATTAAGATATAAAAAATTCATATTAACCGTCTCTTACAGCTCCTGCTGATCTATTGGACCTATGCATCAAAACAAGAGAAGTTTAGATTTTACTTTCCTAATGTAAATCTTTTTATGTTTTTCATCTTAAACAACTAAGTCTTTCAAGCCTTCTTTATATATCAAACAAACAGAGGGCATACCCTGAATTCTCTTTTTTAAAAAAGTGTTTGAAAGTCGCTTTAAAAAATATATTTTTTTAGAAGCAAATGAGAATCAAACAGTTCCTGCATTTTATTCCTAGCTCCCAGGAGCTGTCAAGCACAGCTTAAGAACTAAGTAGCTTCATATTCTTCACTACCATCTCAATTACTCTCAAAAATGTGAACTTCTCAGGAAAAAAAACCCTAATTCACTAATAACCCATATTACCATACTTGTTTCTATTTAAACACAGGATAAACATCACGCCAATTTGTGACCAGGGTTTCATACACACTTATTGCTTACAATGCACCAGTGACAGAAAACAACTATTTCTGAGAAATAAAATAGTACTTACCTGTAAAAACAGTTATTTAAAAGCAATATCCACCTTATCAAGCTCATGGTGTGTCCTTATGTCCAAACATCAAGGAATTTTATGCAGTAACTTATCCTCCAGTCATTTACTTTACATTTGATTTAACTAACAGTAGTAGTTTAATATCATAGTAGTTGAATCTCAAGGAAAACTGAAGGATGGGTGGCAATATGGAGGATATATTATCTTCAAAGAACCTCAGTTACAAACTTTTCCATTAATTCCATACTCAACAAATCCCCACTTGTGGAGGCTGCAGAGATGAAGAGCTGTCTTACCCAGTAAGAGAGAAAGCTGGACTAACTGTACCACCTGTACATGTAAAAATACAGCAAAAAATTCTTAACTTTAAAGTTACAAAATTTTAAAACAATGCAATTTTAATACATTACATATATGAACAATTTCCATAATGCTTATGACAAAGGAACTAATTAAATCTTTGGACCCAGGTAGAGGGGGCATCAGATACTTGAAAACAACTGTCTATTGTTAAAGATTAAATTTAAAGATATGAAATGCCACGATAAGATAGAAAAATTGAATTAAAAGTATACAATATATTCCCAGTTGGTTCTAGGGAGAACCAAAAAAATTCACTTCTCATGGTTAAAGTACAACAGACATACAAAATGAAATTCTGGTATGGTTTTTAGATAGAATTCAAAATACCCCACTGCCATATCTTCACAAAATTTTAAAAAAAGAGAGGAACAGCAGCAGAGCCAATTTCAAAGCCTGGCAAACACATTTCTTTTCAGCAGAAATCTTAACTTTTTTTCCAATCTAAATGCTTTTATTACCATGAAACATGTACTGTTTCACACTATATACTGATAATTTATATTTCTAATGTTTTATCATACAATCAAGAGTAGTGCCAAGCATTTTGGGCATGCAGCATCACAACCAAGTTATTTATTGTATACCACAATATAGTCCAAAGCCACATTTTCAAACAGAGGTGGAAACACAGCAATTCACATAATCACACTGAAGTTCTTATGAGGATACTTTCAGCATAAATCTTTATTTTCAGAACCGGTAACTTGCATATAAACAACACCTTATCAAATTCACAGCCACGAAAAACACATGACTGAGCATGAAATCTGGTCTTTTGTGTGCTTTTATCCTATATTATACAGATTTCCCAAGGGAGACCAGCCTCTCTCAAATTGGGGCTCCTGCCCAAAAGGGAGTTGCGGGGGGGAGGGGAGGGCATCACAGTATTGTACCATCACTTCTGCACTGCCTTCAGAGCTCAGTGGCTGAAGAGTGACAACTGTTGGCCAGGGACCCAGCTCTGAAAGCAGTGCCCCCGCCAGCAGCAGCACAGACGTAAGGGTGTCAACACCATACCATGCCACCTATACATCTGCAATGATGCCTTTAAAGCTGGGTGGCCGGAGAGTGGCAGTTGCTGACTAAGTGCCCAGCTCTGCAGGCAGCAGCACAGGAGTAAGGGTGGCCATACCATACAATGCCATCTTTACTTCTATTCTGCTGCTGGCAGCAGCTCTGCGGTTGCCCAGCTCTGAAGGTAGCACCACTGCAAGCAACAATGCAGAAGTAAGGGTAGCAGTACCACAGGGCCCCCTACAATAACCTTGTGACCCCTTTGACTACTACTTTTTGGGTCAGGATCCCAACAATTACAACACTATGAAATTTCAGATTTAAATAATTGAAATAATTAAATTTACTATTTTTAAAATCCTATGACCATGAAATCGACTGAAATGGACTGTGAATTTGGTAGGGATCTACATATAAAATAATGTTGCAGACTGAAAGGATGTGTACCTGTTTGGGAAAGTAAAAATATTTTACTTGCAAATTATGTTTCTCTGACAAGTTTCAGGTCAGTCCATACGTACACCACCTTTATCGACACCACACGCAGTAAAGTGGAAAGAAGCATCAATGACATGGCAAATTTTACTGGCATGAAGCCATGCACCATCCCATCTCTCCCTAAATTTTCAACAACCACAGCCATACAGATACAGGAGTAGGCAACCTATGGCACGGGTGCCAAAGGCAGCACATGAGCTGATTTTCAGTGGTATTCACACTGCCTGGGTCCTGGCCATCCGTCTGGGGGGCTCTGCATTTTAATTTAATTTTAAATGAAGCTGCTTAAACATTTTTAAAACCTTGTTTACTTTACAACACTAGTTATCTATTATAGACTTATAGAAAGAGACCCTCTAAAAACATTCTAATGTATTATTGGCACGCGAAACCTTAAATCAAAGGGAATAAATGATGACTCAGCACACCACTTCTGAAAGGTTGCCAACCCTTGGATTAAAAGACCATTAACTATTCAAATTGAGAGAAGGATGTATAACACAAGTCTCAGCAAACAAGGAAGCAAATTATATGAAATAAACTAATACTGGAATGTATTTTAATTTATTCACTGACAAAAATGCAATATATCAAACTGAGCCAACCATATGGTAAGCAAAAACTATACTAAAATAGAGGTGAATACTAAAAAAAAAGTTAATTGCTCATTTGGACTAATCCAAATGAAGTGAAATACTGTTTACAATTTAAAAATGACATCCTCACTCAGTCAAACCCAGAGGGAGACAGCCATTATGAAGGGGAGGTGAAGTTCTTTGCCCTGAGGATTAATGGTGATAGACCTGCTTTTACTAGCTACAGTAAGACGATAACTACAAAGAGAAGGATTCCAGCCTATTCAAAGAACTGGGCACCTGTCACTTGTTCAGTGCAGGAGGGTGCAGCAACATAAATGCCAAAACAGCAGATTACAGTTTTAAATGCTCAGGATTTGTATCCTGCATAACATATGGTACTGAAAAAATCTGTATGTTCCGTACTATTTTTGTTTGCATGGTATTTACTGTAACAACTTGCTGTATGTTGCTATAACATCATCATGCTTAAATTTATGAGGAGTGTTAACCCACAAACTCTTCCTATAATTTTTAGTCTCAGCAGTTTTACTACATTGCTGTGTGTTTATTCCAAACTAGAGCAACTCAGGATATGGACATCCACTACTGTCCAAATCTGCACATTTATCTTGTGCGTTACTATTTGCAGTTGGGCATTCCACTGTCAAACCCACTTACTATTCCTGCAGTTAAAAGGAATTATAGAGGTACAGTGGGACCCCACAATACCGCGACGATCGGGATCCAAAAAAACCCAATCACAATAATAGTGGGGTTGTGGTATTCCGGGGTTCTGCTGCATCAAAGCAGCGGCCGCGGCCATCAGGAACCAGCCGTGCACTGCGCTATAAGTGGATTTGCACTATACCGGGGCGCGGTATTCCGGGGTCCCGCTGTATTTGTATACAGGCACGTCGTGTCTTACATGAGGGATCCATTCCGCGGTTACCGTGTAAAGCAGAAACCTCATATAGCCAAAACCCATTGAGTTTAATAGCGGGCGAAATCGCCTATCCCTACAGATAGTTATTAAATTTTTATTTTTACCCCCTTTTTTTGCTGACCGCGTATAGACGAAATCACACATGTTAACTGCACCTAAGATGCGACCCACTCGTAATCAAACTTTAGTGGGTTACACGTGGCATTATGCAAACGTACAGAAAAACATGATCCCTGTCACAAAGAATTTACAATGAACCTAACTAAAGATGTCATAAGTGTAATACATAAGCAAGAGCAAGCTATCAGGATGCAAGCAGTAGTGTCAAAGTGAGGGAAGGATTCTCATCTGTCAGAGGCTGAGCTGAGGATCAAAATGCAGTTCTGTAGGTCTCATCCATGAAGAGCTCCTCTGTCTGGACTGGTTCTTTGTTAGAAAATGTTATGTTTTAATTTGGAGAACTCAAGTCAGATGACAATACTGAACAGAACATATCCTGATCTATACTGATTAGAGATGCATTCAGCAACATGTTCAGCAGCCAAGTGCTCCAAACTGTGTTCTAGCATAAAATTCTATAATGTAGGCCCTTTTGAGTTACAAGTCAGCTGTTGATCTCACTTAGTGACCCTTAACAGTGCAGTGGGCACCTTCTAAAAACAAGCTACTTCGAATTGCAGATTTCAACCCATTTGGTTGAAAGCCTTTGGAAGCTTTAAAAACTATTTTTGGATTCATCAAGCTAGTCAGCCATTCATCTGAACACTTAGGAAAAAGAATTAGAACACAAATTTACTTTGTTTTTCTTAATAATCATGCAATAAGCTGCTAGAAGAAAAGAGCAGCTAACTCATCTAGGGAAGACAATGGCAACTAGAACTAAATTCAAAGTGGTGGCAATAGGCTGAAAGGGAGACAGACATACACAGAGCTGCAAGAACTAATTTCAGTATTTTTTATGGGAGGTCTGAAATTAAAATTACCAGACCATAAAAGCATTAGCCTCTACTGAATAACCCGTGACAGCATAAAGTGCAGAACTGAAGCTTAAGTAATTCTCAATGTTAATCAAAACACAAACAAAAGATAAGTGATTTTTACTTATAAGGACAGCACTCACCTTGACATCAAGAGACATTCACAAAATCGACATATAATGCAAATCCTGATTCTCCTAAAATTAAGTAATTTAACCCCATTGTCACTGAATAGTTCAACTTACAGACTCCAGCGCCGAAGTTTGATGTGTGAAAGTCCAAGAGGAGGTCTATGTCCCAGGGAAAAAAAGATGTGACTCTGTAGGAGAGTCTGCACCTGTACCTAAAGAGGTAACCCAGATCTGCAAACTGAGAATGTTAATAGTTCCATCGATGGGTGCCAAAACTGAATTCCACAGATGCAAATATTGACAAGAAAAAATACCATTCCCCTGGATATACTTATCCTACCTGCTAGATGGTTTATCCCTCACTCTAGATAATTACAACTCTTAAAACAATTATAAACTTTCCTAGCCACAGAAACAGGAGATTAGCAATCCAATCTAGACAGGAATTCTCAATCTCAAGAGAATCTTGCACAGATATGATTTCTATGGCTCAGACAGATGGACCAATTGGGCTAAAACTGAAAAGTTTCTCACTTCTCAGCTTGAGTAAATATATATGGGGTCTTCAAAGCAAACTGATCATCACTAATTGAGGGCAGGGAGAAAAGGGCTGGGTGAATAAATAACTAATTTTGGTCCCTTTTAAAAAAATAGATTTACGCTTTCTAGTCACAGATCATCTGGTCCTCATCTCTTCATAAAAAGCATCACTAATTTGCTGGTAAAGTCCTGGAAGCAGTGTTACCCTCAGAGAAAAAAGATTTGCTGAAGCAGTTTGCTATTGCAGGAGTCCAATGTTGGGAATCAAACTTTTCTGGTGGTCACTTATGGAGAGCTTCCTAACTAACAATATAAATTTAGGGTCCAGGACTTGAGTATTAACAGTAAGTGGTGGAATGAAACTGCATCATTTGATTTCATTTGCCCCACAGAAAAAGAGGGGGGCTTCATCATTATCAGACAGAAAATGGATGAAGCATGTCTACGTAAGTAAATAAAATCTTGTGATAGTATAATATGAACATGCAAACCACAATTAAGTCCAAAAATTTGTGTCAGCTGTATTTAAGATCTGTTGGCATGCTAGTGCTGTCTAGGGCTCTAAACAAGATGTTTATCAACTCACCTTGATAAACACAAGAAACAAACACACATACACAAGAAATATATTTACAAGAGTTTTCCCTTCAATTTCTTGATTTCTCAACCATGTGGAAAGAACTGAACTAAGAAAACTAGATATACAAGTCTAGAAAAAAGGAACAACAGGTGAGAGAATATCCTGTGCCCTCTGCAAGACTCAATGGAACTGTAAGTCTGAAGAAACAACAGTTGCATGGATTCACGCTAGTGATTTCTGCTTATTTCAGTGTGATCCTGCACGATGCAGACAAAAGCTTAGTATGACAAGTCTTCTAAATTCCATTTTATAAAATCACCTGTTTGTATGTTCTTATGAAAAAATTAAATTTAATGTACATTTTATTCAAAAATATTTTGTACAAACACTGAAAATTTGACTGCAACAATAAAAAACTAACAAGATTAAAATTGTATACTGAAACCTCCAAATAGTCTGAGTAAGACTATTTTTGCACATATCAAAGGAAAATCAAAACTTTGTACTCAACGTTATATTCTAAAGAATCTAAACATTCCTACTTCATCCTGTATCAAGTGCAAATTACCACTAAAATTCAAATTTTTCTTTAAATGAGCACATCTGAGCCAAAGTTGGTGGCTACTATATTACTGAAAAATGGCATTAATCACATGTATTTAGGAGCCCAATATAAGACTAGAAACCAGTTCCCAACCTGCATAAAATACTATCTGAGCAAGGAAAAAAAATCTGCTTGATTTGTTTTTGAAAGTTTTCCTACCACAAGGCAGGATGCTGGAATACTCTTACTGACCTATTCCAGACGGTCCCAAACTGTGTACATAACCTTGTTTGAAATGGAAGTGAGGCCAAAGGCCAGCCAAACCCTGTTCCATTACCTAGCCCCTTTAAGAAAAAAGATATATCAGGAGAGCCAGATGTTAGATAGCTACCTCCTTAATACCATAAAATCCAACTAATAGGTGACTTCCAAGAGGATTAAGGAGAGGGTAGACAGCTTGGAGAGCAAAACTGCAGGAGGGCACTGAGTCAGGAGAGACACTCCCTGATAGGGGAATCAGAATCAAAAAGAAGCTGGTAGGTTGAGGGCAGCTGGCATGGCCAAACCGTGGCTCACAAGCAGCATGTGGCTCTTTTACAGTTAAAGTGGGGTTCCCAAAGCCTCCCATGTACCAATTCTTCACCTACAACAGGGGTCGGCAACCTTTCAGAAGTGGTGTGCCAAATCTTCATGTATTCACTCTAATTTAAGGTTTCGCGTGCCAGAAACACATTTTCACGTTTTTAGAAGGTCTCTTTTCAATAAGTCTATAATATATAACTAAACTATGGTTGTACGAAAAGTAAATAAGGTTTTAAAAATGTTTAAGCAGCTTCATTTAAAATTAAATTAAAATGCAGAGCCCCCCAGACCAGTGGCCAGGACCCGGGCAGTGTGAGTGCCACTAAAAATCAGCTCGCATGATGCCTTTGGCATGCATGCCATAGGTTGCCTACGCCTGACCTACAAGACTGGGCAGGGGGGAGCAAGGGGGTTTAGTCCAGCAGTGGAGTGGGGGAACTAAAGGCTTTTGCCCTGCAGGAGGTGATTAAGGGCTTTAGCCCAACAGGGGAAGGGGGACATTGGGGAAAAAGCCTCACAACCTGGCAGGCACCGCCCACTGGGACAGGCTGTGCATGTCTTGCGGCTCTCCAACTTCTGAAGATTATTGTATGCGACTCGGAGGGTTAGTAAGTTTGGCAACTCCTGCCACAGAAAACGACTGTGGGGGTCTGAGACAAAGAGGACAAGGACCAAGGGAGGTTCTATGAAAAAGCTGGAACCTAGATACTGGTGGGCTGGGGAAGTCTGCTTGAATCCTGGCATAATCAAGTGAAGGAAGGCTATGGAATCCCTTAATCAAGAGGAAGGAATTGTGAGTCCAGGGACCAGGGCAAGAAGAAATCTGTTGGAAACTCTCCACAGAAGCCTAGGCCTGCAGTGAAATTGACAGAAATCTCTGGTTCAAAGAACTGGATGGGAACCAGGAACAAGGGTGATAGGCACTGAAGCTGCCTGATTCCCAGGTAAAACATACCCCCAACCTCTCTGCTCCTCCCTTTTTAGCCTTCCTTGCACACCCCACATACCCACCATCAGAGCCTTCCCTGCACTCCAACCAAAAAAAAACTACACTCAGTCTAACCTCTCACTTCAAAAAATTCTCCCATTATGCATCAGAACAAAAATTAAAGCTCTTCACAAAAACAAACAGAAGAGAGACAATCTCAAAATAGGCAGTAGCCTGGTGTTAAAGGCACTCACCTTAACTAGGTAGACCAAGGAACTGAACCAGTCTCTCTCTCATCCCAGGAGAATGCCCTGACCACCATGCTATTCAGGGATGGATGAGAGTCTGGTTTTCACCAGAAATTGCATCTTGAACCCAAGAAATCTTTTTCCAAAAGAAGTTTCCTCAAAGCAAGCGGGCGCCTGCAAAATTTCAATTTCAATAAACTGGCATTTTCCAACAAAAAATGTTTTGTCAAAAAATTCCTAATCAACTGTCCTCTAACTCTCCCACCCAAACTCCACTCAGATAATCCCCCCCGCCCCTCATTTTTTCCCCAGGTAGATCTCTACCAGCCAAATTCAAAAATTTTAGTACGAGTTTGTGAATGTTCAAATAAACCTACTGAGGCCAAAAAAAAAATGTGCATAAAAGGAATAAAATTGCATGTGGTACTTCAATTTTTTTTTTTTTTTTTTTTTTTTTTATATTTTTTAAAAAAAGATGACTATGTCAGCCAGTAAAGTTTTGGAACCACTGATCCTTGCAGATATGGGAAACCTGTAAGGAATTGCAGGCTAATTACTGACTCCATCATGAATATATGTAATATGGGAATAACCCTTTGGCAGAGGGGACTAGAGTCTACAACAGACAGGTCCTGGTGGTAGTAGCTTCAGAAGCACCGAGTTCTATAGAAAAGGCTCAGACTGGAATTCATAGCGTTATTTTGGAATTACATTTTTGTTAATAAAAGCAGGCTCTCTCTATGAACATGCAGGTTTTCCGTGTAGCTGGGTGGTGACTCTACCTGCTTTACACCCCTCCCACTGCAGAAACAATGAGAAAAGGAGAGAAACAGGTTAAGAATTTCAGACAGTACTCTCCCATACTAATACTCAAAAAACGATTATTTTCATTAATACAGCAGCTACTTGCAAAACTGGAAGGCAACTTTCATATAGCTTTGTTAAACAAAATATAAATGTGAAAAATATAAAATGTTTTATAAACATGGCTAAACACAAATAGACATTTTGCTGTAACAAGTGGGATCTGGATTATGCATGCGGTGTTTTTCCCTACTGTAAGACAATGCAAAAACTGTACCATTTACAGACTTTTTAATTATTTTGTAGTCTGAAAATGGGTGTGTTTTGTTTCTGAAAATAAAGCTGATGTATTCTTAATGTTTAATAGCTGTTGCAGAATTGTGTCCATCACCCTCTATGACTGCAGTATATATTTCAGTGGGAGTTTTGTGCATGGAGGAAGTGTAAGGGCAAAACAAAAGTAGGTGTTTTCCCCACAGCGTGCATCACCACCATCTTTTTGAAAGAAAACTTTTTAATGGTATTGCCAAACCAATTTAACAGAGAAATATGCCACACATGTAAAAACATTTGCCCTATTGCCAACCTAAAGAACTTTATTATGGGAAATAACTTGATCCACCCTTGAATAAAAAGCCACAAGAGAGAAATGTCGCAGTCATGACTTTTGTTCATTTAATTTTGTCAGTTTCATTTAGCCAAATTTGCCTTTTCAGAACCCAGTTTTACATTAGAAGACCTATAGAAGCTATTAAGGTGTCAAACAACTTATCATTACAGGCTTCCGTATGTATACTGGATTACAATGAGGAGAAAATTTCTAAGTGAAACATCAATAAAATTTTTATAAAGCAGTTTGTTTAACTTACAGCAGTTTATGCTGAGGAACAGAGACTATATTCATGGACTACTGAGATGAGTCAGGGTCTGAAAAGTACATTAAGTTGACCAAATTATTATAGAAACTAATTGGCATTTATCGATAGTAGACGGCTCGCTGTCATACACTGGTTTGAACAGACATATTCAGTTGACTTTGTTTTAAGGTATTTATGTGGCACAAGAGAATTTCTTCAAAGGACAAAAAAAAGTTAAGAAAAGAATTTTAGTTTTACCACCAGTGCCCAATCCAGAATTCAAAATTCTCAAAGTTGGCACGTCCTTTAGATATACAAGGAAATCAGATTGTTTGAAGTGCAGTTCTATTCACTAATGACCTTTTTTTTTAAATAAGGGCCACAGTGTAATTGACCAATCCTCGTTTTCATGTTTAGGGGCCCTCAACTGACTCTCTGCTTTTTTATCTCATCATAAGTATAACTCATGCTTATTACTGATGTTTATTTGTACGTCAGCGTGAGACAGAGCCAGCTACAACAGCAGCACCTTCAAGAGAAAAAAGAAAGGGGGAAAAGTTCTTTCCCTACTCTCAGTTTTGGAATGGAGTTGGAAGGAAAAAATCCTCAGAAAAACACTCACCACCATTTGTTTGTGAGGGAGAGGAGAAAGAGGAGAGTATTGCACTATAAGTTCTTTTTCTCTGTTCTGCTCCCAGCACTTTTAGGACTTCTGCATTTTGAGGCTACTAGAGACTCTTCTATTCAAGCAACCTCTGCTCTTGCAGGTTCCTTACTCTGAAGCCTAAGGAACATGTAGAAGCCCCACTGTTCAGGTAAGAAAACAAATGGGACATCAACTAAACATCTAAAATTAACAATGTTTTTAGAAGAGTGACTTAGGAGCCTAAATCCCATTGACTTTCTATGATACTTTAGTTAAATGCCTGTGTTACTTTTGAAAACTGAACTTGGGGTAGTTTTCAAAAACAGCGAAGTTTATGCCATGATTTCCTCTTTTAAAGATCAGTACATAGATCTTTAGTGTGATGACACTGTTCAACACTTGTAACTACTGTTTTATGAGGTGACAATACTCAATTTGATCTAATTATAAAAACTTTATTTTATGTTGCGGCTGCAGAACCATATCTCTAAAAATACAATTCCTGAATAGTCTGATTATTTTTGATAGACCTGCCCAGAAAGCTCAATGTTTTTGTTAGTACTGGTTCAGAATGATGATCTCCACGTCTCCCACCCAAATGAGGAAAGGGAATTAAAACAGATTCTAAGCACTGAAATGAACATTTGGGGAAATGGTTTTGATACACATGCACACAACTTTCATTTTAGCATCCAATTGAGTGGTTTTTAAATATTATGCAATTTGAAAAGCTTCAAGTATACTTTTAAAGTTATTTGTGCTCAACAGTAAGAAATATCACATTAAAAAGCAAATATTTATGTGGTTAGTAAATAAAATGCTGCATTTGTTATCCACTGTAGACAAGTTCCCCTTCTAGCAAGGAACAGTATTTATGCAAAATGACAGTTATCTGAAGAGATTAAGTAAGAAAAGAGTAACAATTTTCAAACTAAATTAGAACAAAACTCGACAACTGAAAATTGTACAGAATGTATATAGTGATCTTTGAGCTATAAAGGCAGACTTCTATGACAACCAACCTTTAGACATTAAGAAAACAGAACCCTAAATAGTATAAAAAGGGGATTTAAGGATAACTCTCATTGCATTACTGGTAACACTAAAGTAAATCCTTACACATCCCTTGGAAAAGGTGATCCATTAAGCTAGAGAACAAGTAGATTCCTAACTTTGTAAATTCAATATTACTTCTTTGAGGAAGTAGAGCGAATCAACCTTTCAAAGACTTAAAACAGCTTAAAATTAGAAAATTTTGCTGTTCGGCTTATATTTTTGTCAGCTGAAATAAAACTGAGAAACAGTGACTAGTAACTGAATCAAATGTAATTAGTAGAGTATATTAAAAAATAGCAAACTTTTTAAAGTGCTCTTTTCAAATTAGTCAAACATACTGAAAATCAAAGTTTAAGAAAATTAAAAAATAATTAAAGTAACCTTAATGAATGAAGATAGCCTGATATAAGATCCTTGCATGAAGGGGTCCAATTCTGATAATTATTACACTTACCATTTAGGTCCTTCTTTAAAACTGAACAGTGAGAAGGACAGGATATAAGAGAAGGAAGCTTATATTTTAAAAGCTTTTAAGAAACAAAAACAAGTATTAGAAACAATTACTAATGTTTTTCTATATACATAAGTGATATTAGAGTGTATGTTCTTCAAAGGATTAAAGAAACATGCCATAATTAGAGTTTGCTGGCAAAGATTGGATATAGTGAAAACCATCCATGAATATACATACATATATTATAGAAAATTACTGTTTCAGCTACAACAATCTAAATTTGAGGCTTCAAATACAGAAGTAAACATTCTCAATATTGAGAAAATGGCAGTCTAATGAGAAGACAAATTAGCAGATCAAGTCTGCTTACAATCAACAAGTCTGAGCTAGAAACTGATCACTAAAAGAGAATATGATCATACAAAAAAAATCCTATTCCTTCATCTGATGGTAGAAATTCATTAGATAAACCACTTCACAATATCCTGAAATTAGTTGTCCATCTTTCTGGTTTATTTCAAAACCAGATGTTTTTAATAAAAAAAGTTCTTGTTCACACTTCAAAATTACTGTTACTAACAGTTATCTATAGATATGCTGTAATATACATAGATGAAATTGGTTTAATCTGCAACATTCAACAGTAAAAATTGTGTAAGTATAATATGGATTCCTTCCATTAGAAACCACTGTTACAGGAAAAGTTTCATAATCATGTAAATTACTATATTTTAATTTTTGCATAGCTTTAAAAATACTATTGGAATGAAACCCAACTTATCTCTACAATACTAGAATCACTAAACCTAACCTGAAAATCATGAGGTAGTTAAATATTAGTATTTGGAATCTGCCATTTCAAGTTCACATGACGTATCCCAATTTAAAATAAATAAATTTATAGGCAACCATTTTTAGTGTAACTCATAACAGTTTTAGTAGCTTCATACTTGTATGATTATACAAACATACATCCAATTTCCCGCAGCAGCACCGTTTCAGGTGATCACAAATTACTCAGAGTGGAAATTGATGGAACAGCTATGCAAGTTTCTCCAAAAAGAGTTTACAGTAAGTACATCACCGCTCTGTTCCCCCAAAAAGGCATCCTGACCACTTCAATGTGTGAAACAGCACAAATTATTAACAGAGATTAGAATACTTTCCACTTAAATCATCCTTTTCCCTTCTCATGCTAAATTTTTGTGTATGTTCAGGACATCAGCTTTAACAGAGGGTCAAATTTCAATGAAATAACAAAATCTGACATCCACATTCATACAGCCTTAAAGATGATGATAGGTAAAACACATGCTGTATGTAACAGATTATATGCTATAGGTCTTTAGACACTAAGGTGAACTAGAGTGTCAAATTTGGCATATCAAGTACAGTCAAGATCATAAAATACTTAATCCCTATATTTAAATATAATTTTGTAAGTTTTATAATAATAAATCCTATATGACCTTACATTAAAAAACTACACACAAAGGGGCAATAGCAATATTTTAACCTTCCAGACTTTTGAAATCTCCTTTTCTTCTATCGCTTCCCTTGCCCAAAAGAAAAAACATGCACAATGCTTACACATTTTCTTTTTCACAATGCAAGCACTTCTAGAAATGAAGGAAAAAATCTGAAATACTTTCTGCAGCTAGCTTTTTAGGGAGGTGTAATCAAATATAGATCTGGCCAAAATCTCTAATAGCACTTGGCAATGCCACACAGAAAACTATAACCCATGCCTTTTTTTGCTCCATTCCTATAACCACCACCCCTTAAAAAAAAAAGGTGAAAAAGGGGGTTCTGCTAGGAATAGCAAACATGGTTTTGTATAGTTTTGCTAAAGAACCTCCTGGGATGTCTCAGAACATGCATACTGGGCTCTCTTCAACCTTAACAGCTAGTGTGATAGTCCTCAATATTTAACAATGATATTCTTTCTCCAAAATGTGAAATCATTGAAGAATGTGCTAAAAACAACCACCCAAAAGCTAAAGCCTTGTCTATACATTAATTGTACTGCTTTAAATATACTGGATATTTAAAGTGGCACAAACCCCGTAATGTACATGCAGCTATACCAGCATAAAGATGGCTTATACGTGCATACCTTATTCTCCTTCCCAAAGAGGATAGCTATAACTTAACATTACAACTGTGTCCACACTAGGTGTTGTATTGATTTAAGTATTTTTGTAGAAAAAAGTCATGCCTCTCCCAGTTGAAAGATCAGTACAATAATTGTCCACAGACCAGGCCTAAAAGTCTAAAACTCTCTCTCTCATGATGCCATCATTTCACTAGTGCTCCAGATATCAGTATCTTCCAAATGTGATGGAGTATATCAGTGGTGGCCGTGTGGCTCCGGAGCCACACGCAGCTCTTAAGAAGTTAATACGCAGCTCCTCACATGGGCATCAACTCCGGAGTTGGAACTAGAGACACCAACTTTCCAATGTACCCAGGAGTGCTAACTGCTCAACCCCTGGCTTTGCCCCAGGTCTCTGCCCCACTCCACTCCTTCCCCCAAGACCCCCGTCCCTTCCCCTGAGTCAGTCATGCCCTTGCTCCTCCTCCCCCCTTCCCAACCTCCTACACACCACAAAACAGCTGATCGTGGCAGGTGGGAGGCACAGGAATGGACGGTTAGGTGCTGTTGGGTGTCTGCTGAAGGGTGGGAGATACTGGGGGTTGAGAGGGAACTGAAGTGGGGGCCACTGATGTGTTACTGTGGCTCTTTAGCAATGCACATTGGTAAATTCTAGCTCCTTCTAAGGCTCAGGTTGGCCACCCCTGGAGTATACAAACTCCATACTGGGTCAGAAGGGGTTAAGAGAGGACCGGGCCCAGGTTTCCAGAGAATGCATTGAAAAGGGAACAAACCAGCTCAGGAGGGAGGCAAACAGACTTATCCTGAAGGGTCCTGACAAGGGAGCTGGAGAAGACTCCCAGAGGGAATAAGACTCTGTGCAGAGTCCTGCTGGAGCTGACAGTTTGGTTGCCTTTTCTTTTTCTTTTCACTGCACCTTTAATTAAAGAGGGCCTGAAATGTAAGAACTACCCACTGGGTGGTGACACTAGTGCATTAACCACTAGGCCACCTAACTCAGTTTATGAAAAAAGGAAGGAATATATGCCCATTTTTTCTTTGCAGGTTATCTTTAGGCCTAATTTAGAAAAGATTCACTTTTTTTCACCCACAGTGATAGAATCAAGATGAGCTGTAATCTTAGGATTTGTCTACAGACAAACTTGTACCAATTTAGTTAAACTAAGCAAGCCACTGTGTTAACACACTTATTTCTGTTTAAAAGTGTCTTATTTTCCCTAACAGACTTAATCTAAACCAAAATAAACCACTCAAACTAAAATAAAAGTGTTCACACAGGGGTCTGCACCACTTTAAGTTAAGTGATTTAAAATTAATGTCCGTAATAAAATCAGTGTAACTCTCAATGTAGACATGGCCTTAGCTACTATCTGTATTTCCATTCAGAAGGGAAACACTGTTGTCTGACCTTGGAAAAAAGCGGTAGTGTGTATAGTTGGTGGAATTATACAGAAGATAATACTTCCTGAATGTACAAAATATGTGAATACCTAAAAACTTTCACTTAGTTAAAATTTTGAATAACTGACCTGGAGGAATAAGAGCGCTGCCTATACATATCCTAGACAAAATCATAGGGGTTAAAATGAGACCATACTATTGATCACTGTGGTCTCTCTGCTACAGAAATAAGAGCATCCACAGGAAAGTAGTACACGAAGCCAGGAGAGGAAGACATTTCCATCTGGTCATTCTTCAAAATAGAGGAAAAGAATCAAATGTTCTTCTGCACTTCAGATTTTAATCAAATAGAATTCTACTTACATTGTCCAAGAAATTTGGCTTAAATCCTCCTTCCTGCTGTCGTCTCAGCTCTTCCTGTTCTCTCTGGCGTAGCATCTCTTCTTCACGACGACGATGTTCTTCTTCATGTCTAAAATTATTCATACACTATGAATGTAAATTACGTTCACGATCTCTTCATACATGTGTTTCAACAGACTTTCTGGGCTAAAGTGAATGAATTTCAAGTTAATTAAAAAAACCAACTTCTTATAGCTTAAATCATTACATAGCATCATAACATTTTACTACTAGTCCTCCACTCTACCTTTTGGGCTTTGACATTTCACTGTACACAAATGCCAGAAGTCTAAATAATAAGATGGGTGAACTAGAGTGCCTCATGTTAAAGGAGGATATTAACATAATAAGCATCACAAACATGGTGGAGTGAGAACGATCAATGGGACACACACATTCCGGAATATAAAATATATCGGAAGGACAGAACAGGTCATGGGAGTGAGGGAGTGGCACTATATGTGAAAGAAAACGTAGAATCAAATGCATTAAAATCTTAAATGAATCCACATGTTCCACAGAATTTCTATGGATAGTAATTCCATGCTCTAATAAGAACATAACAATAGGGATCTATTATCGACCACCTGATCAGGACAGTGATAGTGACGATGAAATGCTAAGGGAGATTAGAGAGGCTGTCAAAATAAATAACTCAATAATAATGAGGGATTTCAATTATTCCCATATTGACTGGGTACATGTCACCTCAGGACGAAATGCAGAGACAAAATTCCTCGATACTTTAAATGACTGCTTCTTGGAGCAGCTGGTACAGGAACCCACAAGGAGAGAGGCAACTCTTGAGTTAGTCCTGAGTGGAGCACAACAGTTGGTCCAAGAGGTAACTATAACAGGACCCCTTGGAAATAGTGATCATAATATAACAACATTTAACATTTCTGTGGTGGGAACAACACCTCAGCAGCCCAACACTGTGGCATTTCATTTCAGAAAGGGGAACTATGCAAAAATGAGGGGGTTAGTTAAACGGAAATTAATAGGTAAAGTGACTAAAGTGAATTCCCTGCAAGCTGCATGGACACTTTTCAAAGACACCATAATAGAGGCCCAACTTAAATGTACACCCCAAATTAAAAAACAAAGTCAAAGAACTAAACAAGAGCCACCGTGGCTTAAAACCCATTTAAAAGAAGCAGTGAGAGATAAAAAGGCATCTTTTAAAAAGTGGAAGTCAAATCCTAGTGAGGTAACTAGAGAGGAGCATAAACACTGCCAAATTAAGTATAAAAATGTAATAAGCCAAAATGAAATTTGAACAGCTAGCCAAAAACTCAAAAGATAATAATAAAATGTTTTTTTAAATACGTCAGAAGCAGGAAGCCAGCTAAACAACCAGTGGGGCCACTGGATGGTAGAGATACAAAAGGAGCACTTAAAGACGATAAAGTCATTGCGGAGAAACTAAATGAATTCGTTGCTTCGGTCTTCACGGCTGAGGACGTTAGCAAGATTCCCAAACCTGAGCCGTCTTTTGTAGGTGACAAATCTAAGGAATCGTCAGATTGAAGTGTCACTAGAGGTGGTTTTGGAACTAATTGATGAACTTAACTGTAACAAGTCACCAGGACCAGACAGCATTTACCCAAGATTCTGAAAGAACTCAAATGTGAAATTGAGGAACTATTAACTAGGATTTGTAAGCTGTCCTTTAAATCGGCTTCTGTACCCAATGACTGGAAGATAGCTAATATAACGCGAATATTTAAAAAGGACTCTAGAGGTGACCCCAGCAATTACAGACCAGTAAATCTAATGTCCGTACGGGCAAATTAGTTGAAATAATAGTAAAGAATAAAATTGTCAGGGACATAGAAGAACATAAACTGTTGGGCAAAAGTCAACAGTTTCTGTAAAGGGAAAACATGTCTTACTAATCTATTAGAGTTCTCTGAAGGGGTCAACAAACATGTGGACAAGGGTGATCCAGTGGATGTAGTGTACTAGATTTCCAGAAAGCCTTTGACAAGGTCCCTCACCAAAGGCTCTTACGTAAATTAAGCTGCCATGGGATAAGAGGGAAGATCCTTTCATGAATTGAGAACTGGTTAAAAGACAGGGAACAAAGGGTAGGAATAAATGGCAAATTTTCAGAATGGAGAGGGGTAACTAGTGGTGTTTCCCAAGGGTCAGTCCTAGGACCAATCCTATTCAACTTATTCATCAATGATTTGGAGGAAGGGGTAAACAGTGAGGTGGTAAAGTTTGCAGATGATACTCAACTGCTCAAAATGGTTAAGACCCAAGCAGACTGTGAAGAACTTCAAAAAGATCTCACGAAACTAAATGATGGGGCAATAAAATGGAAAATGAAATTTAATGTGGATAAATGTAAAGTAATGCACTTTGGAAAAAATAACTCCAACTATACATACAATACAATGGGGGCTAATTTAGCTACAACTAATCAGGAAAAAGATCTTGGAGTCATCATCTATAGTTCTCTGAAGACGTCCATGCAGTGTGCAGGAGCAGTCAAAAACGCAAACAGGATGTTAGGAATCATTCAAAAAGGGATAGAGAATAAGACGCAGAATATATTATTGCCCTTATACAAATCCATGGTGCGCCCATGTCTTGAATACTGCGTACAAAGGTGGTCTCCTCATCTCAAAAAGGATATACTGGCATTAGAAAAGGTTCAGAGAAGGGCAACTAAAATGATTAGAGGTTTGGAATGGTCCCATATAAGGAGAGATTAAATCAGCTAGGACTTTTTAGCTTGGAAAAGAAGAGACTAAGGGGGGGATATGATAGAGGTATATAAAATTATAAGTGGTGTGGAGAAAGTAAATAAGGAAAAGTTATTTACTTGTTCTCAAAATATAAGAAATAGGGACCACCCAATGAATTAGAGGGCAGTAGGTTTAAAACAAATAAAAGGAAGTTCTTCTTCACACAGTGCACAGTTAACCTGTGGAACTCCTTGCCTGAGGATGCTGTGAAGGCTAGGACTATAATAGGGTTTAAAAGAGAACTGGATAAATTCATGGAGGTTAGTCCATTAATGGCTATTAGCCAGGCTGGGTAAGGAATGGTGTCCCTAGCCTCTGTTTGTCAGAGGGAGATGATGGATGGCAGGAGAGAGATCACTTGATCATTACCTGTTAGGTTCACTCACTCTGGGGCACCTGGCATTGGCCACTGTCAGTAGACAGGATACTGGGCTAGACGGCCCTTCTTATGTTCTTATGAAATATTTTGGTACACACCTGGTATATACCTAACAGCACTTTAGGTGTGTTCGCTGCTTGCCATGGTTATGATAATTTAAAGCCTGGGTAACTGAGAACATGATCGCATTGCCAACAGCGAAAACTGAGAGAAAAATGGGTTTGGGAGGGAAGACGGGGAGCTCAGTTTTTATCATCTTCAAATTTATAAATACAGAACAGTCTATGCTGGAAGAATTTCAATTATTTCCAATACTGATTTAGAATCCTAAAGGATTTTTTTAACAACTTTAAAAGCTACAATTTATCAATAACTCCTGGCAATTTGTTTTTTGCATTCTGGTACATATTTCACTGCAGAAAATTACTTTGAAATGCAAAAATAAGCAACTGGAGCATCAGAAAATGGTTCTTCCAAAAGGCATTAGTAAACTCAATTCAAGTAACTAAGCCCCTTCTCAAATTTTATTTCATCTTAGCACATTAATAAAATATCCACATTTGTAAAAATAGATCTTAAAAAAGAATGTTTATTTTAGTATTCAAAGACACAGGTCACAAAGCACACAAATGCATTTGAGAAAGTTATTACGGGGTAATTATTGCAGAAAAATCTATGATAAATTAAAGAGACTGCATCATTTTATATCATAATTTTAATCTAACTGAAGAACAGAGCCCCCAAACTGGGTCAGATTCAACTTCTTATCTGACTACAAATGCACCTCCTATATAATCTTAACAGAAACTGGCATAAGGAATGTAGAAAACAATATAATCCTACACTATTTAGACTGAACACAGCTGACTATAAGAAATAATAAACCCACAGAATTATTAAGCATACCAATTTCTAACTGGTGTATGCCCCATTTCATATTCTGTCTATTTTTAAGTATATCTGGATTGAAACATCATATATTTACATTTTCCTGCACCAGAAGCATTATTCTTGCATCTTTTAAAAAAACTGCTTGCACTAGATAATCAGCCCTTTAAATTAGAATACCTACATTCATTCACTTAGACCTAGAATATCAGTTACATATTTAGAATGTCTAGCACATTGCTGGATCAATACTAAATAAAACAAAATACCTCAATTGTATTTGCTTGCGTTTCTGTAGCTCTTGATTTCTTAATTCTTCCAAACGTCTCAGTTCTTCCTGGCGCCTCATGAGATCTGCAAAAAAGTTAAATATTATACAAGGCTCTCAATTATTCTTTTGACTTCCGTGGTTTCAAATGTTCCATTGTCAGTAGTGGAATACACATAGCAAAACGTTCATTACCCAGGGTGGATAAAATTCAATGATTTTTAAAAAAGAATAAAAATCGGATTTTTTATTTAAATCTGATTTTTTGATAAAATGCTTTTTGAGGAAAAAAACCTATCTAAAGATAGTTTTAATTAAGATACATTATAATTCAAAGACATTCTCATCATGGAATAGGGATTATAAATTCTAATTCTATAGTATGAGGCAATGTATTCATATAGTTTTTAAGAAGTTTTGTAAATAAATTTCAATAGTTCATGGATTGGGGACCCAATTTTATGGAGTTCCAAGGGCTTCTGTATATATTATTTAGGTTAATTGTTCTATCTACCCAATGGGACTCAGGGCTCAGGCTAGATAGAAGATACCATCAGAGATGTCTAGTTTTGCAGTTCTCAAACTGTGGATTTGTGTGTCCAGAGATAACATCCATGTTATCAAAAAATGTTTTTAAATAAATATACACAGAAGTGAGAAGTAAGATCTTAACCCTATTGTTCTTCTGCAAATTTGAGTACACCAGTGGTTCTCAAACTTTTTGTATTGGTGACACCTTTCGAACACCAAGCCTCTGTTTGCAACCCCTCCTTAGAAATTAAAAACATATTTTTGATATTTAACACTGTCAAATACTAAAAATTTAAACCCTACTGCTTAAAATGAATTTATCTTTTATAACTGCTTTTAAATTAAGACTGAAACACATTTTTATCGAATTAAATATAAGTGGAAAAGTTATTTTTAAACAGAATTTAATTTTAATACTTGCCAGCAATTAATGACCTGAAGCAGCCAAAAAATCAGTGAAATGGATGATGCTGTTTATTTGACACAAGAAGTTTTATTCTTGGTGTTGTTTTAGAAATGGCGCATCTGATGTCATCTTTCAGAGCAAACCAGTTTCAAGATTTCATTTTTATTGTGAGAAGGTTGGAGAATCCACTATCGCATTTGTCGGTAGTGGGAAATGGCAGAAGGAGTCTCAGGACTATTTCAGATACCAGCACAGGCGTCAGGGCTCACAGCCTGGAGCAGGGGTCGGGGCTCGCAGCCCCGCAACTCCACATGGGAGTCGGGGCTCGCAGTCAAGCTTTGCGGTTGGGGCTCACAGCCCGACGCAGGGGTTGGGGCTCACAGCTCCATCATTACAAAGTGATTTAATTTTTAAATTAGAAAATTACCATTCTAGTACTTAATCTGAATGTGACTGAGGAATGAGCTACTAACTCATATCAAAATGGTCAATGCATTTAACTAATGTCATTTACCTTCAGGGTCAAGATTACATAGGATACTGGACTAAATTGACCATGGGTCTTAACCAATACAGCAATTCCTGTCTCCAGCAGTAGTCAGCATTAAATATGTCAAAGGAATGTACAATGACCCCTAAAACAGGCAGATGTAAAGTAATTGGCTCTCAATGAAGGGCTCATCTTAATTCCAAACAGACAATGATTTAAAACCTGAGGTTTTATCTCCCTTACAGTACTCTTTTACTTCATCATCATGTTTCCCATTAACTACAACTCTAGATACTCTTGTTCATATAAATATCCAGTCCTATCCTAATACAAAGTAGTTCTTGGAAACAACAACATCCTGTGGCAACGAGTTCCATGGTCTAACTATACACTGTGTGAAAAATCACTTTTATCCACTTTCAATTTGCAACTTTCAATTGCACTGAATGTCCCCCTTGCCTTCTTCTTGTGCTATGAGAGAATATAAGCTCTCAAATCTATGTTATCTACACCATTCATTGATTTATATACTTTCAATATTTCCTCTAACAATCCGCCTTTTCAATCCCTCTTCATGTGAGTTTTTCCATGCCCCTAATCATTCTCATTCCACTTCTCAGAACTCATTTTAATTCCGCAACGTTCATTTGAGTTGAGGTAACCAGTACTTCATGCAGTATTTCAAATGAGGCATCACCATGAATTTATATAATGACATTTTTCTTATATTTTCTATTCCTTTTCTTATGTATCTGTTTGCTTTTTGACTACAGCTGTAAACTAAGCAGAGGGCTTCACTGACTGCCAACATGATGCCCAGATCCCTTTCCCGAGACAATACAGTTAATTTAGAACACTGTGAAATGTATGAGTAGTTAAAATTTTCCTTCCAACATGCATTACTTTGCACTTATCACCTTTGAATTTCTTCCGCCATCTCGCTGCCTATTTACCTAGGTTGGTTAAATCCCTATGAAGTTCCTCAAAGTCTTTTCTGGACCTGAATAACTTAAATAACTTGCAGTCTTCAAAGTGTTACCTCACTGCTCACCAGTCTTCCCAGACTGTTAATGTATTTAATATCAGACTTAACACAGCTCCTTTAAACTCTTGGACTTGTACCATTTGAGAACTGTTGCCTGAGCATGGAAGGAGGAAGCTGAAACCACAACTCAGGTAGCTTGTTAGAACTCTCAGCTCTTACTGTTCAAAGTGTAATAGATTTTTCTTTAAAGAGATATGCTTGATCAACTTTTTAAAAAACATCCCCATCAAGCATATCAGCAATCCAAAATTGAGCAAGAACCTGGTAAGACTGAGGTTCAAGTGTATATTCTTACTCCAGTCTGAAAATGAAGGTCCAGTAAACTGGAAAGTAGTGCTAACATCAGATCCAGGATGTCTGAAGACAAAGCTACCAAAACCCACTTGGGGCTTGGCTCAGTCTCAGCTGATCTTCCAAACCAGCAGAATCAGATAGACTGTGTAGAACAGCAGTTCTCAAACTGGGGGTTGCGGGGCAATTCCCGGGGGGCTCACGAGCTCCCTGCGTCACTAAAGTGCCGCCAAGCCAAATGCTTTCACTTTCGGCGCCATTTTGGCGGACATGCCGTGTGCTTCAAAGTGTCTGCCGAAAAGCCGCTGAAGTGATTTTCCGGTTTCGGCGGCCGCTGTCAAGCACTCGGCATGTCCACAGAAACCGGAAGCATTTGCCTCGGCGGTATTTGGGCGGCCACAACGGCCTGTGGGGACAAGAAAAAGGGCCGCCAACTCAATAAGTTTGAGAACTGCCAGTGTAGAAGAATTCCCAATTCCAGTTCAAGAAAAAAAAGGACTCCACAGAAAACCACTGGGGCTTGTTTGACCCAAAAGCAGAATGGGAGATAACAGATGTTAATCTTAGTAGTGAGGTGTGACAATCAGGGTTCTTCCACCACATCCGAAGAACGGGGAATCTGAACCCCAAAGAATAAGCAATCAATTTAAGAGCATCAAGTAAGGTCTTTTATGAAAGCTAGTGACATGCTGGTCATGAATATTGTGTGACGTATCTACAGGTATTTGTACAAAGAGTTATGTGTGTGTGTTAGGAAATATGTTCCTAAGATAAAATACTTTAGGAACATATTTCCTAAGATATTTATCGTATCATAAACAGGAACATATCATACAAGAACTGGATGATCTTGAAAACTGGAGTAACAGAAATGGGATGAAATTTAACAGTGCAAAGTCATGCACTTAGAGACTAACATCAAGAATTTTTTTGCTACGAACTGAGGACTTTTCAACTGGAAGCGACAAGGAGGAAAAAGATCTGAGTATATTACTTGATCGCAGGATGACTATGAGCCGCCAAAGTGGCTATGAAAAACAATGCATTACTAGAATGCATCAGGTGGGATATTTCCAGTAGAGACAAGGAAGTGTTAGTACAATTACGGAAGTGACAAAGAGTCCTGTGGCACCTTAAAGACTAACTAAAATTTTTTTAGAGCATAAGCTTT